>OZ038423.1:65955590-66389550 GCA_964036155.1 Diploscapter coronatus | reverse complement strand
TTATGTACGAGTAGTAAGTCTGCCAAATCAGTGCTGCAGACTGAACCCAAAACACTCGATAGTGGAGAGGAAGCACGTAGAAGTTGACTAGCTGCACACAGATGAAAAACTGAAAGCGTTTTTTTTTTCTTTTGTGATTTCGAAGATCAGCTTGTAATATTGTGTTTCAGAGAATTTACGATTCAAAGTAGATCTTTTTCCAATAATAACTCTTCATCAAAATTATAAACTATATTGAAAGATTATGATCAAAGTCTTATCATAGTGGTCAAAAATAAAGGTTTGAAAGTTCTCTTTTCAACTCGAGAAAAATGTATGGATTCGGTTTCTATGTGTTTAGCATCGTAAAAATCATCCTACCCTGACAGTATTCCTGTAAATCGACCACCAATCATTTTTGTTCTGCTCGAGAGCTTCTGCAGGACTCGATCCTTCCATTATTCGTAAAATGAAGAGTTGAGAAAAGTCAAATGGAGGTCCAAATAATATCTGCAATCAATCCAATTCAAAATACCATTGGCCAATATCCCATTTGCATACTTGATCGCAGAATAATCGTTTCAAAGGAATCATCTTCGGATGCCCAGTTTTGACGGTTCTCTCCAGAATACGATACCAGAAATGAAGAGGAACAGCCCAAACAAATCACGGTTTTCGATATTTGGCTCAAACTTGCACAGTTTACCATAAGAAAGGAGCCAAAAATGAGAAACCGGAAGCCACGTTTCAGGTCATACTTCACATTATCTTCTATGACTATTTGAGCTATACCGTCACCAGCGAAAGCCAAAAATCCTAAAACCAAAAACCCTAATTCTTCGGTTTTAACTAAATTTTGATTTTTCAGAGGATGAATACCAGCCAATCCCTCATCCATTTTATTCAAGATTTGGCAGATTTTCAAGATCAGTTTTTGTTCAGTTAAAATTCGGTCGAATTACATTTTCATTGGGAAAAGGACTTCTATGATAGCTAGCATCATTCAGAATATCATCTAAAAATTCGTAGTTTTGAATTCGCAAATTATTGCAATGCTATTGTCAAAGTAATCTCAACAAAAATTACCTCCATTAATGATGTTAGTGATGAGGGGTCTCTTGATCAACGAATTTTGGAACTTGCGAGCCAATTTCAGCAGCATCGACATTGAGTTGAAAGTCGCAAGTGATTGTTTGAAACCACCACAGAACAAATAAAATCGAATTATAACAGTTAAAAATGCCGTCGAAGAATAGTCAGGCCAGAGCGACTTGTAAACTTGCTTATCGCCATTTTCGAGATAAAACTCCCGAAATGTTATCAATTTGCAATTGATGGACATTCAAAGTTGTAACTACATTTAAATCGGGAGGCGAAAAAAATAAGTATAGAGTGGGTCTGTAGGGTTTGTGAAGAGAGGGGAAAGAAGGGGTGAGATGATAGAGTAAGAGTCGAAAGGTTGGGTTCCAGGACTTTCGCTCTCGGCGCTGTAAGAAGGATTACGAACACGATGGTGAAATGCTGCTAGGAGAAGTTGTGTTAGTCTATCGAAAGTTAACACGAGTTAATTGTTTTATAATAATTTATTAACTATTCGAAAGAAAATCAATGATAATAAATAAACCGCTGCTGTTGTTACCGTTGGTGGTTCTCTTTCAGAACTGCCCTTTCCAGGAAAGGCAAATGCAGGCAGGGTTGGGCTCCGCTCCAATGATAAGGTTTGACCCCATCATGCCTTGCGCGCGAAGTGTTCTTCGGAGGAAAACTTATTGAAAAATGTATAATTTTGAAAGGTTCGCGAGAACAACATTCAGCCTATAGTTTCATTTTGCTTTGAAATAATTAGGAATTGGTTGTCAGCGAAAGGCAAAAGTAAATAAACTAAAAACTAATTTAGATATAATGTAATGTATCTATTTTTGAGCCACCTATAAAATTTTTATGATTTTCAGATGGTTTCAGCATTTAGTCTGTTCCCTCTGATTGTGATGCATAGTTGTTCTGTGATCGGATGAATTTGGAACACTTGGTCGGTTTTGTTCATTCTTCCGACAGAAAATAGCACGACGAACCTTGAATAAAACAGTCTTAGAATTATTTGCAAATGGTCGAAAATACCTTGGGATTTCCAATTGTGTATATCGCCCATTTCATGACATTTAGCGTCGATATAAACGGAACTACAAGTTTAGCTAATCCTGGCTTTCTAAATTGCTTAAACTTTCATGGCTAAGGGATTTTAACTGAACCTTGACAATAGGTAATAACATAATGAATTACAGATGAAGAACGACGAAAGTAGAATAAAATGCAGTGCCAGTTTCATTTCGCGACTCACCCCATGGAAAGTCTTGAATATTTTGCGAACGTTTATTTTTGAAGGATAAAACTATTCTAAACTCACTGATATCGATACGATTGCAACAGTGTGAAATGTCTTCAGTGCAAACAGCCGATGAATAATCACGACATCGATGACAACTACGAATACAGTCGATGTCGTTTGAATTATGATGTTTAGGATAACGTGAATTTGCGCATAAGTATTTGAGTAATCATAAGTCCAAAATGCGTCTGCAGGATAATATTTGTACATATCCAAAGCCAACATTGGAACTAAAATACTACGAATTGAACTCTCCCACGAAAATTTTTCATTTATAATCAAGACGTACAAACTGATAAAAAAAATCTATTTCACTTTCACTTTGTCTGCTTCAATTTAGGTAGGTATTTTCTTCGTTTCTCCATCAGAAATCTCTACTTCCATCAATAACGAGACCGAATTTTAATGAGGAGGTGAGGGAAATACAAAAACCGAAGCATACAAAATATGGAAATAGCAGAGAATCATCGTCAGATAAAATGCGTTTTAATGATGCATTTAAAAGTTTCACGAATTGTCAAATTTTCGTGTATTTGAGTTCACTTCGGACTATGGATATTTTACTTTTCTGAAATAATAAGTTGATCTTTAGAAACCTGTGGATGCACAAGCTAGTATTAAAATGACCACATGAGGCAGATAGATTATGATTCGTTTCATGTTGTTGAATTTCATCGGATAATAAACTGCAACGATGTGCAGTAAAGAAAATATAAGAAGAGTGAATAAATCGGTGAAATATCGCATGTTGAGCACGAATGTGAGCACGTTCTGCATGAATGGAGCTAAATATCAGTAGATTATCTTAATTGATTGAGTAAAAAGAAACTGCATAATCTAGTCAACTAGAAATATGAAAAAGTCACTTCCTTATCAAAAATCAAACTCATTCCATTCTCAACATCATTTTTAAATTCCAAAACGTTACTTACAAAATATTGATTCCTGCGCATAGTATGAAGGCAGATAATGAATAATCGACAATATTTCAGCAAGAATATTCCAAATGAGCATAATTAGTGGATAGACGAATATCTGATTTGTCGATGCAACTCTAGATCTCAGTAATCCGAATAGTGCTATCAAACTGGTCACGATCCCAATCGATTGTGCGACTGTTGAATAAATCCGAATAAATTCGAGACGGATTTGAGGATCCATTTTTGATCTCCCGACTAAAACAGGAACTTATGAACTACTGAAAAGTATGCACAATTTGTTGAATACGACTAAAGATGAGAATCAAATACAATTGGGAAATGTAAAAAATATATTTCTACTACAAAAATAGATGAGATTTTCCGATGTAATAGAATATGTTGCACAATAAAGGATACAAAATATCCGAGACACTCAAAATAATAATATTTTATACTTGGATGACTTCAAGGAATATGTATTTGACTAATACGTGTTGATGTGAATGTTTCTAGATGAATTGCTAATTATGAAAAGTTATTTTCAATCTTTTGTCGTGCTGATCTTAACGTGACAATTCACAATTCCGTGAAAATAGTCCAGAAATCAGTCACGTCATGTATGTGAATGCTACTTGTCTGGCTCTGGATGAATAATAAATTTATCGACTTTCAAATCTAAATGCAAATTTATATTAAGACGATTAAAAAATAAAATTCAATTTGAATAATAATTATGTAGGGTCTCGATTATGTGTGTATCGGTCTGAAGATCCAACCACGATCTGTTTCTTTTTGCAACAAAAGCATCTCAGCGAATTTCGGATCTTAACTTTTTCCATTCGATTATTTTTCCTTCATTCATGTTCTCACTTTCTCATTGCAGAAGCAATAGAACGCCCATTTGCTCGAATTCAAAGTGTTTGAAAATGTCGTTATGACTCGCCAGAATCCTAATTTTCTAAATCGATTAATTAAGGTAATCATAAACTAATTAGTTTGATCTTTGAACCTACTTCGTCAACACGTAGAAACAAAAAGATGAAAATATGAAGCAAGATGCCAGAATCGTGAAGTGTATAGTCAGTTTTGCTTCTCGGCTCAGTCCCTTATTCGACTAAAGAATTAACATGATTCTCTTGAATATTATTATGGTTTATCATATCGTTTTCGATCTTTAAAATTTTATCTAATTACTAACGCAGGATAAAGTAATCAAGTTATTTTTAGCAGTTCGTGTTGCCATGAAGTCTAATTTTGGATAAGCCTAATTTTTGTGCGAACTCTAATGATCAGAAATTAATTAACTTACTACTGTAGGCATTCGCTTCGTTCAAAAGATGTTAGAATTCAGAGATAAGTCAATATACAAATTCAGGCGTTGGTATATTACCTGCACAATAACAAATGCGTTTTTGTGAGTTTTCTTCAGGGAATACAAATGGTAGATAATTAGAACGTCAATTATTATCAGAGCACTAACGCAAAATACCTAAACTTTGAGGTTTCTCAAGAATCTTCATCATTTTTGAACCTGTAAGACCAGATCGAATGAGACATAGATTTGAGTAAACGGATGATTGAAGTCGAAATACCAGAAAGCACCAGACGAATAATATCGATAGATATCAAATGCCAGTATTGGGCCTAAAATTTTTGAGCTTAAATAACTAAGAGTTTATCGTGGTCTTTCTAGCTTCATCGAGAGTCATGCTTTTTTTGAAAATAAAAATGTGTTTCAAGGATTTTAAAGTTTAACGAGCCAGAAATAATATCGATAATTCTACAAAATATAATATTTGAAATTTTGATGACACGGCTATTTTGTGGAAAGTTATTCTGTATAAAGTAACTTCAGTAAAAATAGATGATGACGTACATGTGCAGATAATAGTCAATATAACAACAATACTGATCGGAATGAACATGAATGCATATCGCATTTGGTTGAATTTGGTAGGCAGAAAAATAGCCGCTAAATGCAGAACACTGAATACTACCGTTATAAACATATCCAAGAAATACTTTATATTTATTGATGCTATCGTCACGACCTGCATAAATGGGGCTGAAATTGCAATGTATTTTGAATCTTCAGTTATAGATTATCATATAGAGTGACGGGGTAAAATTTGTACACAGCGCGATTTTTAGAAACAGTCATTTTATCGGATTATCTTGCACAGGATCAACTGAAAAGTGGCATAATTTTAAGGTTATCAAGCCATAACCGTATTCCGAGTTTTGCCAGCATTGAATCAACATAACTCGGTGAATATTTGATTTTCAGAATCAAGTTAGTGTCCGAACTTTTTGCGCTGCTGTGTATTCGATATTTCAATTATTACAAATTTAAAATCGAAATTATAATATCCAGTTGATAACAAATTGCTTACAGAAAATGGATTCTCCCGCATAGAACGAAGGCAAATTATGGACATTATCGAGCATTTCAGCAATTATATTCACTACAAGCATTATCATTGCATAGACGAAAATTGGATTTTTCACGAATATTCGAGCTCGGAGCAACGCGAAAAGAGCGACGAGACTGATAATAATGCCGATAGATTGAACCGTGAATGAATAAATAATCATAGCTTCAGGGCTAAGAAGACGAGGAGGTCGTGTCGTGTTACTCTAAAATTCTTAAAAACTTTTGATAATATAAATTAATAAACACCAAAAAGGTTGATATGGATCAGTGTGGACGAAAAGCGCATTTTCAGATTTCGAAAATTGGAAACGAAAATTTCATTTTAAAACTTCGAAAAGCGGAAACGGAGTTTCCGCCCAAAACTGATATGAATTGATGTTTCATATCTTATTCGGACTTAGGCAGGATTTGAACTGGGTTCTTAACGCGAACTCCCTTAAGTCAAAATTCTCCGCTAAAACCCTACTCCGGACCCGTTTACGCGTCAATTTTCTATAGAAAATATTAGCTTTACGGATCCCCACTTTATATTTCCCTATTGGACTAAAAATCTGCCTAGGTAGGTGAGAAAACAGGATTCTTGTTTCCTTGTTCTACTATTAAAAATAGTACCATTCTATATCTCGAATTGAAAAAGTGCATTACCATTCGTAAATTGAGCCAGTGAAGTATCACTAAAGAATAAGTAGGCTTATTTGGAAAATAAAGCTAGAAAATACAGGTTAAATAATCTGACACGAATTTAGCTTCAACCTGAGTAAATCAACAATTTGCTCGATGAATTATGGCGAAGTAAATTTCAGATGCGTAGTGAGCATATCAGTGTCAGAAAACTATCATAACAATCCACCTGATTCTGATGAAGCAATGAAGAGAACGATTCATAACTTTATCAAGTCTCTAATCGAATTATCTTGGGGCTAGATAAATGTTATTACCTGCTGCACGATTTTTAACTTTTTCAACGATTAGTCAACTAACTTTTCTCGATTTTTCATTAACGTCTTGCAGTGATTTTCAATTATCCTTTAGTCTTTCAACGTAACCATCTTCTTGTGTTATTTTGATGATAATCTTCTAATTTGCTCTGTGATGCTCATTTGTGCAAATGGTATCAAAAATCAAACTATTCGTTGAAAAGTTAATGTCATATGTCTAGATTTTTTAATATGAAATATCAAGAAATTTGTTAATCAAAAAATCGATATTTGTGGCTTGTTGGCCAAAATTATCGGGTTATTATGCTCGATTAGCTTAACTGCGCGATTATTCATCGCCGATTTGTTTTCGTTTTATGTGAATTGCACAGATGTATTGTCAGCGTGGGATGCGCTTGTTTATGTGTAAGGGCATAAATACATGAATGGAAACGAAAAGGATCACAATTTCCTTGTTCACCTTTTTCGCATCTGTTAGTCGGTCAATATGCTTATAAATAGAATGATGATGGTTAATTAATTCATTCTTTCTCATTATTTCACTCAATTCATGATTAATTTCATGGTTTTCTATCATCGACGGTCTCCATATAAAATCGGGCGCTTAGAAAACAACGGTTCATAAAATTTCAAATAATCCATTAAATTTTGTTTTGCTTCACTCGTTCACGTATGATGAGCATATATTATTTGTGAAACTCGTTGAGCTTATCGAATATTATCATTTTACAAGTTTCATAAAAAATTAATTAATGAAGCAAATCAAATATCGTGCACCCTTCCAAATCATTGTGATCGAAAATATATTATTTCCAGAAAATGCGTTTCTTCCTCATTATTGCGCTCTTCGTGGTGTTCGCTTTCGTCTCAGCACGCAATGGTAAAAGCAATGAAATCAAGTCGAGAGGATCTTTTGAAAAACAAATTCCAAGCAGGTCGCATCCCTGTCGACAGCCAATCGTCGTCGGACCGTGCAGGGCTATGATAAGAAGGTTGGGAAGATTTTTTTTTTAATGAATTAATAATGATTTTTTATAAAGTAACATCAGTTTCTGATATCTATTCGAGGAAGTAAAAAGTGGAAAATTTTCAATTTCAGATGGGCCTTCGATCAGAGAACCAATAGATGTCGCGTGTTCAGCTACGGTGGCTGCCGAGGAAATGAGAACAACTTCAGGACTCTCAATGAATGCCAGAGGACTTGCAGAACGAAATAAATTTCTTCGTAGTACATAATATAATTCGTTTTGTTGAATTGATCGAATTATTTGACTTTCTCTGTGAATAAATGCTCAATATAATCACTCTGGTTTAATTTTAGCATAAAAATTCCATCTAATCTAAAAATGTATTAATTCTGCACTGTTAGAGAAAATTTTTATCTTTTGTATGTCGTGCATTGAGACCTACCAAGAAATTCATTCCATTCCTGATCATTCGATTTTAATGAAAAAGTACATTTTCATGTTTGTTCGTTCTTTTGATCCATTAAATCTTGGGATCGAATTGTTTGATTCTTTGCAAAATATTATTGAATCGATTCCCAATGAAATTGAGAATCTATAATTCATAACAAAAAGTCAGGAGTTTGATCTAGCACTTGTGCAGCTTTTCCCAACTTATTCTATTTTAGGTGAGCTAACACCGCATATTTTCATTTTTTCTTCATTTATGATGATTTTTGCAGAAAGGATACAGACTTCTAGAAACATATGAATCACAGAACCATTGCAATCCTGGAATGCGCGGGGTTTATCCAAGTTTCATTGAATCACACGATTTTGCAAACTTGAGGATTATTCAAATATTTTTATCCCAAAATATTTACCTTTTTTGTTACTCATTGTGTTTCATGAAACCTAAAGAAACTTCCCAATCAAAATCTCTGCTATAAAAGGACCACGTGAATTACGAAAACAGGTTTCACTTGAAATCAGCTCTACAAACAATTACCCATTTGTTGAAAAACTCGACAAATGTTCATCATCCTTCTCTATTCCCTGCTCATCATGGCAATTCATCTAACGACAGCTCAGCAACCCAACCCCAACTATCCATGTAATTTGCCGATTACTACTGGACCTTGTATGGCTCTATTTCCAAGGTAAATCTACACATTTAAAGAGTTAAATTAGATTAAACTTTTTCAGATATGCCTATGATTCAAAACTATGCAAATGTGTCCAATTTACTTATGGAGGTTGCGAAGGGAACGCGAACAATTTCCAAACATACGAGGAATGTTGCAAGACGTGTGAGCAGAATCAACAAGGCTGAATTGAATTTTTGTTCCAACTCAAGAGTTTGTGAAAATTACGATATTTTATGGGTTTATGGGCATAGTCAGTAATTAATTGATGCAAAATCATTTTTATGAGATTTTCTTCTATGTACATATTGTTTTCCCTCAATCTGTCTAACCTGTACAAATTGTAATAAAATCATATGTTCTCACACGTCACGCAACTTGTATGCACACTCAAAATATTTACTTTTGGTTACTAATCCATTCAATCAAAATCGGCAGACCAACGAAATTGCACTGTTGACGACTGCCTATTTATAGAGGAAGAAGCGTCACCAGTCTCAGGTATCAATTTTAGACTATCTTTTCCAAAAATGCAAATATTCTATCTTTTTATGGCTATTATTTTATTTTATCTAACGGCAGCTCAATCTGACTCTCGATGCAGACTGCCGATTAAAACTGGATCGTGCCTGGCTTATTTCAGAAGGTAATTTCGCTTGACAATTGTTATTCTTTCACCAATTTTTAGATATGCGTTCGACACGAGCACCGGACAATGCAGAGAATTCATTTATGGTGGTTGTGGAGGCAATTCTAACAACTTCGAATCGATGATGGACTGCATCATGGCATGCTATTCTTCGCCTGCTTGAATGAGTGCTTTCCAATTGATAATTGAAGCTGCGATTTAAAAAAATAAAATCTTATTGTTGATTAATAAATGTTTGATGATATTTTGTAATCTCAATTATTTCATCTCTAGTATAATTCGCATTCGCATATAATTTACCACTAGCATTGCCTTACAAAATAATCGGGTTTATTTCTTTTTTATCTTGACCCATGCATCATAATGTGCATGCGCATAATTTACATAGATGAAGTTGTTATTTCATAATTTATGCGATTCTACACTCATTTTTCGCAAAAATTGCGACCATCAGTTAGCGTCTGTTACCCCCAAACTATGGCAGAACTAATACCATTTTGCAAAACTGGAACCACTACAAATGTATCGACTTTTATCATGTGATAACTCGTTGAAAATTTTATTTCTCGTCTACCTAATTAGTTGTCCCTACGTCTTTTACAATTCATTTGCTCGAGATAATTCCGATACTATCCGAGGATATGCTAAGCGTCGTTTCAAAAGAGTAGAAGAAGTCTTCAGGTAAGTCAGATCTAGGAGCATCTTTCATTATCATTTTAGATATAACTTTGCTGCAGAGTATGAAAGAGAAGGAGCATCTTTGAGTATTTATCATCGTGGAGAACAGATCGTCAATCTCTGGGGAGGATATGCGGACCGAAACGAAGGTCGAAGGTGGAATCCGAAAACTATCACCCCGTTGTTTTCTATCACCAAGGTAAGGTCTACACACGTAAATTATCTTAAACTGGCACGTGTTATGGTTATCAAATTCTCAACATTCCCAATATCAATCATTAACATATCAATGCCAATGGTAGTCGGAAAAAAACCAGTCAGTACTAGTGCGTTAGCCGATCGATAGTAATTTTTGAGAAAAATGAATCGCTATCCAGTCGGTACTGATCGGTAATACAAAATACAATCAGTTATTACCAGCTAGATACTGATTGATTTTTTCCCAAAAATTACTACCGATCGGCTAGCGCACTGGTACTGGTCGATTTTTGAACTACCATTGACAACCGATAGGCTAATTATTGATATTGAGAATGAAGAGATTTTTCTCTTTCTGTGTCTCTAATATATGGCTGATTTTCAATTTTTATGAAGTCCTCTCCCGCTCCAATCGGTAATTGTTGGATAATTTTCAGGCAATTGCTTCAGTAGTCATCGCTGTTCTAGTTGATCGAGGACTATTGCATTACGAGGATAAAGTTACTAAATACTGGTCTGAATATGGAACAAATGGCAAAGAAAATACTACGATTGAAGATGTCCTGACACATAGCGTAAAAATTCGCCAATATGTGATTCGAGATAAAGGAATATCGTAGGCAGGAGTTCCATATCTTGTCGGTGAGCAAATATCCCTCGATGACATAAGAAGTGGTAAAATTATTGCGAAAGTCGCAAATGTAACGCCGATTTGGGAGCCAGGAACTGCTTCAGGTAGACTTATCTCGAAAATCACGATAGTCATCAAAATTGAAAGGATATCATCCCGTAACATTTGGCCTGATATTAGATGGAATCGTTATGAGTGTCGATCCAAAACGAAGAAATGTGGCGCAGTTTCTAAAGGACGAAATTGCCGATGCACATGGTTGAAATTATGCGAGATAAGTCGGCGATGATAAATTTTAGGAATTGATGTTCATATAGGCGTCAATGAAGAAAATCGTAAAAGAATCACTAAAGTGACGTCGGCTGGATTTTGGGAATACATTCGTGATGTAGCTAGGGTACTATAAAACTATCCGATAATAAAAAAAAGCTATCAATAATCCAGGACCCACGACTTTTGGTACTAATCGGAGTATTTCATGCAAGATTTGATGACATTGCAAACAAACTGACTTGGAATACGCCTTGGTTACGGGTAGACTGGGTAGTCTTGTGGATCCACAGATAATCTAAGGCTCGCTTCCTTTCAGGACCAAGTAACTTTGAACGATCCGTCAATCATATCACTGCCGCTAGCTGCAGTGACTGGAGCAACGTCCGCTGCCGAAATAGCGCGCTTATTCTCGTACATGCTATCTGGAAAGCTCATTTCGAATCATACATTGTCGAAAATCGTCAAACCAACTCTGACGTCTTGGCATGTCGAACAAGTCGTGCTATGGCCAATCAATAAAGGGCATGGTTTCTTCTATGAACCACACCCATTCATACAAGTAAGTTGTAAGATTAAAGTTGCCTTGAAAACGAGACTTTGATAAAACTTTCTTTTGAAGAGCCTACAATACAAGAATTCTTTGTTCACTGCGATATTTATATCGTCTCTTTCCCACGAAGTGACTGTTTTCGGAAAAAAACACGAACTTATGAAAATTTTGAATATATCAACAAAACGCACAGACTAACGATAAATTTCTGTCATTCCCACTTCTTCATTCCTACGGAGCAGACTTTAACTGTCTGCTTGATGGAGGACTTGAATTTTGATGCAGAAATGAAGAACTTGACTGCTCTGAAGAAATGAAAAAGTGCAAATAGCAGACAGTTGTCGTCAGCTTGAACGTTTTGATAACGTATTCCAAACCTTCACGAAGTCGCTATTTTTTTCGGGAACAAGCAATTCGCGGAAAACAGACGATACGTCTTTCTCTCTAGAGCATTAGTGCAGTATATGTCGTATTTTTATTCGATTTATAGAAAACAATAATGAAACTAATATCTACCACAAGTTGACGATATTTTTTGCTTAGAAAGAAAAAGTTATTCAGGGAGCCTACACATTTGGGCATCCAGGATTTGGTGGGCAATACATTTATGTTGATCCATGGACTGACACAGTGATAGCTTATCTTTCGAATGGCCTGAAGACTGGAAGCGGGATATTGTGCACACCATTCATGAATATACTCAATGAAGTCTATTCGATTTTTTCATTGCGTAAATCTTGAAATTATATTATTTTTCATGATTCGTGTTGCCATAAGTCCATGATTTTATCACTTTTTTTTGTATAAGACTTTTCTATACAAGTTTAATGGTAATTGATCATTTATAGTTTTCTTTTTTCAAATTTCAATCCTAGAATCAGGGAACTTTTCGAATTTCATAATTATTTATTGTTTATATGCAGAATAATATATGATTTAGAGTGAAAATTTTCGAATAATGACATATCCTCAGTATTAGTAATTTGAGTTGAGTTCGGTTGATAATACATGCACTTTGCAGCAAATTGATGACTGTATCTAAGAAATTCTTCAAATTTTTTTTTAATTCAAACAGCTGACTAGAAAAGATGTTTCGTTTGAGCAAATTCCATTCCTTACCATTTTTATCCTGAAAGTTCACTTTTTTCTGGCATTATAACATTGCCAGAAAAAAGCAGGCATTTATCCGTAAATTGCATTACTCGATTCTCACATTGTCGTTAAACACTACTTGAATCGATGAAATGTTATCAATCCTGATGCAAAAATCGTCTCAAATGGTTTATAAAATTGAACGCTTTTAATTCCATCACGCATAGTCGATCTTCGACGATAAATCATTTACAATATTTTCGAAAAATCATCTTTCACTAATTTTCAATAAGGATGAATCAAGTTCGCGCGTTTCGCATGCTTTCGAAACTGATAGCGGCGAAGTGTCGGTGCGTCAGAGCGTTGCAAAGACAGAGAACAGGGCAAGGGAGAAATGAGAGAGAGAGAGATAGTTCGAATGCAGAATGCAGACGGACAAACCACCGGGTTTAATGATGTTTGCGATGTTTGTCTGGTCGCGAATTTCGGCGTATATTTTCGATTATGTAAGGCTATTTAAAATGCTCGATTTACAAGTCATCTTCTAGAAGTCTGAACAGATTTTTCAAATACTTTGAAATAGCAATTCTAATTTCTAGCCACGTACAAGATTTTATTTATCTTGCAGGATCTCTATCTTTGATTAGATTGTTTGTATGTAATCATCATTTAATTGTTCAGCGCCAGTTTCTTCTTTCTTGCCATAAGCCTCAAGAGTGAAAATGTTTCTAGGCAACTAAGCCATGCATAACGTAGATATTTTCGCTAAATTTTCGTCTATTTTCGAAAAGTGAATGTCTAATTTAGAAAGTTTCATTGTTTCGGCTAATTCTAAAGTGACACCAAAGTTTAGTGTAGTTGAGAATAAAGACTACTTGCTCAAGTGTAATATTTTCTATGTGAATTTCGAATATGTTAGCATTTCAAAACGTTTTGAACAACTATTTTCAAGTTGATAGCATTGGAAAGTAAGAAAATTATCAGTTTCCTATGCACCTTCTCATCTAATCGTAGTTTTTACCCTATGATGGCATCATGCCGAGTGCAAAATGCAATGAAATGAATCTGCCAAGTTTGTAGACGGTTTTCATTTATTTGTTTAGTGGATTTGTCATCAAATGATTTCTTCTCACCTTTCTCACAGAATCTCTCTAATTTTCATTTTTCATTCCGCTTTGAGTATTGCAAACTTCGTTCTTATCTCGCTTCAAGAAACATAGTTGTCTGGGCGATATTGTGCTTGCATTTTGAATTTGGAATTTCTAATTGTCTTTTTCGAAAAGTTTCGCTAAACTACATATTTATTCCGAGAATTTCTTCGAAAATAGTCGGGCTGAAAATCGTGCCAAGCAATTAGCTTTCTCCCAACTTTATAGAACGTTGATCATGAAATTTCACTAGTAATCCATATCTTTGATATTCAGCATTATTGCACAAGATACTGATTCGTTTATAGACTTCACGTTCCTGATTAACATCTTCCCTCAGATAGTCCTTTGAATACTTTTCGAGTCATTCTGTTCTGTTCAGTTTCTGCACAGCCCTCTCTGCGTCTCTGCCCTCCATTCCAAGGTTTTTTCACTTATTCCTATCCACTCTCCCTGCTGTGGCATGCCATTCTTTTCCATTCCTCCTTCCCTGCCTTCTTTCTGCAGTGCGAGAGAACCCGTGAAACAGAGTAACGACTGAAAAAATTGCGGGGCGAAAAGACGAAAAACCTCACCAACAGCCACAAACACAGCAAAAACTGCGATCTGTTTTGATTTTTTGCGAAGTTCGAATCTTTTCCAACCCATTTCTTCATTCGCCAAAAATTCTCATATCCTTTTACAAATACGAACAATTCTGATCGATATTTAGACATGTTTATCATTGAAAACGTTCAAAAATGATTCCATCGTATCTTGTTACTCATTTTGGATTATTTGTAAAAAAAAATGCCATAGGAACATCATTCGAAAAATTGACTCGATACTCAAGTTTATAAAATTCGGTCGTGAAAACATTAAATTCATTTTCAGACTTGGAATGGCACGAACTCTGAAACGTGCACGAGCCCAAACTGTGAAGAAGAATGACAAAGATACCAAGAAAAAGCCGACGAAGACAATCGATGGCTTGAAAGTCCCTGCTCTTGGAAAGCGTCATTCGAATCGAACAAGAGTTCAAGCTGCCCTGCATCAAGCACCCAATTTCTTGGTACTCTTTTGAAAATTTCATTTTTGCAGCGTTCATAGCTTTAGAAGAAGATATAATCATTATTTTTCCGCACCCTGTAGTCAGCTTAACCTTACTGACATTGCTCTCTCAAACAGCCTCACTATTTTATTTGAAGACATTACGAAGAGCTCTAATCGAATGAGGATGAAAAAATAAATTTTTAGCATCCCCCAACCAAATCGCCTAAAAGGGCAAAGACGTCGAAGAAGATCGTTGCAAAAACAACTGCCAAAAAAGGAAAAGCCAAGAAGACAAAGAATGACAAGATACCGAAGCAAGCTGGAGGAGGGAGGGTGCAAAAGGGCAAGAGAGGGAAGGATGCGAAGAAGGTCAAGACTTCGACGGCGAAGAAGGGGAAGAAAGGAAACGATAGACTTGTGCCAAGAGACAATGTGCCGAATATCGATGTGAGGAAAATTCGAAAGGAAAATAATTGAGAGAATAATCTTCAGAAAAATCCATTCCTTTATCGAAGTCAGCCTGAACCCGAATATGTGAGCGTTGTTTCCTATTACCGTCGTCTTATCCGTGCAGCTGTAAGAAAAGACTCGAAAGAACTGGCGAACTTCTTTAAATCCGGAAAGAAGTAGTTTTTACAGAAAGAAAAGGTCCAAACTGCAAATTTTCAGCATACTACTCGAGAATCTGGAATACGAGTATTCCTGTGGATGTCCGCTAACTGCATTCAGAGCTGTTCTCGCAACGAAGGACATTCCGTTCATAGCCGAATATTTCAAGCAGAGATCGAAGATCGATAATGCGAAGAAACGATTCAGAGAACCCAATTTGCTGCAGAAAGTATAGGCACAAAGATATCTTTATCCGAGCTCATGCAATTCAGAAAACATCTGGAAGATCGAACTTCTACATGCTTGGCAGAGCAACCAGAGCTGTAGAAATGACTAGAGGTTACAACAAGGGGCTTTCAAGAAAACCAAAGTTATTTTTGCAGGAGGAAAAGAAGGAAATAATGCCTTCTTGAACTACGAAGCATCACCAGCAGAAATTCACGAAATCCGTGAGTTGATAGAATCTGGAATGACCTATTCTAACATGGTCGCTATCATGAAGACCAAAGAATCTCGTGAGTATTCAATATTTTTGAATTATGAAAAAGGTATGAACAACAGGAGTGCACAAAGATTTTACTTGAAAATTTTCGAATTCAAAATTTTATTTTAAACATTTTTTAAGTTGAAGTCGGAATTTGTGCACCACTAGTGAACAACTCCGCTTCTAATTACAATTCACTTTACTTCATATCAGTTTGAAGTTGGACTGAAATTTATCAAAATGGGGCAGAGTTGAAGTTGTAACTCTTGTAAACTGGCACGTCACAGTCACGAATATCGTATTTTAGAGTCTAAAAGTCTGAATGAAAGAAAACTAGACAAAGATTTTCAGCCTTCAACGAACACAACCTGGACAGTGAAGTCGTGACTGTGTGCAGAAAAGGAAACCGTACGTTGGCATCAGCTTTGGCAGAAGGTAGTTGAATTTGAAAAATGTTCTGAGCCAAGCAAACTTAGGACCATCTCGGAATAACTTCAATGATTTGCATAGAGCCACATTGAAAGCTGAAAAATTACCAGCCAAGATTCTGCCGATTTCTGTTGTCAAAAAGGGATACATGAACAAGAACATTACGCCAATTCATACCGCTGCAATCAATCCTGATTCGAAGGTAATCAATTTTTCTATAAAATTTGAAAAAAAAGTAGTATGACAATCCTTTCTAATCAGATGCTAGAAACTCTACGTGGAGTCGATCCGAATATCAACATTCCGGATCAAGATAACTGGTAAAATCACTCGAGTGAATCTTTTCTATTCCACACTTCAAGGTACACGATTCACTATGCAGCTGTCTGTGAAGGCACAAAACCACTGGAGTTTCTGTTGAAGAACGGCGCCACAATTTCATCTCTGACAAAGAAACAGGAAAACCCACTTCATTGTGCAGCAAGAGTCGGAAGAGCGCTCAATATCACAGTAAGTGAAGTGATTTTATCACAAATTTAGAAGTTGACCATTTTTTGCCTTGAACGAGTTTTTATCTAAGACGAAATACTTGAACATCGGATATGTAGACTGAAATGAAGCTCAACCTCTACCCCAGACAAATGAAAATTTCAGTTGATTCTGAAAGAAATCGACAATCTGGAAAAGCCGGCAGATCCATCAAGTGTACTCAATCCTCTTCGATCTCTCGTGAATACTCGAACAAGAGAGGGCAAAACAGCGCTCCATTACGCAGTGGAAGGAGGCCACATTGATGCAATCAAAGCTCTTCTAACTCATGAAAAAGTCATTATCGATATTCCGACATCAACGACGACCAACAAATTGTCTTCTCTTATGGTTCGAAATTCCTTTCAAAGCCTTCATCTGTGATTTTCACTTCTTCAGGTAGCTTGTGCACAAGGAAATCTGGATGTCGTCGAATTCCTCATTGAGAAGGGCGCACTTGTGGAGGGCAAAGACAAGAAGAAGCGTACTCCTCTGACTCATGCAATCATGAATGGACAGGCGCATGTCGCTGCATATCTGCTAAAACTGGGAGCCGAAATGAGAAAGGTTCAAATTCAAACCTCCTTCATACAAAATAATTTGATTTCAGGGCGACTCATCTGGAAATAAGCCTGCTCATTATGCAGCTGCTTATGGATTCTTAGAGGAGCTGAAACTGCTGGCAGAAGTTGATCCAGACTGTTTGGCTGATGAGAACGATTGGAAGATCACACCGCTATTCGTCGCTTACATGAAAGGTTGGGAACTTACAAATTCATCCGGGTAGCTTTCGATCTGCAATTCGAATTTCTATTTCTAAAAAGGATTTTCATTAGCATTTAACCATTCCGATTATTACAAACCGAGATATATGAATATTGAGAACCGAAATGATAGGAAATTTGATCTTCGATATATTCTTTAAAACAAATAAATCGTAGTCAGTTCGCCTAGACACCTATCAGGGCTGTGCGGAATTTGATTTTTGAGATTTTCGCAAACGAAAATAAAAATTCCCTTTTAAAATCTTCGGAAACGAACAAAATGAGTAAAAAAAAGGCGAAAACGAAAATTTGCACACAACTCTAAAATAAATACATCAATGTATCGCTGTCACAACGAAAGAACAACTCAACTTAGCTTTTTTCTGAATGAGATTAATAATGATACTCATCTGGCTGAGCAAATTTATGAGGAAAAAAGTCTAGGACATCACGGAATCGTGCGATGGATGTTCAATGGACCTCATAGCGATAAAGTGGATGTGAATGCGAAAGACAACGAAGGAGTGACGCTTCTGTCGAGCCTGCTGCGCTACTATGATGACAATTACAGCAATCTGCCAAATGATATGAATTTCCTAATTCAAAAGTGAATTCCTTCGACATTTTAGGAATGAAATTCGTTATTTTAGTAAAGCCAATTGTGGTGTGCCCGATGGACTTGGATGCAATTCGTTGCATGTGTTCTCAAAGATGAAAATTCCACTACAACTTCAAGGGGTGAAACTGCCTGACCATGTCGATGCAATGAAAATCGAGGACTACAAGAAATGCTATCATATGCTTTTGAGTAACGGAGCTACACTGGATCAGAAGACACAGACAGGTAGATAAATTTATTTAGCTTGGACAAGATCACCAAAAATTAGTAAATATTTAGGAGAAACGGCTCTCCATCTGGCCCTTGAAGGCGGCAACCTGATCTTGTTCGAAGAAATGCTCAGCTATTCGATTCCAAATCAGAACATCGACTTTGCGAAGATCTTCAACGAATGGTTTGTTTCCGATTTCTTCTGATAAAGAGCTGAAATTTGTCGCGATTCAGGAGCTCTGAAAAGAACGTCTTGTTTTCCTTGTTCGCTGTGCCTTGTGAGGCATGGAAGAACCCACAGTCGACGAGTCTTTCTCCTAAGCAATACGATATTATTGCCATTTTGAGGGGAAAACTCAAAGATTACTGTAAAGGGAACTATAAGAAATGGTTGCTCGAAAAGAACAAAGAGGTGAAATCTCATTCAATGAAGAAAATCTAAATTGTAATCTTTCAGGGCTTCACTCCGGGAATGGAATTGCTGAAGAACTACTGTCAGTTGAAACAGAACAAATTGGATGGACCCACTCAGACGCAGTTCGTCAATTCCATCAGTGAACTGCTCGGCTGGTGCATCGCTTGGGATCCGACATTCTTGACAGCTGTGCATGAGCGTGAGATCTTTCACAAATAACATTTTAAAACATTATTATTTTCAGACAACAACAGATCGTACTCATTGCTTCACTCCTCGCTCTATGCTAACATCGAGAAGGGCGCAAATGAGCTTCGTCTGCTCAAATCGATCATCGAAATTGCAATCAACGGAAATCGACTGAAAGAACTGCTTCTTGTTCCTGGTCTGCATGGGCTGCCATTCATGATTCACGCACTGGCTAAGAACAGGACGAAGGCGTTGGAATTGGCATTGAACGAATCAGCTAGAATTGGATGCACATCAGGTAGAATGACTTTTGAGTAATTCGAAAAATGACAACTTAGAAAATTCGAAACATCGCAATGTCGTAAAATAAGAAACTGTGCAAACAATAACGTCTCTATTAGCCTCATCTTACTGTGCAACACTTTTTTTTTCGCTAGACGAAATCTAGAGTTTTCTCATGAATAATGAACAGTAACTTGAAATATGCCGTGTCGTGGTGCTGCGATATTGCAATATTCCAAAAAGACGAAGTAATATTTTTCTTCAGAAATCCACGACACGATCTTGAAGACAGTTCGACAAGACGATGGAACAGACAAGGTTGTCAACAAGACGCTCTCAATGTTGATGATCGAGAAGTGCGAGTTTGATCTGATCAAACTGCTCAAGGTGTCGGATTCACATTGGACTGCTGTCGATGCTGGTAGTCACCTAATTTAAAAGCTAGACATTTCGTGGAAATTTCAGAAGGCAACACTGTTTGGCACTATGCAGCCCGGTCGAATGATCATCGAACTGTCGGTCTGCTCAAGCAGCTCGACGACAGAAAAGTGCCGAGGAAGGCGAATGCAGAGGAATGGACGGCATTACATCAGGCTGTAGACTCCTGTGATCGATCTGCAGATGCAGTGCTTGAACCGATTGAATGGCTCGTTCACAAGGAAAACGTCGGAGTGATCGACAAAGTAGTTCAAACTAATGAATATTGAACATTGTATTATCATCGTTTTCAGCATAAGCGCACTGCCCTCCATTATGCCTTTGCTCGCCTGAACGAATTCAAATCCAAGAACCTTAATGCAAGCGGAACCCGTGATCCAATTGCCGTTGTCTCGATTTTGAGTAATGCCATGAACAAACAGCAAGTAAGCGAACGGCATCAAAATAGTAATTATCGGAATTTGGAAATCCTGAAAAGAAAAACGAGCTTACTGTTCTAAAATTCAAAGTCAAGGATAAGATTTTGCACAATACTGAATTGCATGTCAGAATGCAAAAACCATAGAATTTACAGATCAATCAAGCCGATGAAAACGGCCATACAGCTTTGCATTTGGCAGCACTCATGAACTCCAACATCTCCGCTGTCACCCTGATCAGAAGAGGAGCCGATGTCAACATCAAAGATAAGGCAAGAAAGTTCCATAGATTATGTGAAAATTGGACTTCAAATTTCAGCTCGGTAACACTCCATTGGCAATTGCTGCTCTCCATGGAAATCAGGCAGTTGCATTGACATTGATTCAAGCAAATAGTTCGGTCATTGAAAAGGTAAAAAAATTGAGAAAGAGCGATGAAAAGACTTGCACAAAGTTAACTCGTTATCGTCCAAAAAATATCGAATTTTAAGCCTGTCTGAACAGGAGAGTAGAAACTTTCGATTAATCACAAACTTTAGGTGTTCCCACAACAGCCTAAGGAAAGCGTAGCTCAATCAGAGTGGATCTGGGAAGGAGCGAGAAAGGAAAAAGTCGTATTGCCAGACTCGTCAATACCTGCTCAAGTGGTATCGAAGGGACAAGGATGGGAAGCTATGGTGTATGTTTTGCTGGACACACTCGGAAAGAACCCCAATTCACTCGCTCAACTGACTGATGCGGCGATCAAACAGGGACAATACAATTTGGTAGGAAATCTCATCATGGTCTAGAAATTAAGATTACTTCAGGCAAATCAACTGCTCAAATCACTCGAAGCGTATTTGGACGGGAAACCTCTTCAGTGTGATTACGACCTGTTGCTCACCTTCTCCGAAAATCTAAGGCTCAACTCGCTGCAACCAGAATCAATCACTCTGACAGTTCTCGAACGAATTCTCGGACTAGGAGCAAAAATCGCGCAGGTAATTCTTTTCGGAATGACTCCATCAAAATTTCTATCTGCACTAATAACTTTAACTTTCTTCAAAGTGAAAATTATCCCAGAAGTAAAATGCAATTGAAGTTACAGCTCAATAGTAGTTTGTACAATGACGATTTCCATGAACTCTAGAAAAGAAAGACTAAATTGAATTGCAGAACGGACAATCCAAGCCTTTGGAAGCTGCTTTGCTAGCAGGTTCTTGGTCGTTAGTCGATTATTTCAAGACGAAGCTCGGTGCCGATTGGCAGAACATTCGACCGACGGATACGTATGGCGGGCCAATCAAATGTCTGATCACAAATCTGGCAAGAAGTATCACTGCTCAAGGAGAAGCATACCTCGAAGAATTCATGAAATTCAAGAATCTCAAGTTAGCTAGAGTCGTTTTTAGCCAGAAAATCTGGATTTTTAGCGTCAACGCAGTACATGATTTCGAAGTGCCGGCTAAATTCGCAAAGCAATTCGAGTTCTGTCGAATTCCGCCGATTTCTTGGGCAGCTCTGGCTGGACATCATAAATTGATCGTCCTGCTTCGAAATGCAGGCGCGGATGTGAATGCAGTCGATGGAGAAGGCAGAACGCCAATCATGTATGCCGTGATGGCCAACGACGAATTGTCACTCAATGTAAGACCTTTGAAATTATCATAGGCCAAGATGAAGTGGGTTTCATCTCTTGAAAGAACTCTAAAACAGTGAAACGAAAGGAAAAATGTGTTTCAGAACGGAGAGTTCTGTCTAAAAATTTGTCGAAGCAAAAACCTCCCAACGATTATGCTCGGAAATTATATTTCATTCAAGCATAATGAATTACTAGTGCGATTGAACCGAACTTCATGCAATCATAATTCAGACAAAAGCTGTTATTTTCATTGCTTCAGGCACTTCTTGGTGATGATCTCAACATTACGGTTCCTAAAGCTAAAATCGCGAAAGTCGAAAAAAAGAAGCGTCCAATGTTCGCCAACTTCTTATCGGTAAATCTTTCGAAATTTCATTCAATTGCTTTAATACTTTGTCCAGAATGGCATGATGTCAAATTTGAATGGAGATGCGGCAGATGATAATGCTGGAAGCGAAAATGGAGACGATCAGAATACTGACGATGGAGATCAGTCTGGTATGAGAAAAATCCACAAAATTCAAAATTAGCATTCTCAGATAATCCAACCGACACGGAAGGCGACGATGATGAAGATGGAAGCGGAACCGAAGATGACACCGAGCAAAGTGGAAATGAGACTGAAGAGGATGCTGAAAAGGACGATGAGCCTGATCCGAAGAAAATCAAACTCGCTTACACGAACAAGAAGGTAGGCAACAAAATAAAGAGAAAACATAAAAGCTCAGCATTTCAGCTGAATCTGAATGTTCGGGACAAGAATGGACGCAATTTCGTACACTATTTCGTATGGCCAAATGCCTGGGAGAATGCGGAGCTTATGAACAACTTCTATAAAATGGAACCGACAGCCTTGAAGAAGTGTATCACTGCAAAAGATTTGGTGAGGAGAATTTTCGAAAGAATGAAAATGCAGTGATATTTTCAGACGGGTTGTGATCCGATGGAATTGGCTGTTCGAAACAAACAACGATCACTGCTGTCAACCATGCAGAAAATCGTCGGAGCGACGAATGCTGCGAGGAATAGAGAAATTCCGAGTGATTTGGCCGATGTGTCAAATATCAAGTGCATCTACGATGTGGAAGGAGATGCTGACAAGTCAGAAAATAAATTTTATATCAACAAAAAGTCGCAAATTTTAGATTCCTGAAACGATGGGCGGCAGAGCGTGATCAAAAGAGGATCAGCGAAGTCCCGAAACCTCATAAGAACAGTGGATACAAGGACACTGGCGATGTCGTCCTTTGCAATGACACAAATCAGTACATGAACGTGAGAAAAACTTTAAATAAATTATTCAAGAAATATTTCAGGTGCTGTTGAACATTACTGATTTGAATTTCGGCAGATACGGATTCCACAACTTCTACAGAATGCAGCTGATCAAGAGAAGAGACACAGACCTGTGGATTCTGTTCACGAATTGGGGTAGAATTGGACAAGGAGAGGGAGAATATCAAATCACGCCGTTCAGCTCACTTGAAGCAGGTCGGGAAAATTCGAATTTCGGAAAACGAATTATTTCTTACAGGTGCAAAAGAGTTCAAATCGATTTGGAAGTCAAAAACTGGCAATGAATGGACAAACTTGGCTAATTTCCAAGAGAAACCTGGCAAATATAAGCTTTTCCAAGTATGAATGTTTTTCTTCAGTATAAAAATACCAAATGCTTTCAAGGTCAACACTATGCCCTACAATCTGGCAGACATCGAGTTGCCAATCGAGAAAATCGACGAAAAAGCACCAGTTCTTGAGAAAATGCTGCATGACATCAGCAATCCAAAGTCGCTCAAAGATTATGCTAAACAGGTGAACATCAAAATCAAATTCGAATTTCTTGGGGACAAAAATTGTAGAGTGAAATGTTGATTTCAGATTATTTTTACTGAGAATTTTCATTCATCGGCAAGCATAAACCGAATCGCAAAATAATTGCGACTCCAAATCTTGCAAGCAACTTTCATAATGTTCTTTTCATTCTTTCCAGATGTCGAGCAACCTTAGAATAACCTGCCCTTTCGGTCGAATCACTCTGGAGGCCATAAACAAGGCTAAGAAGATCTTGGATGAGTGTGTAAAAACTATCGAACGACTTGAAACCACATTGAATAGAACGCACACGGACAGCGACGTTTTGAATATCCACAAAAATATGGTAAGAAACGTCCCTCTTTTCAAAAATCATGAGTTTCTTTATCAGAATGATCTCACAAGTCAGTTCTACTCACTCATTCCGAGCGGCGAATACGAATACACGAATTTGGCAAGATTCACTGATATCGATACGGTTAAAGAAGCAAGACGAACGCTCAATCGATTGGAAGAAGTGAGAATGATAAAAAAGATGAAATTTTAAATACGTCCAATCATGATACTTCCAGATTGAAGTCGCTACCCGAATTTTGTCAGCAGCAGAAGAAAATCGTGGAAAAATCAACAGAATCACGTAAGAAAAATGTCTAAATCCTCAAGTGGTTTAAAATTATTTTAGCTACATCTCAAATGCACTCGAGTGCAAATTCGAAACGATGAATCCAAAATCAGACATGGCCCAGAGAATTTTGGAATTCGTCCATAACACTGGAGGAAGCGGAGTCACTGTCAAGGTTGGAAATTTAGAAGTGTCGTGAATTTAGAACAAAAAATTGAAGGGAATCATCGCCATCAGTCCGAAGGGTGCAACTCTCAAATTCAGCAAATACGCAAGTGACACGAACCAAATGTGATCAGGCAATTGAAGATCTCATGAAATTGTAAAAATTCTAGGTTCTTATGGCACGGCACTAAAGCTATGAATTTGTTGAGCATTCTGAAGGACGGATATTTGCTAGACCCACTCAACGCAACGCGATGTGGACGACTCTTCGGAGATGTAAGAATCGTCCAAAAATAAGGAATGTTAAAAACAATCAAATTTCAGGGCACCTATTTCTCTGATGCCTTTGAGAAGAGCTCGCACTATTGTCAAGCGTCGAAGGATGGAGTCAACTACATGCTCTTGAATCAAGTTAGTTTTAGATTTTCTATCATACAATAAGATATTCAATTTTAGGTAGCGATTGGAAAGCTTCGCAAACTCAACTTCCTAAACAGCTACAATTTCGATGAGGGTGTAGAGAAGAAAGCGAAAGAAGACACTTTGCAAGTCGTTGGAGTGAAGTACCCGTCCTACATGATCACAGTTGACGGTAAATTGAGAACAAATATATTTGGAGTTTCCGATCACGAATATTCGTGATGCAAAAAAAACCGAACCGTAAAGTAAAAATTGCTCCTCCTCACAGAGAATATCACTATTTCTAATTTTCTAAAATTTTTAAAGTTTATTCTTGTTAGATACGAATGTCGCGATAACCATTATAATCTAAAATGCATATAAGCGCCTTTCCCCTTCATTCGAGTGTCTTTTGTTTTTTTTTTGACTTCGTCCGCCAGCCTAAAAAGGCTCTATTCCCCTCTTGTCTCTCCATTCCCAAAAGGTTAGCTCTATCCAAACCTCTGCTCGACCCAATCCTAACAGATCTCGCAGCCTGACAGCTACATTGACAATAAACACCTCGAACCCAACACACACATGACCATTGCGTTCTGTAAAAGTCCGTCCAAATAACACCAGACACAAACAGACGCAACAATTCTGAAATATTAGCGATTTAAAAAAGACATTATTTTAGGAGTCCGAATGCCACTAGGACCGCTGAGAGACAATCAAGTTTCTGGCTGGGGCTGGAAGCCTGATTTCTCCGAATTCATCGTCCGATCGACTGATCGTATTCTTCCTCGATTTATCGTTATTTACAAATGATTCTAGGTATTTTGTGGGAAAATTTTTATTTTTTTCAATATCTATCGGTTAGATTATGTATTGATTTGTTAGTCGTTGTTCTGTATTTTATTGTATCTTCTTGCCGCGAGCAATTCATATTTGTCTATCTCAAATCTCTAATATTTGATATCACATTTTATGCGTTGATCTTATTTTAGAACTTTTTAATCAAAATAAATCTTCAAATAGCCTTTTAGAAGAAAAATAATTTAAAAAATGAATGAAAAAAGTAATCTAAGTCGACAAAGTAATTAGAGAGTAAATATACCGAAAAATTCTGCTTGCGTCACACACTAGATTTGAGCATTCTCTGGAATTTTCAACCGCACTGTACTGTCGAATTTCCGAAAACATTTTTCTACCGTAACTTCATTGCACTGCAGTCATTTCAATTTTTTTCAATTGCAAATGAACTGCATCGCAAAATAAGTCACCGCACCGCACTACATTGCGGTTGCAGTTGCAGTTGCTTTCTTGCAAGTCTCTCAGTGTAATTTTTCTTTGAAACCTGGATTATCGTTCATTAGATAACAAATTCGGGCCTAATTCACCTTCCAAAGACTGAATTTGGTTTGAAACTAGTTTCAAATGAAAGAGAGCTAAAATTGGAGTCTCATTGGCAATTTTTCAACGTCAACCGCATTGCAACTTCAGTTAGAAAATTTTCAAGATTCGCATTTCACAGAATATCTTCTGAGTCGCTGAAACAACGGAAAAGGAAAATAACAAGTCAAAAGAAAAATAAATGAAAAGGGAAAGGGAAAATACTAAATTTCTGCGTCATTTTGTGCGAGCAGCGGGCTATCGAACTCGATCAGACGGTGCAGCGACGTCGCCTCATCGCTCGTGGAACAGTGGAGTCTCTTCACAGACGACAGAAAATGTGCAAATGAATAGAAAATTTTGCACGGAAATTCGAAAATACAAAATGTCGATGAAAGGGCTGCGCGATTTTTGCAAAAGGAACATCGCGTTTACTTCTTCAGCCACTTGTGTTATTCCATTTTTTCTCATTTCTTTCCGGAATTCTCGAATTTTCCGTGAACTTTTCTGCGATTTTCAAATTAGCATAGCTCCGCCCACTTTTGAGAACGGGACCTAATCTCCTCGCTTTTGTGATTAGGGCCCATGGGTGTATCCACCATATAAGTTTGGTTCGGATTCGGGACACTTTTGCAGTTGTCCGGACCCTTGTTCCAGTTATTCGTGAAATGACTCTTAATGCTTGAAAAGTTCATCAAATTGAAAACACTGGATTTCTGTTTACGCTCTTTCTACTCTTCGCTCCTTCTGATTTAAAACTCAACATTGTTTCAACCATGAACTTTTTCTACTTACCTTGCATTTAGGGTACATTTATGACTCAAACTTTGACCATAATTTTGTATTTTTATTTGATCATAATGATTTACAGGTTTCGAATAAATCTTTATTAAATGACTTTCCACGATTTTCATGCTTTTGTTGAATAACAAGCTTGATACCTGAACTTTTAATTTTGTCATTTAAAAGTTCAGATTTGCAGAAATGAGAGTTTTCGAATTGGCTTGCCCGATATGTGAGCAAACGGGATTTTCCAGTGAAACTCTCGAGGTACATTTTTATTTCGAAAAATGGCAAATTTGACTAAAGCAGAATCGTATCAAAGTAACAAAGTGCAATTGCAATACCAAATAGCAAATGCCGTAAAAACGTGACCTCTCTTTTTTCACATTTCCTTCCTATTCTAACATTCTAGATTTTCAGTAACTTGTTCGGAGCAAATTATCACAATTTAGGAGTAGTCTGCATTTTGAAATTATATACCATTTTTGCCAAGCCCTAATTAACATTTCAACATTATTTTCTCAAAATCGTTATTCTGTCATTTTGAGGGCCACCTCTGCCAAGACCACATGAAGTTCAGCCCGTGGATGTGTACCCACTGCGATGAGCGTCGCTACACGAAGGATCAGATGAGAAGTCATCTCTGGGTCGCTCACAGACAGAAGGACGCGTCGGTAAATGAAGCAGAATTTTCTAAATTGACTGATTGTGAAGAGAAAATGAAAATAATCTCTACATTATGATTTTGTAAACGAAAATTTATGACTATTTTTGGACTGGAAGGAAATTTCGCATTTGAAGATTTGTTTTGAAAGTTCTCAGTCCTGAAATATTCGAAAATTCCTTTTTCACAAGCCTTCGAGTTCATTCAAGACTATTAGCAACTACAAGAAAACGCTGCCTATTTTTCCTTACTATTCATTTTTGCCTTCAATTTCGTCGAGCTTTTTTATTTTGCTCATGTCATTTACTAATCGTTAAAAAATCGCTTCAGATGCTGTATTTGGACGATTTGCGGAAAGACACGGAATTGAGGATTTTGTTAGAAGAGGCGAAGAGGAAGGGCAGACTGACTGGAACAGAGAATGGGGAAGAGGGTGAGCAGCGGACAGTCGATTCTGCGAGGAGATTGAAAGAGGTCATCGATGCAGTTGTCAGTGGGGAGGTTGCCAATTCTGCCATTTGGAGACTGGATACTCCTTCTTGTCGGTTGGTTTACATTTCCCATTATTCATAATACAAATGCAGTGATGCAAGGATGGAATACATTACTTAACAATATTTTTAAATTGTTAAAATCTTTCTTGTTAAAATTATTTGTAGTCTCAAGGAATATAATCTAGGTTCATTTTCTCCTCATGCTAACTTATTTCATGAGCTTGAATGATCTGAAATAAGAATGCTTGGATAACAGCGAATATTTGACATTTTCCCATAATATCTGTTTCGAAAAAACACTTTTCAGTCCGATTGAGAATTACAACGATGTGGTGGAGAAAACTATTGAATTGATTAAGAAGATTCGCACTCTGCCTCTGACGCAACAAATCAGGAATGAAGATGGCAATCATTTGGTCAGTATTTTCTTTTCGTTTTTTTTCTCAGAATCAGTTTAATTTGCAAAAAAATATACTTGACGCAAATATATATCTATCTTTTTAGATGGCTAACTCTTCTTTGCACGACAATTTGAACATGTTTCTTCCACCTCAGAATTCGGATATCAATGCTCAGGTATGCTTTCGAATGACAAATTTCATTTGGCAGTATGAAGAAATGCATCATTTCCTACGCTAATTCTCTATTTTTAACTTTCATTCAATAGCAAACACCTTTAAATTTTCCAATGAAAAAATTGACTTTCAAAATCATTCTTATTTCAATAATCTTATATCTTCAAAAACCAACGTATTTTCAGGCAGGCAATATTGATGTGAAGCAGGAAATTGTCGTGGAAAATGCTCCGAGCGATTCGACGCAGACACCTGCGAATAGCCCTACAGCCAGCTCTGCAGTTTCCAACTCGACTAACTACACTCCTCCTTTCCTCTTACCCGTTCGCGTGATCGCCAGAGTTCATCCAGGTTAGATCTTTCATTGAACCTCTTTCTACATGTTCACTTTTAGAAAATGAGAAATTAAACAAAACAGCACGTATTAGTCGATTACTGTAAGCTGCACTATTTGACCGATTTGATCAATTTTCTGTCGAACATACATTATGTCCCAAATGAAAATGGAATTGCTTTGAAACTGAAATAATTTTCAGATAGTAAAATTTAAATTATTTTTTCTGGTCCCGAAAATCTCGAAGATATATAATTATTGTCGTTTCAGGCCGCCAGATGAATCTGTCCGGCCCAATTCCGCCCCCGATCATCGATGTTCCTTCCGCAGTTCCGCCTCTGCCTCCCAATCCAGTTTCCACTCCTGCTATTAGTTCTAAAAGGATCAATGGAAAATTACTATACATGTAAGCGTTTTCAAATCTAATCTCTGAAATTAAAGAAAAAACTATCTAGGATTGATATACATTTCTGATTTGATCACCCTCTTTCTTTCATTCTAGATTTTTCAGTTTCCACTAATGCAATATTCGGCGTTATTTTCAGAGAGGATAGGAAGAGATTCCTTAAGCTGGTCAAACGCTACGGTAACTCCCCAATAATGGAGAAGCACGTGGAGAAGCTGAGGGATGCAACTTACAACTCGGATAGAAAGGCGACTGGAAACAGGTTGATCAGATTTCTCATTTAGCAAACCCAATTAGCTCTCTTTAAAATTACAATAGCTGCAAACTTCTAGTTATACTACCCTTTCACATGATAAAGAATTAGAAATGGCGTTTCAAAGGAACTTCACAAATCAGTACAAGTTGGTGCCAAATCTGATAGTAGAAAAAACTATCGACCAGTTAACTCATTGATATTGACTTGCTGAATTCCTTAGGAGTTTGTCATAATTATTTTGATAGGAAAATTGAGAATCGAAAAGTCAGAAATTATCGATTTTACAATTTATAGATTGGTAAGCACCACTTTGCTTCTAAATTTGAGAAACAATCAAATTCCAACGCAATTTCAGTTTCAGCAAAGACTCGATTCGTTGCAAACTGTGCAACGAAGTTGTGGCGCCCACCTTCCAGAAGATACATGTCCTCAAGCACTTCTCCGGTGTCCATGTGGTAGGTGACTTTTACTATGCAATACAATATTATGATGGGATATTCGGAATTAAGATTCTCAATTCCGATTTTTTTAACTTGAGTTCGTATAGCTTAGGAAAATTACAATTTCAACTCGAATTCCGAATTTTTCCATATCATCAATTTCTAATATCACTGATGCAATGCATTTTGGTGCACATAGAAATTACAATAATTTTCAATTTGAAGCATTGCTAATTTTGAGAATGTTCGATGTTTTAGATTTATATTCAAAACATTAGTAATTTTTTTTACAAAATTTAACCTAATTTTCTATTTTGCTCTGAATTCCAGAATATCGGATTCGCTTGTCAAGTTCACGTCTGCAGGTACGTGCACTGGAACGAGGCTGGAGTGCGGAGACACATTTCGAAGAGGCACGCGAAGAACGCCAATCGGAATCCGAAACGAATTAGGATCAACCAGCTCGAACAGAAGGCTGACGTAACACGTTTTACTCGATACTCATTATCATTAAACGTCAAGGAAAACTAGCTCATTCTTGAAATGAAGTGGCGTTAGTAAAACGAATACGAGAACTTTCAAAAAGTCCGTAATTAAATAACGAAATTAGCTCACTTTAGTTAATACGGTAAATTTTCTACTCAAGTCGAAAAGCTCGGCCAAAAATACGCACCTTTACAGTCACACTTTTCATGTGAAAATCGCATACAAAATTCATGAATGAAATTAATTCGATCATTTTATGCCCAATAATTGCGCACTCACGTTTCAAAGTCAAACCTGTCTTTGATTTTTCATTTTTTCTTCAACGCTCCATGTTTGAAAATTACCTATCCACCCCAAAAATGATTCTTGAACAGCCATGAAAATCGACTGTAATTTCAGATGTTCTTCGAGGAATGTTTCGACGGAGAGGTCCAGCAGAACAACAATAAATACGATCAGAAAAACTCCGATGCAGCTGAGGTTAACCATCCATTTACTCTAACACTTATTCCTTCATGATTCAAAACCAAGTATTTCTTTCTATTTTTCCCTTTGAAAAGAACAAATTAATACATTTACTTTTTTTTCTTTTTTTAATTTTCATCTTCCCTCCATTTACCAAATTCCAGTGTAAATAAGCATGAATTAGTAATTTCGGAAGTTCTTCGAATAACGTAATGAAAATTTTCAGGTGAATAAATATCCGATAATTATGCGCAATGCAATTCCCAAACCCACTCCGACCGAAACTCGATCAGATTTCTGCTACATTTGCAAGTAAGAAGTCAGGCATATTCCTTCGTTAAAGATTATGAAAAAGCTCGTTAAATGAAAACATAACCCAATTTATTGACTCTTGACAATATGTCGATAATTGGAATTTTGTCTCTTTTCAGCAGGAACATCGTGTTCGTGCTGGACCACTTCGCGCACCACATGGGGGAAATCTACGAAATACATCGCTTCTCGTGCCTCATGTGTCCCTTCAAATGCGCCCTACAAACACTCATCACGGAGCACGTCTTCGTCAAACACTTCAACAAGGACCTATTCGAGGACTCGATTTCGGTAGGCCTATTTAGAGTAATTAATGCGTAAAAGAGTCGCTCTTTAACATTTGAACTCGAAGCTATCGAAAACGATATTCATTTCCAATTGAAATAAGTCACATTGTTGGACTGTTTCAAAACGAACTCTGCATTCTTCGAAATTATTTGAAGATATATACATAGATTACAGATTTTTGAATACAGAAAAATGTTCCTTTCTCATTGATAAAAGCTATGAAAGAAGGTAAAAAGATGAATATTGTTTCTAAACATTTGTCGATTGAATTATGATTATGCTTGATTGCAGAAATGGTCTCGAGAGCTGATGCTGACGCTGAGTCGGATGTGCTTCAACGACCCCAACTACATCGAGCCGTTCTTGCCCTGGAATATCGAGTCCATGCAGAATAGCACTGAAAAGGTCATTTTTTAAATTATAAATTGATCAACATTTTTCCTAACCATTCACAAAGGATCATCATCACCAAATTATAGAATTCAGCAATTTACCCTTTTTACTTTCTTATCCTAAAAGTGGTCAACTATAAAAGATATGAACCATAATTATAGTTCCACGGTATTGGAGATTAAAAAATGGATATATTTTGTAACATTTTCATAGAAAAATTTACTGAAATGTATTTTCTAAATGATCCACAATTTTCAGGGAAATAATCAGCTGAAGGATCTTTCGGAGGAGAGAAAGGCGAATGGAGCGGAGAAAGACTGTGGAATGGCGCAGGAACTGGTAAAGGTGGAGATGGGAGAAGAAAACGATGAAGCGAAAGAAGACATTCCTCAACCTGAGAAGGACTTCGAACAGCTCTTTTCTGTTTTCAACAAACACATCAAAACCGAGAACGAAGAATGTGAGGTGATCACCATCGGTGATTAGATGTTATTAGAATTTAGAGAATATAGAAATGTAGGATGATTTGGATTCTTTTTTCAAAGTTACTCTTAAAACAAATTGCACTTACAAGTCCGATGTCTGATAAATTCCATCTTCATTCTTATTTAAGTGCATCAAGAAATTTTTTTGATCAAAATATAATAGTACTAGACTATCAAATTCTGGTCTCAAATCATTCATATCTGCTCAGGTATAACCTTTCTAGTCGACCTCGTTTGCCCTGTAAATTATTGACTTTTAAAAAAAATTTCTTTCCTTATTTCACGTTTTTCCGCTAATCCTAAATTACATCAATTTGATTGTTTTCTTCTTCTCTCAAACTATTGCAGTAATCTTTTCATCTTTCTGAATGGATTAAAAAATCCTGTGATTTCAATTTTAATTGTCTTCTCTGGTTCTAAAATTCATCCAGTTAGTTTTTGATTCATTTCCATTGTTAAGACCAAGTTATTTGTTGTCAATAAATGAAGAGATTTATCATTTTGGAGACAAAAATTTGTGTACTATTGAATAGTTTCGTTCAAAAGCATGTTGATCTATTGAATATTAGAATGTGCACATTATTTTTTAAAGCTATTGCTAGTTTGACAGGAAAGGTTTGTCAGATATCATTTTCCTATATAAGACGTTATTTTCTACCTTCGATATTATTGAAGATCATGTACATCATTATGTATTATTGAATCAGCTTTCTCTAATGCTCGTTCCCATTTCATTTCATTCCGAGAATTTCATGTGCAGGATCAGAATCCATTTTTTGGCAGTGTTCCCTTATGTGAAGGCGGATCTATCTGCTGGGAGAAGAATAAAAAATCATGCTCTTCCAAATTTCTAATAACACGACATTAAAAGCGAAGAAAGATAGCAAATACAAGTGGGAATATTCGAGATAACAATAAAATATAAACAAGAAATAAATTACATAACCTTTTGATGTATGACAAATTTTTCTGTTTCTCCTCCCACGCAACCAACACGGTGACATCTATACAGATTTCGCTAACTATAAGACATGATAGGACAATTCGCAATAATGTACAGTCAAGGATTCTTCATAAGTACATTTTCTGTAAATTAGGTTGGTTGGGTGCTACGAAAGATCGCAACCTTGCAACCTGAGAGAGTATGTAAAAATGGAGAGCCTATGCCTGCCCTCTCCTATATCTACATATTCCCCCAAGTTGCCAAGTTGCGATCCTTCGTAACACCCATCATAAATGTGCTAAATTAGATCATACATATTCAAAGACAATTGGCGAAAAACTTACAAAATTATTTTTAGCTTCCAAACATTTACAACACATTATGAATGATTACGAAAGTTCGCAGTTTCGTAACTTGAGAGAGTGGAGCTGAGGATAGGATCTCTACTTTTCTCACTCTTCCTTCAAACTGTGAACTTTCGTGACATCCGAAATTATGTGTCAATAGAGATCGGATAGTTTTAGGTAACCGTATTGGACATAAGCTCTGAGGAAATAGCGGAATGGAATTCGGACAAATTGCCGATTTACGAGCCAGGACTGCATGAGGTCGTTATGGCTGCTAGAGGAAAGTCAGCCAATTTCTTCTAATGTTTTTTGAAAACTTTTAAAATAATTATTTCGATTTAGAAAAAAATTACATAATATGAGCCTTGAGACCGACTCATATCCAAATTTGAATACATAATCTCTTTCGATCTCAAATGATCCTACCAAAAATTGCCAAATTATTTTACGTAAACCAACCACTCAAACATAATAATCAACCCTTATTGTCAAGCGGCCTAAACTTCAAATCTTTTTCTGACCAATACCGATACAAGAGTCAACAACCACCAAAAGCCCTGACAAGCCATCCGTGACAATAGGTTGTGATAACTGAAACATTATGCTCAGTTCGAACTTGACAAATCTGAACCGAACAATATTACGAACTTACAAACCAAAATATCAACTCAAATCTCGTATAAACTCCCACAAATTGTTCTTTTACATATTCAATTTCGTCACATATTCCATCGGGTTGAGAAGCAATTCAGGTCAAGATTCTCATTTCTAGAAATTATTAAGGTCATTTATATTCCGCTTTTCAAATATTTATAATTTTTAGTATCATTTATGATAGACATCTGTCTAAATTGATTTGGAAAGTCAATGAAGTAGGATTGAAAATATCCAAAAATAACTTGTTTTTCCTTGTCTTCTATCCAGACCTAGGGAGGACGATCGTCAGAAATCCTTTGCGACCTACCCCCATAGATTTTTTTCGTCTAGCGAAAGTGCTTCCTAGGTCTGTTTCTATCTATTTCCAAATCGGTGTTGTGTGTTCATCTGCTCTAATTCTGCATCAATTTGTTCTGTATATCACATTTTTGCGTGAGGAAATGCCTTTCACTTTTTGCTAGGAACGATTTTTATGGAACAGATAAACATATTCTGATCGTTCAATTAAAAAAAAAACGCTATGTAAGGGAACGGTGAACGAAAAAGACGAATCTGGGAAGAATTTTTTTTTTAATGCTTAGCCCTCATGTTAGACATATCCTTTGTCTGGCACTCGAGAAACTCGGTATAAAAGCTGGAGATATTCGGATCATTTCAGAGTACACCACAATAGCTCAGATAATTCTTCCCAAGACTCCCCAGAATGGTGACCTTTCTCAATAGGCCTCTCCACCCTTCCCGCTCCAAATTTCCACCAGATTTACTGCTCAGCAAGAAATAAACCAGTCGGTAAGAGTTCGCATACCAATCGGCAGTTGTTTTTAATAAAACCCTATCGGTACCGACTGGTTTTTTTTTAATTCTGAGTTCAGAGGAAGAGTGGAGTATCATTCAAATCTAGGGAAGATTTTCCCGAGAAAGAATATTTTTCTTCTTCTGAGATGTGTAAGTCCGTTCAATCACATCAGCGATTTCAGATATGCCCCAATATCTCAGCATCTTGGTCACAGTCGCGTTGTTCGTTGGCACTGGTGCCCAGATTACCGATCCTCTAGAATGCACGGAGATCGGTACTCAGGGAAATTTGACAGGACAGGTCAGTCTATCTTCTTTCTAGTAACTATAAATGAGAATCAGTTTATTGGTACTTTGGTGACATTGGATAATAACTCAACTTTCAGCTGGTCTATGCGCCGGTTGCCACGATCTGTGCGAACCCTCTGGGTGATGCTGGCTGCAAAACTCTCTATGGTGCAGGAAACGATTCGGCCGTTGCACCTGGAAATAACGCTCCACGTCCGTCCCCATGCTTCTCGGTCTGTCCCTTTTCTTTTAAAGAGGAAATTCCATGGTGACATATTGTATCCAACTTCTTTTCACTGATTGGTTCATTTCCACATCAATTGGTATATTTTTTAATTCAGACTGAGCCGAATGGAACAACAATCGATCCTTCGATGAAGGCTGGTGCTATCAAGAACTGTCCTAAGGTATGGTAATTTAAATAAATATACAGTGGAAGTCAAAACTTTAGAACAATTACAATTCTTAATATAGCTAGGCTCGCAAACACAATCTTAATTATGCTATTTTTGAATAAGAAATCATTAATGAGTAGGCTTTGACTCGTCTAAAAATTTGGTAAAATAACTCATAAGTGAACACGCATTTTGCCTCTTTAAATTTGCATACATAATTTTGACTGTTTGAGTCGTTCGAATTTCATTCGTCATTACTCTCTTTGCTCATTTCGAGTGAGACGTCGTTGCTCTGCATCAAGGGCGATGATAATTCGTGGCAATTTCAATACTAATGAAAGAAATAGCGGCAGAAAACAGTAAATTCGCTAACATTTCTTGAATTCAAAATTAAAGCAAGAAGAATCAGCTTACATTGTGTTTGTGGAGTCTAGGTATAGCTTGGCAGTCAATTTTTCAAGGGTAGTTCGGTGGAGATTTTATTATTCTATAATGGCAACTTGTAAATGATGGAATGCTCTTTTCTCACACTATTTCTCCTTCGTCTCGTTCTCTAACACAATATTCCGTAATTTTGTCATTTCATAAAATACAAAAAAAAAAGCGTTTCGTCATTTGGTCACTTACAGGTTGCCTTCTATATTTATTTAACGAAATTTAGTTCTGCGGATATTGCTGCAAAACTCCGGCATACAATTGCCCGAATAAAAATCGTACGTACGAGAAATAATGATCAATTTCACATAAATACAAACACTTTCAGCGCCCAATTTCAATTGCGATTCGGTCACTCCAGCCATGTGTCAGGTATGAAGAAAGAAAACGAAAATTTTTAGTTTATAGTGAAACATAGTGGTAACGTATCCTTGGGTTACTAGCCTCCTTTCTCTGTAATTAGAAATTTGTAATTGACATAATGCATTGTCTAGTCCCAATTTGGAGAAAGATGCTTGCGATCAGCTGAACCAAATTGAGGGTGCTCTGGAGAGTGGGAAAGGTGGATAGAAAGGAGAGATGTGCAGAATAACATATCGAACTATTTCCATGACTGACACATTGCACAAATGAAGAAGCATTAAATGATCTTATTTGTACTAATCATTCCATGATAGATTTTGTGAAGCGAGTTTCATACTTCAGGATCCCGCTTGGAGACAGCCCATTGCAGAGTCGTGCCCAAATAAGTGCGGCATGTGTGCGGACGTATGATTCATGAATACTCGACTAGCACGACTATGGTACAAAAATTTAGGGCGGATGCGTAGACAAGGCTGTTGACTGTGCCGCTGGTATGAACACGAATTGACAATTCATTTCTTCCAGAAGCAATTGCATAATTTATTTCCGATCCCTCGATCTGCAACAATATGAATTTGCAAGCGTTCGTCAATGAAAACTGCCAAAGGTGTGATAGATTAAAAGTGAGATGTAAATAAAGAAACACAACATAGAACCTGCCAACGATGCCCAACTTCGTCGACAGTCGGAACTGGAACCACTCAGCCAGGAGGCGTGACGCCGGGGCCGGGGACTTGCTCTGACAGTTCAACCAGGTATTTTTTCTAATCAACAACTACCCTTTCTCAGTTATTCCATTTCAGCTGCGCCACGTGGAACACGGTATTATTTTTCTTGCTTTTCCGATAAATTTATATTTTTATCAAATGAAACTTTCATGATATGAATAGAAGAAATAAGACAAAATTTAGAACGGCTTTTGTTCTTCAACTTTCTACACTTCAGCAGACAAAACAAAATATTGCGCTAAGTAGGGGATGGCTCTGAAGATAGTCTTTATATCATGCTACTTTCAGGACGTGCAATTTGTGTTCCGCAGGAAAATAATCATTTCCAATTCGACTGACCAAAGAAGAGTGTACGGGGCTCATTCGAATATTTCGGTTGATTTAGTTTAATTATTATAATTCTTCTATTTAGTTTAAACTGAAATATTCGAATTTATTCATCAACTCAAACTTAAGATCAAGGGGGTTAAAACCAACGCAAACGGAACAATTTTTTACTGATCGGAATGATGCATTAATTTTAAAAATATATGGCATGAACGGGGAATTGTTTATGATTTGACCTGACCAATCAATGAATAAATAGTTTCATGCTAATCATTGTTGATTCATTATAATAGCAGTTACAGAAATAACTAGCATACACCACACGAAATAACTCAAACAAAAAACTCCTTGAAAATATTATCTTATTCAGATGACATAAAGAAATTCTCAAATATCAATAACGAAATCCCAAAATTATTCGAAGAAGGGATAATTTTACTCTACTGGCTCCTAGAAAAATACACCGGCTTTTTTTCTTTTCTTCTCTTGCCTTCCCCTACTATTTCTTAGAAAAAGTGATCTTTTTCTAGGGGCCCATGGAATGCAGATTTTATTCATGTCTTTTTATTGAAATTAGTGTTAATTGATCCAGGAGATATAATTCACTAGGATTTATTGATCGTACGGGCACTTCCCAGAGAAAAATTAGCCAAACGCATGGGCAATTTTGCGTTATAACGTTAACAGTTGCAGTATCGCATCAAAAATTTAAATTCATTTACTGTAAGCGTTTTTCCTGAGGATTTTTTCTTAAATCTATGACACTATGTTTAATGAATTTAAAAATATAACAAACATTAAATAATGGTTTTTCATGATAAAATTACGCCTGTTTGAAAATGCATTGCAGTAATTTTGGAACACCCTGTATATGCTAGTTTGGTGTCATTATTAATTCTTTCTGTAATGAAGAAGTGGATGAAAATTAGATAATCATTATTCATTATTTCGTGAGGTGGGAGGTTGTGTTCAAATGGGAAATGTACATGGATGAGTAATGAGTCTTTGCTTATTTTGATACAAAATTAGCAAGATATTGATTTGTGAAGGTTGGAGGAAGGTGAGAGCGAAACAGTTCATTTCTGTGAACTTTCGATGAAAAGTGATGTTAGATGTTCCATAATAATCGATATCAAAGCGAAAAGGGAATGATTTGAGATGTCAAATTACATCATCATCATCATGCGACTATAAATCAACCAACGATGCTAGCAATAAATTGTCATCATTTTCAATACTAACGATAAGTCAATGTGTCTGCAATTAAATAATTTCAAAGGGGCGTGACTTGCTAAGTTATCTTTATAATCATAGTTGTCATTTACCTCATAGGTAGCATATTTTGTTGAACAGGCAGAGTATAGGTACTTGGAGAAAGATTTTAGTTCCATTGAGTTTCTACTAAAGAATTTATAAATAACATCACATAGAGCCTTACATAATTCATTTTTCTTCAAGTAATACAATATTTCTTAACGTTTATAGGATCTCAATCGTATGCAAGGGCTGACACTTCGCTCTACAATCGCGCAGTCAATTTATGGATGTCCTACGTCTCCTGGCTATTTCCAAGACAAATTTCTTTAGGAACTCAGAAATGTATGGATTTAAAATGGGGAAAAGCAGCGCCGACAATCGAAGTAATTTTCTTATTATTTTACAAAAGAAATGTGTTGTAACTCTTCCTAGGACATAGTTTCAAATATCACGTGGATTTATGCAAATACAGAACCACTGTTTGATTTTTCGAAGCCAGTTCTTCCGACGGTTGTCGAATTGGGCGGAATTGGTGCTCAAAAACCAAAACCACTAGATGAGGTGTGGATTCTTAAAAGTTTTATTGAAACGAATTATTTAGAAATGGAGTAAGATTTTGTCAAAACGAAGACGAAATGTGCTGATTTCGTTCGGAAGCGTTGCACAATCTTACATGATGCCAGAAAGTTATAAACAATCAATGGTGAAATTATTCGAGCAGTAAGAATCGTTAGAAATTTCTGCTATGATATTATATTTGTCAAAATCCTAGATTCCCTGACATAACTTTCATCTGGAAATACGAAAAACCTGAGGAAAACGACTTCGTGAAGCATTTGGACAATGTTCATTTGTCAAATTGGCTGCCTCAGAATGACATCTTGGGTATGTTCACTAAAAAGTTGGAATATCAAAATTTTTATCTAGGCGACCCCCGTATATCCCTATTCATCACTCACGGAGGAGCAGGAAGCGTGTTTGAGAGTGCAATGAATGGCGTACCTGTTCTGACAATTCCCATGTTCGGAGATCAAATGAGAAATGCAAAAATTGTTGAGAGACATGGATTTGGTAGGAGTTTTGAAATTTAAACATCTTCAACACACACAATCTTTCAGGGCTCGAATATTTCAAGCTCGATATCCCGAAAAGTGATAAATTAGTTGAAGCTGCGAAGCAAATTTTAACTGATGAAAGGTCAAAATCAGTGAAATAATCATGAAAATTATGCATTTTTAGCTACAAGAAAAATGCCAAAAAAGTGGCCGAACTATTTGCTTCAAGACCGTTCAGTCCACAGGAAAAATTGGTAAAAACAATTGAAATCGCTGGGAAATTCGGAGCCGATGAACGATTGAGAAATCCGGGGAGAAATCTCACTCTCGTGCAATATTATAATTTAGATCTCTTACTCATGATTGTGTTCTTGATACTAATTATCCTAGTCATATCTATTGTGGTAATTAGATCGCTTATCCGAAGATTATTCGGTACGAGCAAGAGTAAAAAAGAATGATATTTGTGTCTGATAGGGTGCATATTTTATTTGGGCCTTTTGAAGTTCTAAAAGTACAATAAACATTTGTCTGAACACTGCTGATTGATCGTTACAATTGCATCATTGACCTGGCCAATAGATAATCCCTCCCTATTTTATCACTTTTCAAAATAATATAATTATTCCCGACGTTTCGTTACAACGCGTTGAGTGCAATTACGCCTAAAGCGAAATATCCCTGGCCGGTTGACCGAGTTTCGAATCGGGACATTCCTATTTCAGCCTATTTCGATCAAGTTCCGAATCGGGGTGTTCTGAACTGGACTGTTCCCAGTAAGAGGTGTGCCATCTTCAGATCGAGTCATACATAAGAAATATCGAAATACTTGTTTTTGAGCTTCATTAATAGTAGACTGAAAAACAGCACAATCCTTGTCGGTAAAAAAGGACAATGGCGAGAAAGGAAGAAAGAAAATTGTCAAATTTTTGTTGTAACATTTAAGAACTAAAATAATTTCGAAAATAAGTCGTAGGAGTATCAAAATATAAGTTTGGTTCTGATCAGTAATTTATGTAGTTTGTGGGAGCACAAAGCACACATCTTATCTATAAGTTCAGAGTGAAAGACAATAGCGACTAGGAGCAAAAGTGATGATTAGGCGGGAAAGGGAAGCAGAAATTTGTTGATCGAATCACATCAATCAGCTGCATAGATCGGACAGTCCAATTGGATCATGCATAATTTTCTCCACAAATGATTATTTTCATCGTTCTATTCGCGATATTTCATTTTTCTACCTCGGCTAATGACTACATCATCGATACTTCTTATGGAAAATTGAAAGGGTACTCTTTGTCCTGGCCAAATGGAAAGAATATTGTCGTTTTCAAAGTAATCGATTCCTCTCGATCAGTTCCACAATGAGTTTAGTATAGAAAATACCATTCGCCAGTCCTCCATTGAAGGAGCTGAGATTTGCCCTACCGAGACCGCCAAAACCCTGGAATGGAATTCGTGATGCAACAAGTCAGATTTTCTTCTTTTTTAAAGCATTCCATTCATAATTCCTCCACAAACTGACATCCATTGTCGATATCGTGAGGGAAAAATGAATCATTTTTGCTCTTATAAATAGCTGATTTCGTTAAATTTTCCTTGTTCAAGAAACCTCAAAACTATTCTTTAGAATATGACTAATGAACAGAGAAAAATATATGCAACTTAGCAGATCTAGTTCACCTGAAATTCTAGCCACACTACATATGCATAGTTCATAGTTCTTACGCGAATTTTGGGTATCAACTGGGAAACTTTGCATTATCTCGACCAAAATAATATTCCATAAAGAACCAAAATTTTTTAAAAAGAAATTGCCAATTAATCACTTTAAAAACCTCGTTCAGAATATGGTCCTGCTTGTCTGTCAAACTCATCAACGACTAAAAGTCCGCAGAAATGGGTGGATGAAGATTGTCTGCATGTGAATGTGTTCACTAACGAAGATTGCATTGTATAGAAGAGTTTTTGGAATTCAAACATAAGTTATTCCTTTAGAAATCAGCGAATTGCGCCGTCGCATTTTACGTTCATGGAGGCGGACTTCAATTCGATTCTGCAGTAATGTTCAATGATTCATTGATCATCGAGAGTTTTGCGAGCAGAGGTGAAATTATGCAAAGTTGTCACGGAGTGCACTCTTGTTCAAAATATATTTTGTGTCGAAGTTGTAAGTGAAGCTTCGACGAATTCAAACTCGTTCGTAATCCAAGTCGAAATTAAATTCAACCCTGAAAACCTCTCGAAGTTGAAGTCGAAACTTTGTGACAATCCTGACGACGTGCTAATTCGATCCATTCACTATAGTTTCTCCTCATTTCAGATGTGATCTTCATAACAGTTGGCTTTCGTCTCGGAATTTTCTCACATCTCGTCTTCGAGGGTGACGATGTCGTCCATAAGAATATCGGAATTTACGGTGAGTTATTTCCAAATCTTTGCTTTGAAATTTCTGGAATAGAAAAAATTATTATAATTGGGAATATAATGAAATTCTCAACAACAAAAAAAGTAGCCAGATTATCTAATCCGTCATTCGATCATGAAAATGGACGAAATTCTGTCTAAAATTTTCATTCTCGCCTAAACTTGCTCATGCAGATATCTATTCTGAGTTCGAGAATAAATCAACGATAAAAATTCACTATTCAGATCTACTAGCTGGACTCGAATTTATGCATTCGGAAATACGATTCTTCGGAGGGAACAAATCTCATGTCACATTGTATGGGCATTCGTATGGAGGTGGCATCGCAGTTCAATTGGCCACGTCCAAGAAGATTGATCCGAAGAAAAGGTAGGCCGCATTCTAAATAGAATCAAGAAGGGGGTTCTCATTTTGGTTCCGAAGCCGATTTTCGTAGTTCTGAAGTTTTAATGCCGATTCAGATTTCAAAGTTTCAAATCTCAATTCTGCCTCACCCTCTGATTCTAATCTTATCTCAGAAAAGAAACAACTTGCAGACTGTTCCAACAAGTAGTCGCAATGTCGCCAGGAATATACTTAACCGATGTTGAACCATTGAAGGAATATTCTACGGAGTTTGCTAGAAGGCTTGGAGTAGGTTCTTCGTTTCTTCAACTTTCGCTTCATACGATTTTTCAGTGTCTTCCACCGCCAAGAAGACCACCATTTTCGCGAAATTTTCATGAAACTTTTATAGTTCGATGTCTGAGAAGCAAGGACCAATTTGAGCTGCTTAGGTATTGGTCATTCATAGAGAAAATTCAATTCAATTCAATATTTCAGAATGCAAAGGCAAATGGAAGAAGAAGATCATGATCCGCCTGGCGGCATAATTCGAGATGAAATACTGTTTCCAAAAGAGACTATGGTCGACTTCCTGTCTGATACTGGGGTTAGATTTTTTCTTAAATTTGGTTTTTGTTTCAATCTCCTTGTATAAAAATAAAATCGCTATTAAGATACATAGTGACGCAACAATTTTGAGAGGAATAGCACAGCAACGAAACAATTGGCCAGTAAACGTCCCTGTACTGACCAATGATTCAGTAATTTTCGAATTATTGGAGCAGTACTGGACAATACTCGCCAACTGCTTCATCTTTGAGAATGAATTTGCATTTGTAAGGACGCTTATTCTGTAGCATTTTTTATGCAAATGAAGTGTCATTGACAGAGCTTGTAAATGAATAGCCGTGAGGAAAGTCATTGAAATAAAGATGTAACTTTCGAAAAAAAAATCCAACCAAATTCTATAAAAAAAAAACTTATTTTTCAGCCAATAAGACTGCTGATCGGCACGACAACAAAAGAAATGGATATGGATCCAAATCCTGAACCGCCGAATCATCAGCTGTTCACTGAATTCAATTTTCAGAACATCGACGAAGTTAGGCAGAAATTCTATGATGATTGGAAGAATAATCGACTAGGTTGAAACGGATTGTCAGAAAAAATGAATGAAATTATTTTTCAGGCTTCAATCACAAGTTTGATACACAATACATGTTCCAAGTCATTCCTTACACTGCTCTTTCGAATGTCAAAAATGGAGGAATTGTGAGTTTCGGTGTTTGTAGTTGGATAAAAATAGCGGATATTTTTCTTCTCTCCTTCGGCCATAAAATCTCTTTAGAAAACGTGAAATTTGACAAGTTTTCAATGTATAATCATGAAGATCAATCTTGTGTATTGATGAACAATATCATACTCATGTAAATGAAAACAGTTTCAGACCATTTTTACCTAATCTAGTGTTTGCATTTTCTAATTTCAGTCGTACCTCTATTCCTACAGAAACCCGAAGCACCCCTTCCACACTGACGATCTTTCATATCTGCTAGGTAGCATTTTTAGCGTTACCATTTTATGCGATGCAAAAAATCTAGGAGTTCATAGTTTCGAGCCAGATAACGACGAGAAACAAATTGGTGCATTCTATAGAGAAATGTTTTCGAATTTCGTCAAAACAGGAGTACCAGATAATCGTGGGAATTTTGTTTTTATTTTGCTTTAAAAATGGCATTGTAGATTTTGAACCACTCAATGCTACACTTATGAACTATCTGTACATAGACTTTGACAATGAAACTGGCCTGAAACCCCACATGGAAAATGATTATGAGCATGAGGTTGGTGAAAAATTCAGAGCCTTCTGATTCATCAGGATGAGACGAAATTACAATTCCGAAAATTTAAAGTAGTCACTGCTAATATGATTCCAAAATCATTCGAATATCAATTTCAATTTAGATCTCGATTTTTAAATATTTAATTTTGTCTAATCTTCGATTTGATTTGATCAAAAATTTAGGTTATATCTTATTGGACGCAAATGCATGTTTATGACAGAGCCTTAACGAAAAATAAAATGATCGACATGAGGGTAAATATCTTTTCTAAATTCCGATCTACCAAACAAAATTTTAGGACCAAACGATCGAAATGATTCCTTCGGATTTTGCCTATTCCTCATACAGCTATCTACGAACTTGTGCAATGTTTTTATCAGCTTTGTCTTTCCTATTAGGATTTTGTGTAGCAAAATGCTGCTTGAATAACAAGAAACGTGAATTCATTGTGATCGGCAGCGATTCAAATAATTATGAAAAACTGCCACTATACAGTAATTTGATGTAGTCTCATTGTTGTTGTTATTGGAAAAATTTAGGAGGAACATTTTTATTATTATTTTATCATTTTACATGAAAAAAAAATTTAGCCGATAAGAAATTGCAAAAAAAAAAATCTTTAAATTGGCAAGTAGCAAATAAAATATCGAAATGATAGTGAGAAAGATTCAATTTGTCATAGGCAGAAATCAAAATACTTTAACTGTCTTTATACCGAGTTCTAGTAATTCATAATTTTGAACAATCATCTAAAGGGAAACACAAGAACTGTCAATGATAAGGCAGAAGTTTACAAGAACTTTTACAAAAATTTCAAAGTTCGCAATACAACCTCAAAATATCTGAAAATGAAATAATTTTAAAATTTACCAAATTACTCATTCATCTGCTGATTGCTGAGGTTGACATCGGCAGCAATTCTTGCTAGACTCTTTCCCATTTGTCTTCCGAATTCAGCTCCATACAGAGTACCGATGATTTCTCCAGGTCTTCTTGCGTAGCCTTTCGCTTGCTTGTCTCTGCCGTGTGTAAGAATTGCTAGAAATAATGATGAGTTCGTTCAAGATCAAATAAATAAGCTTGCCCCCGACGAATTCCCAAATACCTTTGCCAATGATACCGCCGACTATCGGTCCACCCATTTCTCCCATTTGCTTCCAAATTCGACGATGCTCTTCAGAATTAAATTCCATCAACTCTTCATTCGGTTCTCGATATCGGAGATTGAAGTCATTGAAGAGGTCACGATTCGCGTTTGGTCGGTATTCCTAAACTCTTTGACGATGAAGAAAATTGATTAAGTTTGAAAGGAGTTTCCCCTTTTATATAACGCAAAATTTTAATCCGATGAATAATCGAAATACTTATTCATCTAAACACGAGTGCAAATTTTCTGTGAGGAAGATAACCTGATAGAGAATACTCGTTCTAACAAAACATATCGAGATCGAGTATGCGATAGCAAATCGATGCTGTTGCAGTTTGAAAACGTTCTCTCATCGTGATTTGTGCGAGATTATGAGATTGAAGGTAGAAACTAGAGATGGAAAAAATAAATAAATCTTTCATATTCAGAAAAAAGAATAGAGAAGACCAAACTCGGAGAAAAATATCTCGATATATGATAAGTAGAGGGCGCAAGTGAATTTTGAAATATGAAGCTTAACTAATGGAAGCCTGATTTGTATTGATTCTGACGCTCTTTACCGTTTTCGAAATAGATTATCTCATAAAAAGTTGGACATCGAGAAGACGTCCTCTGAATTCCCATTTTTCTATCATTTTTCGTCAATTGAATTCTCGAACAGGACTCGAATACGTTCAAACGAATGCAAAATCTTCAAAATCGTCATTTGTTGTTCGTTTAAGTGAAGGAGCAGCAAGGTTTCATTTTCTCACTTAACTATCAAAAATGTATCCCAATTTTTATTTTATAGCGAGAAAACACTAAATCGATGCGACAGAGCGTGACAGGATCTTCCCATGCATAATTCCTGTTTAAAAATGATCGCAAGGCTTCAATCCATCATAAACCGTTGGGGGATTTAATGAGGGTGATCCAAATGCTGTTTATTTGAATTTTTCAAGCTTTACGGTCGTTTTTACCGGGTTTTATTGGAAATTAGCTGGGTACCAGAGAAGGGAAATTGTTCATCTATTTATCGATAATATTTCCCACATGAGATTTTAGCTTGAAATCGCTTTATTTTCGAGGAACACATAGGTGATGAAAAGTCCTTTTTCAAATACTACCCCCCACTCGCGCTGGTCCATGCTTTTCGCATTGGAGCAATCAATTCGCCTTTCTGTTGATTATCGATGTTCACTATTCTTCTCGATAACTTTTCGACAGTTGCCCAATTTTCTCGTTAATTACCCTAATTATATTCAGAGAATGTCAAGCGATGAGACAGAAAAAAAGACGAGCGGATATCTTCGATTGGAGGATTGGTTGCAGAGCGCCGAAGAGGAGCTGAAAGAACATCTCGACAAAGAGACCGTCGTCGTTTCGTTGGTGAGTTCAATGGCCAATTATCTTGTTTTTTTTTAATTTTAGTTAGCTCTTCTAATTATTCAAACTGCAAAATTAGAACAAAAAAGTTTTGATTTTGGTTCATTTGAACAGTTCTTCAAAAAATAAAGCTAGACTTTAGTTTTTTGTCTATTTATGTATTTTTCCAGATTGGGAAAGACAGCGTCGATCGAGGCAAGGGCGAGGACATCAATGACCTGATCAAGAACGGCGTTTTTCCATCCTACACGCCGATTCACGAAACGCTTTCTGTGAGCTAATATTGTTTCAAATTTTCGCGAACCTGGACTATTCTAATTCTCGAATTAAAACATTACATTTTATCGTTTCAGATTCTGACTTATTATTCTCCGCAGCACAACGCATTGTTTCTCGTTTTGAACGGAATCGAGGACAACACGAATTTGGTGAAGGTGTTTGCGACTCGATATGAAAAGGTACAGGTCTATTTTCAAAAATTAACCAATTTTTCTTGTAATTGCAGAATTTCTGGGACAAGCTGCGCGAGAGCGAGGAGTCGCACGACCGATTGCTGCATTTCCTCTTCCTAAATTCACACTTCCTGCTGTTCGTCGAGGCCACGCCCAGATTCGACTCGGCTATCGCTAGGAAATTCAAGTCCATCAACAAAATGAGGTGATGCTTTTCATTTTTAAATGACCGAGAAACAAGAACCTTAACCATTTCTAGCCATGTTACAGTTGCCTTAAGTATCTTCAATTTAGAAATTTGTTTATGAAAGAAAACCAGATTCTCTTTCTTTTATTTCGTTAAAAGCTTCAGATAATCTGAAAATAAAACCAAATTTTCAGACTCCGTTTGAAACAGTTGGGTCGAAACGAGGACAACCCTATGTTCGACCGACTGACTTGTCCGCTCCTGCTGTTCGGATTCCATCGAAACAACATTAGGAAATTCCTCGGAAATGCTAAGAAAGTACGCATTTACCATGTTTTTTATTTCATAAATAATGTTTTAGCGTGAAATCTACGAGAAACTCGAGCAGAGTATGGAGAATCAGATACACGCAATTTTGAAGGCCTATCAGTTGATTGAAGCACCGAGGTAACATCTTTCAACGATTATTTCCTGAATATTTCGAAGAAAATTTTCATACAGAATTATGACCTTATCTGCTAATTAGAATTTCAGAGGTATAAATTTATTGAGATTTTATAGAGGGTGAACTAGTGAGTAAACGATTTTATACCGCTTAAATTTGTATTTTTTCATTTATTTTTGCATTTTAGTGACCAATCTCTGGCAGCCCTGGACGAAGTGACTCCCTTCGTTCATCTGATTTCTCCCAGTGCGACTCTCTACAATCCACTGGACGAAATTCTGTCGCTCGTAATGAGCGGTAAGAAATTTGTCTTCTGATAAAAATGGAAATTTTTATTGCAGATGATTTTTCCCTGGAAACCCCGACAACAGTCAATTCAGGAATTTCGTTTCGACAATTCTTCACCCGAAATATCAACAGTTTCTTCAACAACGCTGAGAATGAATCGAAAAGGGTAGATTGTGATTTATTGTAGAAATGAAACAGTGAAAACTGATTCGAACGTAAATTTTCCGAAGATTAACGTTTTATTTTACGTCCTAAAATCCTTTCAGTCAATTTTTCAAGGAAATGATTTTCAGATTCCCACATTGAAAGAACTGATTGACCGTTACAAATCGAATGCATCGCTTCGAACGAAAGTGTTTTACCAGGAAAACGAAGCCATCAAAAATATCTTCACTCTGCACACCAACAGGGAATTGCAGTTTTTGAATTGGTAAGGCTTCTCCTACAATTTCTGAAAGAAATGTAAGTGTAATTAGGAAGCCGGAAAATGCTAACTTTTACAATTTGCATTTTTAATACTTTTTCAATTCGAATTTTTCAGGCTGACGGACAAGCAAATCGACGATGCCGTGGAGAAATATTCGAATGCAGACTCAGCGAAGGAACGAGATCGACAGGTCTTCACGAGAGCAGAACATGATCAGAAGGTTGGACTTATCTTTGATTTTTTCTTGACCAGTTTTAAAATTTCAAAATTTAATTAAATTTACGCTTATTCAATTTTCATTTTTAGTTCTCCCTGGCAGTGAATTACCTGGACAACGTGATTGTTGGTGACAGGGCTCAGGCGATGATAAAATTGCGGAACAAGTGCGATCAGGTATGTTTTTCCATAATTTCGTTTTCAAAATTTATAGAAACATTTCAGTTGTGGCAAGGTGGAATGCGCGGTTGCGAGCAGCTTTCGTTGACTGGGGAGCCCTGTCAATTACCGGTATGAAGAATTTGTCCCTATGTTTCTTTATTTCCAGCCCACTATTTTGTAAGTCTTCTTCTGCATGTTTTTACTCATAATTTCTAAACACAAAGATTTGAACTACAAAAATCTCATTTATATGAAAAGATGAACTTTGCAGGCCCACTCGACAATTGGCGATGCCTCGGTCCCGGAATCCGAGTGGACGAATCACCGCAGCAACAAGACGTTCATTTCCACCTGCCCTTGTGGAAGGACGCAGGCTGTCAGACAGGATCCGTTCACTCTTTATGTAAGCTGATTTTTTTCGAAGTAAATATTATGAATTCTCGAAATGTCCTCTTCATTTAGTTCTTCTGAAAAATGAAATTTCCAATTCAACAGTGGATGAATTAGTGAATTTTCAAGAAACAAGATCTTATTTTTACGAAGTCTCATTTCAGGAAGCGAATTATCTGTTCTACTCGACTTCATTTTTCCCCTGCTGCAAACAACTCGAGAAGTACTCCTTCAACGTTGTGGCTGATGACGATAATGAAGGGGAGGCTCAGGGTGAAGAGGTACTAATTTATCTTTCATTGATTCTATCATTCCTCACGCATTATTTACTCCATGTGTTTATTTTATCTGTTTGATAGAGAACTGTTACTGGAAAAAGAAGTCATTAACAAAGGTTAGGATATTAATTTTCAGTGGTCGAATTGGTTTGGCAAATCGAATTCGTTCGTGGACGAAAACGAGGAGAATTCGGACGCGGCGATGGAAAAAGACATGGACGAAATGAAGATCAAGGACGATGTGAGGGTTTTTGCTGAACAGGCTTCTAACGGCCTGGTCCGTATTTGCGGGCCGAACTGAGAAACATTGAAAGTTTCACGAACTAGGCCAAGAAATTTGAAAATTACTCGGGCCGAACCCGAAACCGAATTTTCTGAATCGCACATTTAGTGAATTTGAAGCTTGAAATGCATAAAGATGAATTTTTCGAGCCTTCTTTTATGAAGCTAGAAATTGGGTATTTTTTGAAAAAAAAAACGCGATTATGTTTTTGAAAGCTCCAAACCAAATCGGACTAACGGGCCGGGCTGAAAAATTAAGAATAGGGTTTCTTCCCATTCCTTTTGAGATTTAAAAATTTGTTCATATTCATCAGTGGCTTGTGAAAGACGATGAAAAATGATTATCCTGAGAAAAAGTGCCTGCATTTCAGAGCTCAAGCGACTCGAGCTTCCTGGACGACAGCCTGCCGGTGAGCGATTCGAGCGATCGAATGACGAGCAGCCGAGCTGACGATGAATTCGGAACGAGCACGAGGAGAAGGCCGGCTGTTAATCAGGAGGAATTCCGAAGATGTTGGTTTTTTTCTCGATTTCTTTACAAGAACCGTTGAATATGTTTTCTGACTTGCCTATTTATTTTTAATTTTTATTTTCTCAAAGGAAAAGGAACATTTTTAGTGACTCCTTCGACTTCCTCTGGAGTCCCTACAGAGGAAACGACAAATTCAACGAAAGAATCCCTGATTTCATCAGTAAAAAGAATCAGCAGACTGAGGAATAACAAGGTCGAATTTCTCGAAGGCGTACCTCACACTTTGTCTCCTCAAGTAAGATGTATCTTTCATAGAGTTTAGCGAAACACAAAATCGTTACTTACAACCTCGAAGTTTCCTGTTTCAGATCCCTCCCCTCTTTCCCTCCTGGGTTTTGACTTGCATCGGCTCTGGTCGTCTTTATTCGTAGGTTCATCGGTTTTTTTCATTTTCGAATGTTAACTCTCAGTCATTCCCACGGTCTGCGAGATCATCCCAACTTCAAGCAGTTTTCCGAATCGCTGTTGCCTGTCGACGTTCATCTTCAGGTAAAGATTTTCGTGACTACGTTTTTGTTGAAAATACATTTCTGAGCTTTTGAAGGTAAACGACAATGGGTAAAAGTAGTATCACAAAAATTTAGCGAGTATGCATATTTTGGGCCAATTAAAAAAAGTAATAGCTTATCCATAAAGCGTATAGAATAGGGATTTAGTAATAGAATGCTGAATATAAAACTTTTCAGCTCAGAAAACTCATTTATATGATGATAATTTTATAGATTTTTTCGGTACTACTTTTATTAATTTACAAAGTAAATAATTGCAAAGTTTTACTCACGCTATTTGAAACGTTCAATCTCTTACCTATCATCATAACTTTCAACATCTGAAGCTCAATTTGATGAAAATGTTAGATTTTCAGATCGACGTGAACCAATGGGAGCGTGATATGCAATATGTGCAGGCGATGGAGTCCACGAGTCAGGCGGGGCTGAATGCGCGCAGCAGACGAATGCCTAGGAGAAATATGCAGTTCGATACTGAACGGGTCTGTTTTCTTCTTTATTTATAATTTAAAACTTTCGTTTTACCTTTGAAATTTTTCGATTCTATTCGAAAATTTGAATATTGACGAAAAATCATCCTAGACACATTCTTAATTTCTGACTTTGTTTTTTTTTAAATATATTTTACTTCAGGTAAAACTGTTTATCGGCTTTGACTACGAATGTCCTCGCGGGCATCGTTTCTTCGCCACTTCTACAGGAGAACCCCTTATTTTACCAAAGGTGAATTTTAGGAAATATTTTTTTTTCAAGATGAAAAGTTTCAGACACCAGCCTCGACTCGCGAATCGATGATAAAAGAAGCGGCCGAGGGACTGCTGGATGCTGATTTGCCGTTGAGGAGAGAATGCACTTGCAGACGGAAACCACTGCAAATTGCTCAGGTCGAGATTTCATGACCTTCTAGGATACATTTTAGGAATAACTTTAGAAACAAGTCTTGCATTTGTATAAACCTGCATAAAGATTGAATTTTTAGCTAATGCGCATTCACGTTGTCACTCCAAAAGCTCCTGTTGAAGTGACGATTCAACCGGTTATCGAGGTATTTTTTTTTTTTTAAATTTACATTGTTTTTATTTTTTAACGTCCTGAAATGTTTACCCACATTTCACTCTTTAATAACACTTACTTCAAAAGTGGACAACTTTCCAAGAAGTCAGATTCATTTCTTTTTTTCAATCAATTTTCAGATTGAAGACCAACCTGGCCAATTCATCACCGGCGAACCGTCGCTGAAATTGAAATGGGCTAGGTTTGCATAAATTTCATTTTCAAGTTTATACAAACGCATTTTAGGTACTACATTCTGCAGCTGCCATTCGTCTATTCCGGTCCGAACGGGGCGTGGCTGCCCCCCGACACGTTGCAAAATGTCGGCACCTACAAAGCTGGATCCATTCGGGTTAATTACGTTCCGCTTATTCAGTAATTTTCTTCTCCCAATTTTTTCCTGCCAAAATTATTTGAAACTTTATGGGTGAAAGCTGTGATTTCTTTTCTTCACAAATTCGATAATAAATCAAGATGTTGCCTAAATCTTGTGAAATTTAGCCAGGTATTCATAAAAATTTTACGATTTAGAAGATAACCAATGCAAGAAAAGACAAATGATGCAATTACTGCATTTATTTAGGAAAACCAACACTATGTACACAACAAAAACAAATCAACAATCAAACTGCGCATTAGTAACAAGTAACAATATGTAATCCTGCATAGATACAACAAATATTCGAATTATAGCTGAGATCGAGATATGACGATATAATGACGAAATTCGAGTGAAATAGAGATAATGACTGATTTTCTTGAGATTGCAGTGATAATACTAGGGCTAATATTTGAATATTTGAAAAATTACAAGACAACATGTTATGAAGATAATCAAATGAAATGGAGATGTTAGGGAAAATCGTGTAACTACCCTTCTCGATACTATTTCTAGAAAGCGCAAACAGGTTTTCGTAAGAGCCATATTCCGTAGTTATTTTTGTTCAAAAACATATGTATTTGAGCCTAACCAAGACCCTTAAAAAGGAAAATAGCAAAATTCTGGACCCCACTATGAACACGTTTTTGAGCGTTTTGTTTGGGTTACAGGTTTTGTATGCGAACATTTTTCGCTGGCTTTTGACATAGTGTCGTTTCATGAGGTCTATCGTCGATTCAGTTTGAGTCTCTGATGAAATACGATATTTGAAGGGTACTTACTTCCTATTTTGGGGGTCTCCGTACTACCGCCTTTGAACACTGTCGCGCTTTTGCAGAGGAGCGGAGTTTGCGCCCTCTAGCCAGTTCAAATGTTGCCTCGTAATTTTTCCAAATTCTCCAAAAACTTCGTGAAGTTCACCTTTCGCTGTGCTCCTGTTTTAGTCCTTCTCATGATCCATGTCGAACTGCTTGATTCTGTCCTTGATCTGCTGCGAGATCACCGTCTGCAGCGCGAATTTCTGTGCGACAAAGGGCTGCCTCTGGCTGAACAGACTCTTGATTTGCTGAGTTAACGATGGGGAATTGCCGTTGTTCTCCATGTTCTTCCTAAAAAATTCTAAAAATTAGTGTTAGCATTCGAAGAACTCAGTTCTGAAAGAAGTATGTTTTTCATAGGATTTTTCGTTGATCACACTAACTTGTGGCAAAGGATTCAATAGGAAGGGGTAAAAAAATAGCAAAATAAAAATATGTTAAAATAACCTGTAGATGAAATCAGCGACCATTCCGCCCAGTTTCCTCCCAGTCTTAGCTCCAACCACAGCGCCTGCCTTCGTTCTGTAGATGCGGCTCCTCAATGGAGTCAGAGGGTCCTTCGTCACTGCTGAAAGAGATTTTCAAATACGCATTACGATTTTCATATCCTATCCAGAACAATAATACATTTTCTTGCTGATGAAAATATTTTCAATATCAAACTGCACATTTATTAGACAATGATTTTCGGCTTCCTGTAAAATTGACCAGTTCACCATGACCACCACTTGTAAAACTCACCAGGCTTTGAGGGTAGGGAATGTAGATAAATGAGAGAGATCAGAAAAATAACTGGCGAACTATACAGGGGGTCATGATTTTTCGTGCAAAAATTAAGATCATTATCTTTTTCTCGACTAATTATGGAGGGAGACGGTCGATTTAAGCAAAATAATCTATAGAAATCAAGTATCCATTGCTCACCCATGGAGGCGATCGTAGAGCTGGCGCTGAGACTGCCCCCGACCAGAGCCCCAGTGACCATGCCGATCTGCTTGCACACATCGCGCATCTTCTCGGGAGACGGCTGCTTCGAGGAGTTGCTCATTTTCCTGCAAGAACCATCACCAATTTTGTAAAACAAATCCTCATGATGGAATGAGAACAAACATGATGAGTTTTAAAAATGAGAAACCGAAAATATTCTTTACCTTCTAGCCAATTTGTGAAGGCTGAGGTCGAACAAAGTCAGGAACAAGCGGAAAGGGCGGTGCGACTTCGCACAGAAATTCTAAAAAATCTTCTCGAAAATCTGAAATCATGTAACAAAAAAGCGAAGCGTTAACGATATCAACTGACGTGGGCAACGCAGTATCATCCATCTCTGGCGAAAATAGACTAAAATCACGGTCTTATGGACCTTATTCAGGGCTGCACGGAACTCAAACAAATTTTTAACTCGAACTCGCTATTTTTCGCCGAGGTGAACTCGAACTTGGACTCGCAGCGAGTCCGAGTCCGTGCAGCTCTGACCTTATCCTTTCGAAGTGTCCCACGTTTATTCCCGAAGAAAGGAAATCGAAGAAAATGGAATGAGAGTGCCAAAGAGTGAACAATGATCGCGCTCAATTGCCAAAACAACGGTCAACACTCGCGCGGTTGAGAACGCTGCACAACGTCGCAGCAAGGTTGCAGGTAGGCGGGGCCAAGCCCTAACCATGAAGAACATAACCCGTGAAATCAAACTTTCCAGAAAATATAGAAAAATTTGAATTCCATGAATAAAGGATGAATGCACACGAATTGTTAGGTTTTAGGTTCATTATTGAAACCGCGCTAACCCCGTACTCCACTATGCGGACCTCTAATATGGTTTGAGTTAATTTTCAAGTAGTACTTGAAACTTATTGTTGAAACTTTAAATTTCCAAAACTTGATAAGCTTGCTGTGTTTCTTATATTTTAATCAAAATTCAAATTTGAAATAAGACATAATAAAGGGTCCTTTGTAGTTGTCACTCACCTGCTTCTGCCTCTCGTTTATAGTTCTCACTCAGTTTGTAAAATAATCACTCTAAAAACTGAGTAACAACTACAAGTGAGAGGCGGAGGCAGATGGCTGACAACTACAGGAAGCTGTAATAGTGTATTCAATACCTTGATCGAATTCTCACAATCTATCACGTGTATACGGAAGATTAAAATAGAGATAAAATAATTATATTCTAACCTCATGCGTCATTGTATTCTAGAAGAATAATTATCTTTGATTGTATAGATGCCGTTACTCGTAAAATATTTACATTTTCTTGTACTATGACGATAAAGTCCAATTTCAACATGCAAGTGTTTATTATCCCGTTCTAAAGTTTTAACAATCCCGTTGAACTAGAAGAATTTGTACAACATATAAGGTTAAAAATAAATTACAAGATATCTACATGGGAAGGAATCTAGTGATCGTAGAAAGTGTTTTGGGTGTTTCTAAATTGTGCAAAAAATCAGGTTTTAGGTTAGGTGAAGATGGGTGTTGCAGTCATTCAACAAGAAGCCGGATGCCATTACACGTATTTGTAGGCGACTTGGAATTGGGTGATGTAGTATCTGTTGTAGGCGATGAGTGGAGTTGGATTGTTGGTCGACGAGATGACCTTGTTGAAGGTGTTGGAGCAGCAGTGTCTGAAACAGGTCAATTTTGTGAATTATTTGAGAAATTAATGAAGAAATTGAATGCTTTTAATGGACTCTTCAATAAACTAAAATGCTATCATTTACAGGTTTTCTTATTCTCCAAATTACAGCCAGACGTGGAAAGAATAAAGGAATTTTTTACCTTGGGCTAGCAGCCTTGAGGTCAGCCTTGTTCTTGATCTCGAGTCCTGGAATATCAATGATGTTTGTATGCATTCTTTCAAACATTGTCTACCATTGAATGGGCATCCGTATTGGCACTGGGTGTTGAAGTTTCCAGTGATGTTGAATTGGAGAGTCTTGCCAGCTGGAGCAGAGACCCAGGAGGTGCAGAGAGTGAAGTCATTTCTGACGGTCTGCGAGTCAACTCCGACCTGGATGAGGGTTGTTTGCCAAGCAGTGGTGGCTGTGAGAGCCGATCCGCATCCAGCTGGTCTCATGCTGCACGTAGTTCCACCTGTAAACAGTAGATTCTCATGAATCCATAGCTTGAGGCTACTGACCATAACCCATGGGACACAGGCATTGGGCACAGTTCTTCGGGTTTCTCTCTCCTCCTGAAATACTCGATGCTTCTGTGAGTGAACAAAGATGCGTGAATACCGTTGACGCAAGTAGCTCCGCTGGCACAAGTGCAGGCGTAGTGAGTGTTGACGAGCTTAATGTCGTAGAAGGAGACGATTCTGTTGCCCATGGTGAACACATAGTCCTGGTCGCTCGGCCAGATTGAGATGGCTCCGTCCTGAGAGACGAATGAGTTGGCAGCTGAAAACTCGCATGTGCATAGCGATATATAAAACCAAAACTTATCAAGACTTTCAACGTTCAACCCAGACTCGATATTTGGACTAACTACGGTAGTGGACAAAAGTAGTATCCTGCCACCGATAATTGTTGCGTGCATGATCTAGACACTCACGATGATGCAATTCGGGTGAAATTTTGTACACGCGATGTGGCCATTCATCATGCAATGAAAGGTTGGCGGATTACACTTTCACAAGTACAAAAACTAGGCATTCAAATTCAAGTTTTCATGGGTGACCAAATATTTGTGTCCGCTTCTGTATATCCATTACGTTTTGTCGCGATCATTTCCTCAAGTAGTCGGCTTTTGAGAGAAAAACAGCGAAAGAACATGATCTTCCCTGATAGCGCATGCTACCGTTTCGATCACTAGACTGGCTATTTATGTGCAAGGAAGGAATACACCATTTCAAAGCCCTGTTATCTGCCGCTTATTCACTGAAAGTAACGAGAATTTCTGAAAGAACATACAATAGTGCATGGTGCTGCCATATTCGTATGGAGTATAGTTGACGGTTTGAGTAGAGGTGTACTTGACGAAGTTGTTCTGCTTGTCAGTCTAAACTCATTTTAGAGTTGATTTGCGAGCAGTTTTTCCAAAAACTGTGACTTACTGGAACGTAGGTCATGTCAATGGAGACGTACGAATCACGGTCGTATCTGAAAGAATTCAATTCATATTTAGTGCACTGGCAGTTTTACCTCGATTGGAAGTGGAAGACACCGAGAGCGTGCATCTGGAACGTGCATTTTGAAAGACAAGATACAAATGCTCGAAATCATTTCAACTATCATGTAGGTTCACTGCGTAGAATGCAACATTATTTTAAATCGTTTTTCAGTGAATTTCCTAATTTTTTTTTTTTATTTTGTCAGAACTAAACTAATGAGCGTAAGATGGGTGCTTCAGTACCATCTTCGCTGGCATTTTAGCAAATAGTAATCTTCAAGTACATCCAGAATTCAAATACTCACCGTCTCGTGGACGACGGTTCCGATGACTTCGCATCCATTGCCGATCGAGACATCCTGGACTCCACCGATCATACCAATGTTCCTGAAGAGAGGAAGAATAATCTTTATCCACCATTGACAGAAGTGACATCAATGCAGTGCCGTTGAAAACTTGCTACAAGGTAGTGATCACTGACATCTAAGAATGAGTAGATTGCTTTTCACAATATGCTCATAGCCATCCATTTCTAGTGGGACAAGATACCATTCGCTCTTTGTTCATCACACAGAAAATGCTTACGAGTAGCATCCAGCTCCGTTGATGAAGCGGAGTCTGTTGGTGGCAGTGGCGCTCTCGATGAATGTGAGGCAGGTGCGGGCGGCGAGATAGTTGATTCCAGCGACGATGGCGGCCTTCTTGGTGGCATCGATCGAGGCATCGTAGGTGTAGTAGACAGTGTTGGAAGTCCACTTTTTGTAGATCTTAGTAACCTGTCTCTTCTCTCTGGCTCCATCAGATCCCTCGGTCTCCTTCTCGTAATCCTCGAATTGCTCGTCAGTCAAGTTCATGTCTCCTGAAATACGAGTATCATAGCGTGTATTTGACACTCTTATCTCAAACTATTTAGTTCTGCGCAAAGTAGTCCCGCCAATGAGACACGTTTTCAAGCTCTTGACAGACTAGTTTTGACCTTTGGATCATCCGATAAGTTCAGAAAAAGACCCAGTTTGAGTCTTTATTTAGTTTTTTTCTGCCGAAGAAATAGCCACTTTCCCACTTTGTTTTAGATTAGAAACCCATCGAAAAAATACTTAACAGGACTGTCAGATTCGATTTCAATTCAGCAGTATCATGAGAAAACGGTGATCTTTTTCCAGACTAGCTCGGAATGGAAAGGCATTTCTTGCCAAATGATAGCAAGGAAACGTTCGAAATTTTATACTAATCTAGAAAGTTATCTCTTTGACGGGTGTAAAATAGCGGATGTTTGTAAATGACGGAGAGATCGTGTGCGATGTGATTTTTGTTATTATCTAGTGGCTTTTCGTCAAATTATGATGTTTCTTATTTATATTTTTTCAGAAAGACTGCATTGTTTAACAAAAATCACTCTGACTCTTCGTCATTTACTAGGTGCGGAGAAATTTTCACTCGTAGATCAACTCTGTGCGAAAAAGATTAAGTTAATTTTAGGAGAATCGTATTCTTTTTATAATTTTTCTTCTATTTGAACTAACCTTCAACCAAGAGATCGGAAACTCCGCTTTCTTCGTTGATCTTGGACAGATCGACGACGTTCTCTTCACCCTCCTTGGTCAATGGCTTCTCCTGTCTGACCTCTCCGACTTCCTTGTTGAATTTCTCCCTTCTCGCAGCGGTCTCCTTGTTGTTGTTCTGCTTGCGGGCTCTAGCAGCTTGCTTGGCACGGAGTTTGTTCATTCTGGCTCGATTCTTGCGAGGGTTGAATCCATTGTTCTAAAAATTTGCGTTAACTTTTTCAAACAAGACGTCTAGTTTGATTTTCGATATAGATTAGTTTATTTTCGAAAGATCAGACATATTTGAATGGAGCGAGTTTGAAGATTTTTATCGCATTTAAAGGTTTTTAATTTTTAGGACGGACCTTCTCGAATTCCTCTCCCTCTGCATCTGTCATGGCGTCGGGATCGACTCGCTTGCGTCCTGCGGCTGCTCCCGGCTTTCTTTCGGCCTTATCTCTTCCTGGGCCGGCTCTGGCGACGACCACAGCCAGGAGAGCTGCGAGAGCGATGAGGGTGAGGGTGCGCATCGTGACGATGGAGCTGAGCTGGAGGCTGTTTCTGGCCCGAAGTTGTCCGGATGGAGGTCGGGAGAGGGGTGAGCAGTTGACTGCTACACTGCTGCGGATGGATGCCGTTCATTTGCCGGATTTGCCTTTTATAGGGTATTGGAAGATCAACCATAGTCTGGTTGGATGAGGAACTTTCTGAAGAAGAGGTCGATGTGTCAGATTATAGGACTTTGAGGCCAAAGCGGCTCGAAGAACAAGGAAGTGTGGACAGAGAGTATTCGAGACAATTTTCAGCATACCATATCTCATTCTGTAATTGAAACTTGTTGCAATGTCTTGCTGGGAAGTGGATGTCGAAGTATATTAGTTCAGCTTCTAGACAGTCAGGCCATCCGAACATGGTTGGAGGATCGAAAAACTCCTATTCCAAACGGAGACAACGTGCTTCGACATGAAAATTAATCGAATGCAATGTGGTGTCCGTGCAATGCAAATAGAAGTTTGATTGGAAAGTTAGTCGAAATTGGACTTTTTCGATCCGAAAAATGATATGAAATTCGAAAATGGGAATCACTAGACTTTTACCATTGTTTATCTAAACTCTGATTTTCCTTATTTGCAACAGAAAAATCGAAAAAGTTAAAGAGCAATGAGATTTTTGAAACTTTTTCCAATCCGATTCAAACCGGAAGTGTTTCTTCCGTGTTGGATTTCGGATCTGCTGATTTTCGATTTCTATAACTTTTAAGAGATTTTTGCAACAATATTCCTGATCAAGAATTTATTAGATCGACTAAATAGAAGTTTGAAACTTCTTCAGAATCGAAAGTATGATGAATTTTCTCGGTAATAAAGTGACGAAGTTTCAGACCCTCTTAAACCTTGGGTTTTATTCAAGGAATAAAAGTGCAGAGTATAAAAATGGGCATCCGAGTTTCAGTTCCCAAATCCAACCGAAATTTGATTTAGAGAAGTACATTATTTCATCGCGAAAAGCCACAATTATTAGTCAAAATCTCAAGAAAATTATGATCAGATAAGAAATTCCGGTTGATTCAACCGTTTTCTGGCAATAAGTTAGCGAAAATAATGACAAGAAAACGTTATTTTTACAAGAACAATGAGTGAAAAAAAATCAACAATGAAATGACAATTTTACAGGCAAAATTTGTGAACGTTTAGTTCTATTTGAGACCGTATTTGGACTGCAGAGACGGATCGATGTTGTTCACCTGATTCTGAAATGAAGTCGTGATTTCACAAATTTAGACTCGTTCAAATCTTGATATATTTGAATTTCGTCAACAAGAGGATCATGATTTAGAAGAAATTGCGTTTTGTAATAGTTTCTAAAATTACAATGTCATTTGAGCTCATTCCTGATGCGCTGACACGCAAACACAGAATTGAATTTTGACTCAATAATTAGACTTTCTCTAAAAATATATAATAAGTACGTTTTTCAAGCAAGCTCACCTTGGTTTGCTCGAACATGTTGAAGAAGTGTTCGTTGTGCATGAGCATCTGCATTTTCCTGAGGACTTCCTCTGGCTTGCTGAGCATTTCCTCAAGGGCCAATTGCAGTCCGTTAGGCAGCGGGTCTGTCTGCGTGGCTTTATGCTGCGGCTGCAAGTAAACGGAATCGTCTTGAGTCGAGGCTAGACGGGGAGAGAAACGACCAGGGCCGAACACGTCGTCGTCACGCTAAAAATTCGAAGTCATTGTCGAATCATAGGAAAGAAAACGAGAGTCAAGTAAATTTCTCCAGAAAAATGAGAACAATGACCGAATCTCTAGAATAAGTTTTAAAAATTGAGCCTTAAAATCTAAGTCTCGTGCACATCATGTTTTTGATTAAGATTTTCTACGAGGACTGAACTGGTGATCCAAGATTTCAATTTTATTCGCATGCTTATTCTTAATCTTCCTTTTTCGTATTCTTTCTCATTGAGTAATTTTAGTCTAATTCCAAACAACTTTGTTTCTTATATCTTTTCTTTGAAATCGTGAAAAGCTTCATGTTCTCCAAACTAACCGCCAAAATGGATCCCTGTGAACTTCTGCTGCTCTGCGAGAAGAGAGAGATGTCGAGGGGCGAGTTGCGAGGGCTCGAGGCTGCAGGAATGGGGAATTGGTTGCGGACCAGTTGCGACTGCGAGAGCATCTAAAATCATATTGGAGAAGAAATGTAAGTTTTTAGCATTGAACAATTTTTCTTGATCAACTTTATTGCAATTCTAATCTTTAACGTTTCGAAATTCCGAAAAACCTACGTCATAGCGGGAAGTCGAAGATTGTGCGTAGGGATTGCCCAACTGCTGCTGGGAGTTGAAGTTCACTGTCGCACGGGCCTGTAAAGTAACATTTTCAAGAATGAAGCTCAATGTGAAATCTGAAAGATTAGTTTGTTGTAAATTCACCTATTTTGAAAAAAATACATCCACAACTGAAAAAAGAATAATTCCCTTTCTCAAAATGAGTGAACTTTCCGATATATCATCATTTTTGACGAATTTCTGATTCTTACATTAGGCGAGAAGCACTGCGGCTGACTGCTAGCGCCCCCGACGTCGCTCTCCACGGCGATATGCTGCTTCAACACGTTCACGATCTGCAAATTTACGGTTCGTCTGAAAAGAAAGAATCTTATCAATTACAACATAACAGAATTATTTCCAAAGAAAGATGACAGAATTTCAAGTGTTCGTTTTGGAAACATTTTTCACGATACAGAGTCGAAATTCCAAACGGGTATCGTACTTGTAAATTTTCAAACTCGCGGATGCCCCCCGCATAAACGAGATATTGTGTCTTATCGAGAGGAAAAGAGCATGTCTCCTTTCTGTCTCTCGAAAATCCACTATTTCGTTTATTCGGGCACCTGCGGATGTGAAAATTTACAAGTATGACGAGATGCATCCTAATCTCCCCTTTATTGCCAATCATTTGCTCTTCACCTCGATACAATCGCCCAAATTGGCACAGCGAACTCGAAACTCGTTCGAGCGGCCGGATGCGGTACTGTTGAAGTAGATTGAGCTGTTCCGATACCTGGAATTACTTCTTTTAGTCAGAAATTCTATTTTTGACAAATCCAAGTTTGAAAATTTTATCTAGCGGAGATCGATTTTTAAGACTCGGACGCTTTTATAATTGTGAATTTAAACAGAATCAGAAGCCCTGAAAATACATTATTCTGAGTAGACAAATTGAAGAAATTCAGCAGAATCCTTGAATAGTCTATAGAGTTTTCCTAATTTTCAACCCTTACTTAGCAAAGAGAGTGGAGTTGATGGGCGTGAAGCGGAGGCACTTGCCGGCCTGCAGCACTTTCAGCGTAGGGCTGCCGATCTTCTCGTAGACCAGCTGCAGGTCGTCGCCCTCCTTAATCAAGAAAATTTTTTAATTTCCACCAGAATAAATGAATGAATGTATGTGAAACTTTGGAAAAGTTCAAGATTTTTCTTTGGAAAAAGGGACATCAACTTCGTCTTTCAAAATATCCCAATACTTTTGAATAGAAATTCAATGACTTTTGACTTTCTCAAAATTATTCATTCCGACTCACCACATTCCAGACGGCCACGTTGTTGGCCAATTCGACGTACTTCGTTACTTTTACTATCACAGGCATTCTGAAATCGTCAAATGTTGAACGAAAACCGCGAAAATTCGGGAAACATTTTTGGGATAATTTGACGAAATAAGAGCGAAACAGACACATTGGGCAGAGTGGCAATTCATCTCTTGTCGGATTTATTGTTATCGAATTAGGGCCCGTTCATACTTAGTTGCAGTTGCATGCAACTTGCAACTCGCTCAAAGTAGCGCGGAAAATGAAGAGAGAATGAATGGACAAAACTGCATGCAACTTGCTGCAATTTGGCCGCTCTCCGCGTTTCTCATACTATTTCGCCGAGTTGCACGCGAATTGCAAGTTGCATGCAACTAAGTATGAACGCGCCCTTAGATTTTCGGTTTATTTTCCGATTTTTTGACGTTTCATAATTGAATCAGGTCTTCATGAACATTATTCTGATGGCTTTACATCTCTGCAGCTTTATCGCGATGTTGAAATTTCATATTTTCTTTGTTTTCTCGATATTTCGAGTTTTTGAAAATAGTTAAATTTTGTCACCATTTTTATTTTCTTTCTGCGAACTGTTTTACAAAACTACATGCTTTTTTTTAAATTTTATTTTCGACAAAAAATTTCAAGCAATCTTCTCATCTTGAAGCAACGCGATTGACTAGAATTTTAAAAATGTTCATAAACACATGAAAATGCTAGGATCTATCGATCAAATTTCACTTTGGATGATAAGCCTGGCTTAATTTACCATTGATTTGTGTATTGAACCCTTCGAAAGATCATAATAAATTAAAAAGAAAAATGCGAAAATGAGTAAATCAAGTCCGATTCGCTAATTATTATGACCTATATCGATTACTCTGACCTGTCTACACGTGCAATGTATTGAAATTCGGCAAATTGGAAATCAGAAAATATTGACTTTTTATGAAATCTACACTGTTTGTCTTATTTTTATTCGAAGATTTTTAAACATTATTTATAGCTTTATTCAATCATAACAGCAAACAGTCATGAAAAATAATGCCAAATGCCCAAAAATGACAAAATTAAATTTCGATATAACGAAAAGATAATCCACAAGTTATTTAATTTAATTCTTGATCCCTATAAATAGGTCTAATTTTAATCTCAAAACTATTTCGTAAGAACTATCTGTCTACGCCTTTGTTATTTCCACGTTGTCATATTTGCTCATTTATTTTCCTGTTCATCTTATCAATCTTATCAATAGTTTGCCGCTATTCACCTAGTTGGCTAATGCTAAAATGCTTGAAAATTTCAACGAATCCATATTCGATCAAATTACTCTTTATCTGCCGATCTTCGATTTGATCGCCTTTTCTCAAACCAATCGTCGAATCCATAGAATTGTCAATAGAATAGAAAGCCACTCGAAGGAAAGAATCGAAGGAAAAGTCAATATTCTGATCGATTTGAAATGCTATCCATCGCACGAGAGAAACGAATGCAAGAAGCCTCATGCTGGAGTAAGTTTTTCATGAAACATATCTTCAAGAGATTCTAGGTTTACCGTCGATACATTCATTTTGTGATCAATCCCGATATGATAGGAACCCCTTTGCATTATGATCGACTCTACGTACTTTGCTGCAGTAATTTTGACCGGAGTTTACCGATAACTGTTGATAATGATAATTATTCTAAAGAATTTACGAAAATTTCGAACAATGAAGGATTTTTCTATCGTAAAATAAATAATTCACCTTAAAAATCATCACTTTTATTCAGAGTTTTACCAAAAATTCGCTAACCTATTTTATAAACCACCTGTGACAATCTCCAGATCCCTCGAGTTATTCCCAATTGGCAAACACTGCTTTAACTCAATCGATGATGCGAATAATTACTTTCTGCATAAGCTGGAAGAAGCTAACTATAAATGGATATTATACCAGTTGCGCGTTGTAAAATACATTTATAAACCACAACTAGACACCATGTTTCTCTCTAGGAAAATCTGACATTGGATTTTTGGAATTCGTTGAGGAAATTCGTCGACTCTCTCAATCCTGGAAACGATTTTCAAAGACGAATCGAAAGCTTCGATGAACATTTTAAGATTGACTTAAGCGAATTTTTCTCTTCGAAGTTCTTTGATGGTGGTATGATTAATTTTCATTATCATGCGACGGTCATCCATATTCCTTGCAGAAAATTACGAGATAGTTCTGAATCGCGAAATATCTTCAAAGCCGGACGAAGAGCCTGCTTTTCTTTACGAAAAGATGCAAAATGTTTGTCGATTTTTCAATCAGTGTTTTTCCTTAAATTTTGTCGTACTTTCTTTCTAAAATATACAATCGCTTCCTTCCAATTTTCTGTATGGAAGCGAAAATTTTCATAATGACCCAACGACTATGTTCCAATTGCCGAAAAATATTTTTCATTTTTAGTTATTTTAAAATTTTGAAAAGTGTTTCTAATTCAAAATTGTAATCTTCAGTCAAAATATTTCTACCTACAAGGCGATCAGGCTCAATCTCTAAGCGACGATCAGTTGCTATCACTGAAATCATATTTCTTCCAAATTCTCAATGCTGATAAGATTACACCGAATGGATTAGCGGCTCTGATCATGGTAAATTCACAAACTTTCAGCAGAGATGTTGATTTTCCCAGAAAGCTCTAAACTCTGACCCATATCAAGGCGTATGGTATTCGATGAATTCTGAGAAAAGTCCTAATCATATCGGATTAGAAGATCTATTCAGCCGTGCGCCAATTCTGGAAAATTGCACAATTACTACAGAAAGTCCGACGTTTTGGGTGCTGACTAACAAGAATAGCCAGCACGTTATTATCACGTACTATAATTTCCCTCATCTCGGTTCCAAAGGCTTCAATTTCAAACTCGAAAAGGAGAGTTTACCAAAGAATGAATAATGTGCGACGCACCGTTTTAATTTATTATTAATTTGATCACTATTAAAATTATTATTATTACTATTATTCTGATAATCGATTCTATGGATCCACCTGTTATTGTGCTTTTATGGTCTCCCCAATCATCTGGGCATTGACCTCATCCCTTCCTTGTTCCTCTCTCCTTCAACCACTCACCCAACTCCCATATAGAAGTAGAGAGGAGCGAGGAAGGAGGTCGTCATTTTCAATCTGCCATTTATAACCACTCATATTCAATCATTGCTCAACATCGTTACTATTATTGTTCTTTCTTTTCTCTGAATAAGCTCTGTAAAATCATCCTGAATCAATACAAACTGCATTCACAATCCTAACCAAAAGGGCAGACCCTACGTGCTTGCCATAAATAAAATCATCTAGTCAATCTTCGCAGTGTTCAATTCAATTTCATGATATAATACAATCGCATCTAGTTCTATTGTTGACGATCGATAGTTGAGACAATAAAATGCGCATAAATAATTTGAACTGATATTAGCTCGTCGTTTGCTACAACATAAACGATATTTAATTGATTTGGCTTATCTGTTTCCCATTCAACTGGCCTTTTCTATAAGGTCTCAACGTACCCTCGTAACTAAGTTACTGAAGGATTCTGTGATTTGAAGATAGTCGTGTGTTGATTCTCTTATTGTACTGCATTGAGATCGAACCGGGTTCGTTCGAAAATCGAAAACGGAGATGAAATGAAATCGTGGGGTATTTATGCATTATGGGCATGCAATGATAATATGCGAAATTGGTATCGCTAATTACCCATTGTAGGAGAGAAAACTGGGAAATGATTGGGCTTCTTGTAGTATACGAATTGTGGTCTTTTCAACTAGAGATTATTTTTAAACGCAAAATTTTGATACATAATATAGTAAAACTCAGTTGGGATAAATATGATTTATGCGCACTATGATTACATATTATGGTTTTTAATCTATTTCTCCAACTGTTGACCATTTATCATATTCTTGATCATATTCTTCTATTTCATAGCAATAATCTTCGAATCTACGAGCGCTGTTTATGCTTTGATATCTAAATAACGAATGCATGTATGAAATTTTATTTTTTTGTTTAGAAGTAATAATTATTATTTACCCTCCGATCGCATATAATTTTCCGTTAACAACCACTAGTGAATGATGAAATCGTCGATGATTCATATTTGCAATTTTCATTACTTTCTTGTCAGGTGAAGTTTGTAAATCGATGCATTCACATGATTTTAGAATTGTGGAGCTAAAGTTGGGAATTCCTTATAAAAAAGGATATGCTCATTTTATTTATTTTTTTTTTTTCGAAATTATCGAATTCTATAGCTAACTCATCAATTCCTCCTGTAACATAAAGTTTACTGTTCAAAGATGCGACGGCGAAATTCTCGCGATTTTCATCCAATTCTCCAATATCGATCAACTCCTTTTCATCGTCTGATAGTCGGAATATTTTTCGATTATCCTTTCCATCGACTACTAAAATTTGTCACGGATTTATCTGAAGTGATGTGTATGAGGCTTACAATATAATTTCCCTTCGCCTACAACTGAATACAGCATTTTCAACGAGTTAGAGGCTTTCAAATTGTACCCCTTTCTCCACTTATTATTTGAGAAAATCTAATTCTCTATTATAATCTCATCAAGATTACAGAATTACGTTGAATTGTCGAAGCGATTGAGATGAGTTTAGTGAGTATCCTCCAAGATAATATAATTTTTCATTTAAATATGCGACGGAGGCTAATTTACGAAATTCAGGAGGATTTGGACCTGAATGAATACCGAAAACCTTCAATTGGACGTCGATTTTTCAAATCGAGTATTTCAAATTTTCGGTTGTGATAATCAATAGAATAAATCTGCATTAGAATAGGTGAGGATTTTAATCAGAAATTTACAATACCCTATCAGGTGTAGTAACTACTTCGTATGTCCATGGCCTACCAGTAAACTTGGAAATCTTGTCTACAGAATGAGATGTCGAATCAAACAAACAGATATTTCCATCAAATGAGTTCCCATTTGGATATAGGACTTAAATAATTATATTTGTTACATGAAAATGAAAAAAAGATAATTTAGTTAATATTTTTGCAAATAAATTGGTCTTTACGACTTTAAAGATGTTAAACAGCATACGATAAAATAAAACTATCGTCCTTCAAATCGCTTGATAGTTTAGTTGATGAATTTTCTTCCATCCTGAAATTAATTCTACAAAAAATATAAACAATGTAAGAATATAGACCATGCACGAATTATTTACCGAATAGAGTTTAGATCAATATTTATCATTCCCAATTTTCTTCGTCGCTTATTTACACAACGTTTAGTGATAAGGACATATATCGATTGGCGAAATCAATAAGGGAATAAAAACGATTTATTATTCTAGAATATCTTGCAGTCACGGACCAAAAGTTTTCTGGGATTATGATCGAAAGTTGCGAATACTTTATGTTGTTCTATTTTGAGGCAGTTGCATTGAAAATAGTCGCTTTATGTTTCGGGCTTTTTCTGGTTCATTTTCGGCTCCAATTTTGGAAACTTTTATATCAGAATGAACCTATTCAATAGCAGATCACTCTGGAATAGCAGAATTTCAGAAAAAAATCGAAATAAAACGAAAAAACGAGAAAACTAGTGACAGTCGGTTTAAGCTCGTTTCTACACTATTTTCCTTCTCTTCACCTTCTTTACCCTCTCATTTCGCACATAGCCAGGGTTGCTGACGGGCCCAATTTTTCGGACCCGGACCCGTAAAAATTTTCCAATTTTTTCATCCTCTGGACCCGGACCCGCCCGTTGGACCCGCATGAAAATTGGCATTATTTTCAAACAAAAGACATAATTTTAAAGGTATTTGTTATTGAAATGCAATCATTTCAGATTATAAAAGATTCCTGAATCTATTTAATATTGAATACTTTATTCCCTCATCATTACTCATTAGAATAGTTTAATCGGATCAGATGATTAGAGATCAATGATAATTTTTGAATCAACGAACTTATTGAAAAAGGCATAAGTTTTATTTGCAAAGAGTCAGCATCAGGACTGTTGCGGAATCGAGTTTAAAAAAAAAATTTGGAATAGAAAGTTTCGATGCCAAAAATCACCGGAATTTGCGGAGTCGGAGTCGGAATCGGAACTCCCGCAACAGCCCTGGGTCGGATCTGTCAAAATTTTAAGCTACCATAATCCTGCATACGATAATTTTTACGAAAAACGGATAACACCACGAGAATCAGCGTGAAAAACTGAACAATATACATGAAAATCAACTAGATCTGCGGACCCCTGGAAACACCGACTTTGGTCTTTCCTGAAAATCACTCTTAAACAATAAAATAAAACTTTATTTTAACATAAATTTGATTTTCACCGGTATAACATTAAAGAGCTTGTCATCGGATTCACATGCGCGCGTATATTAAAAGAATCAAAGCTATTTACAAACAGTTCAAAATTTACAACAAAAAAGACGATGTAAGAAGTAAGGTTAATTAATTCATTTTTTGCTGGTTTTGGGAGAAACTCCTTGTTTGATCCATTTCTCGTTCTGGTTGACAGCTTTGATTTCGATTCCGTTCGCGTCATGGACGATTATTCGATAGGTCGAGGGAAGCAGCCAGGAAGCTTCGTTTGTCAGACTAAAAATATCACATTTTAGGCACAAAAAGTTCGAAATAAGTTTAGATTTTAGGTGCCAAAAGGGTTAATATCGTTCAGAATTTTCAGAAGATTAAAATTTCGTATAGGTTTGATTTTAATCTGAAAAGATACCGTAAATGATAATATCCCGTTTGCTCGGGTTCGTAATCGAAAACATCGATGGAAGGAAGTCCGCATTTCTGAATCGGCTGCACAACTGCTTCGAGCTCGTTATCTTTGGCATTCTAAAATTATTTGAATTTCGTTTTTTGGAGAATTGCTTACTGTTTTCTCGGAAAATAGAACGCAGAATGTAATGTCATCTTCGTTGTGATTGTAGAAATTCACTTTGTTGTCGGCCTTCAGAAAATAAATCAACGTTCTAGATTTTCCTAAAATTTATACAATTTTATTAGATCAAATTCTGTTTCGAGGCTTACCCGCTGGGATGGAAACCCTGTGGAATTGGTCGATATTCGGGTATCCGGGTCTAGGCTTCCAATACAAATGCTTCGGAACTGGCTTGATGTCCCTTCAATCACAATAATTTCGTCTAACGAACATTTTAGATGAGATTACTTGAGCACAAGTGAACTCGACATAGTGCCTCCGTACTTTTCAGGCAGATAATCGGCATCGCAGAATTCTTTGATTTCTTCAACCCAATTGCTTCCAGGAAAGAATATTTTCTGACGAGCATTTTCTGGTAAGAATACACAGAATGCAGACCTGGAAATTCTAACTAAGATTAAATTGGATGCATATTATCAGAAAAAAATGAAGATTTCACTTCAACATTTTATCGGATAGAAATTTCGTCTTATTCCTTATGGTAAGGAAAAGACTGCGAAAATGAGTTTCGTAAAATCGAAATCAGAATAGAACAAGAATTATACTTCTAGTTTTCTAGTTTAAAATCTAGGATATTCAATTGATTTGCATACCACAGCATATTGACGTAACTGGGAGCATTGACGACCATGACTCGATCGATGAATTCCCTGTAGTGAGTGCCGACCAACTGCCACGAGACTCGGAATGGACCATTTACAATTCCGAGCAGAGAGGGGTCGAAGTCGAGTCCGTCCAAATCGAAGATCAGATAGACGTAGCATTGGGTGCCGAGTTCTTCCTCCATCTAATAATCAGGATTTTGAATTAAAATCATAAGATTATTTTTTGGTTGTTTTATCAGATGTAAGATAAAGTTGGATTATATTGTAGGACAAGCGAAGGTGGTTTATAATTATTAGCATTTTCTATTTACCTTCATAAGTTGTCTGAGGATCTCTTCGAACTGTCGGAATATCGAGTGAACGTATTCGGTAGGCTGCACAGATTTCATTACGCCGTTAATGTCGATTTTTCCTGATAAATGAAAATCGCTAACAAAATTTCTAGTCAATAAGATCTACCAGCTTGATCCACAACAATCAATCGATCGCCTCTTTTTCGATTTGGTCCAAGGATCGATAATGAAGCATATTGATCTTTGATCTAGAACTTATCGATTTTAATGGACTTTTCGATTCTCTGGAAAAAATACTAACAGATTTTCAAGGAAAAACGTCACAGAAACAAAGCAGGCTAGGATGATTCATAAAACAGTGTGGAGCTAGTTGAACTAGTAAATTTGATATCATTCTAGTTTTATCAATTCAGATTTAATTCATCCTATCTGTATCCTTTTAAATCTTTTCTTTCGTTTTTTTTACCTCAGATTTCTGCAATCCACTGCAGTCCTCATCCAACTTTCTTTGCTTCCTCCATTTCAAGTGTTTTCTCATTTGGTGAACCTTCAGTAAGTTTCTTTCATTTTCTCTACTCATTTCTCATTTACTCTACCGTTTTGGACACACTATATTCGTTAGCTTGCAACCATCGAAGAATATTGAATTTCGTGTCATAGAAGGGACTGATAAGATCTTTCACTTGACTGCGAACCTACAAATTTTACATTAACACTTACAGAATAACATTTTCAGAAAGTGATGAATAAAAATTCCGATAAACATGAACAGATTTTTTCTGATAGGTTCATTTTACACTAGACACCTGTTTCATTCATTTTTCTCAATTTCAAATGTCTTTTGAGGCGTTTTTTCATGAATTGAATAAAGAGAAGAGCAGAAAATAAAGGAAAAGGGATGAACGGATAATAGGATTTGCGAGAAGTTTGATGAATTGTATGAGCTGGAAGAGGATATTTGTCCATGAATGGAAGTGAAGAGATTATCGACTTCTGATGGAATTATGCCAACCCGTTCAACATAGGAAACACTCAAGAACGAGGTTTTCAGAAGTAAATATGGTCTGAAGAAAATTTAGATCAACCAGAATTACTCGAATAAGAATATTTTCGCTCGCAATTTTTTCCATAATTTTCTGCTATTTCACTACTGTAATTAGTAGTTTCAATGAAACTCTTTAATTTCGAGATTTGTTTGCTTCATTAATTTTAGCAATTCCTGCTCAATATCATCTGCCAATTCGAACGTAGCCTAACGAGACCACATGATCTTCAGGAAGAGCCTATTTTTCATCTTTCTACGCATGATATGATCAAATATTTGTTAGAAGCGTCAAAATATGTTTCTTTCTAGAAAACTAACACCAAACAACCATCAAAAAGTAAGCGGACAGTGAAAAAAACAGGTTAGCTTTCACTCCCTCTTCCAGTTCTTTCTTTACTTGTTATCAGATTGAATCTGATAATTATGAGGGGTGAATCATCAAATCACAGACCTGGTTGATCAGCGCCGCATGTTCATCTGGTACAGACACGGCCGTGTTCGGAGGCATTGGAATAAATCAGATGTAGACAAAACTCCAGTGAAACTCTAAAAATCTCAATAATTCATAGCTATGAAATGAGTGAAAATTACAAAATAGCGATTTTTATCAACATGAAAAGAACGTTTCTTTCGAATGTACAGTAGAAAGTGGACAAAATAGATTTAGATAGGGAAAGTATATCTCTGCATTTTATGATGCAGTCAAAAGTCAGGTCTTTTACGATTTATTGAGTAGAATGTGGTTTCAGTCAATTTAGCGTAGGAAATAACGTTGAGTAACAGAAATGGCATTGAAAAACGTAATAATTAGAGACAAAAACGCAATCTACACACTTCATAAGAAAAAACATTACGAAATCCTAAATTCAAAAAAGAAAACTTGTTGAAACAGGACAAATTTAGAGTAACGAACATTCTCTCGCATTGCCTAATGAAGAAATGCAAGAATAACAACGAAACATGACTGATTTTCAGCTGTTCCCTGCACTCATTTGTATGCATTTTCAGAAATAACAAATAATGGAAATGGAGCAGAATGACAAAATGCAAAGGAAAGCTAAATTCGAAGCTGAAGACAGAACCACTACCTCTAAACTATTTGTAGCAACAGGGGAATGAGACAAAATGCTGTAATCTTGAATTGAAGAATGAAGAATGCGATTCTGAAGGAAACGACAGAAATCTAAACCAAAAGAGGAAAGGGAAAGGAAAAGAAGAATGGAGAATGAGAATGTGATTGAGAAGGAAAGGCAATGCCCTTGGAAAGAGGTGGAACAAAGGGAGGAAAGTAGAAAGCTGACAGGGTTGGAACTGTGAAAATGCAAATTTGTAAGGAAAAGGTTGAATTTTAGAAAAGTGAAAAATTGGACAATGAATTTTCATAGGAATCGAACATTCATTCTTTTATGAAAATGCAAATGTTGCAACTAAACTAGAATTCTAGGGAAAAATGAATGAAGCTTGGAATAAAGATGATTGATCAATGAATTTTCATATTCAAACAAGAATTATCGACACAAAGTTTCATGTCAAATGATGCACTTGAAAATATTGTTCATCATTCGAGAACCATTGAAGCGTCGAAGCATTCCTCGTCTGCTACAAAGGACACTGTCGAAAGCACGCTGCTAATGCGAGAGGTGACAATCTATGGCGGGGCAAACTTGTCAAAATGTCAAGTTTTTCGAAGCAAGAGACATACGGAACAAGGTTTGATGAGAATGGAATACGAGAGAATCAGATTCTACGCTTGCAAATAGCTGTCAATATTGATTGTATCATATGTTTTCGTTGAATCACAAGGCATTGTAACTGAATTTTGTGAAACATAAAAAGAAGAAGTAATGAGACGAAACAACAAAAGTTAGTGCAATTGAATTTTAGTCTAATATGCATCGCTTATTTTCGTTATTAAGAATGGAAGATCGAGTCATTGAAAATCTATGTTTATGTGAAAGAAAGTTCACAAGGATGGTATTGTTACATTCATTACGGATTTCAAGACATACGTTTTTTTAAAAGGATAAAAATTAATCTAGCTTCTCTTCATACCATTCACCGTGCCGAAATTCTAAGGTCATGAAGTTTCTAGGAGATGTGAGCATTCCCCTTAGAAATTTATGATGAAGATCAGCTTTTAGATATTAAAATGGAACTGGACGTTATCATTGATTGCGCAATTGGAATAAGCCAAATCGCAGGACAAACGACTAATCACTGGGGATTGCAGATAAAGAAGATATGACACGGAGGCGGAAAGGGGACGAGGGGCAATGTGAATAGGAAAGCCAGAGAAAAACAAGGGAGAGAAAAGTAAAGAAAATCATCTGATAGAAAGGAAGAGAAATACAAATGTCATAGGCTATGCCATTTCTTATCCCTAAGTAAGAGGAATCCTATATACCCTTCATTATCGTAAGGCTTTTTTCAATTTATCGCGTTTACTAAAATCATAGCATCATTTTGTGCGATTCTGAATAAGTAACATCCTGAAGATCACTTATAAGTAAGCAAGAAAAAAAGCAAATGTAATGGCATGCAAATATCAAGCACATTCTGGTCACTAATTTTCAATAAGATGTTTCAAAAAGAAAAATACTACTTGCAAGTCAAAAAACAGCTACACACTTATTCGGCGTGTTCAAAATGTGACTGTCCGTAGAGGATTAGACTGCGAAATATCACAAATCACACTTCATTCATTTGTTGTTACTTTTCTTCTTTCCTCGATCGTCGCCCCAGCAACTTCTGCCTTCTCCATTTCGTCGTCTGTCTGTCTGTTTTCTTCTTTCGAATGTTTGCTTCTTTGCATCTACTTCTTTCTGCATTCCCTCTAACATCAGCTTCATGTGATTAAAAACAAAATATCTGAAAGTTCAAGAAGCATAAAATCGGATAAGAATACAATTGTGGAAAATCAGCCAAGAATTCTCGACTTTCACAAATATCTTCGCACGAAAATAGTTCATCTTCATCTTCAGAAGAGTTGCATAAATCGGCAATGACACAATAATAAATATCTCCATTCCAGAAAAAAATCAAATGAAAAATCGTAATAGACGCAAAGCAATTAGTGGAAGATAAGAAAATCAAGAAAATTTGATTTGATCACCAATTGCTTTGAAAAAAATCGTCAACGACCCCCTTTGGGCAAAAAATCAAGGAAAGACTAATATGCTCATTGATAATCATATAGAAAGGAAAAATATATGAATGGGCGGAAAGAAAAACAAATCGAGTATCAAAATGAATGTTTGTTTTGACAAAAAGTAGTGGAAAAGAATGAAAAATAAATGGCACTTTTATTTATATGATAATAGAAGTTGATCGTCAAATTGGTTTACCGAGCTTTTTGCGAATTTGGACGTAGTCGAGTAGTAGAGGGACTGACAATGAGTGATTAAGTTGAAATTTGATGTAGAATGAAGAAGTAAAAGAGGGGAGACAGTGCTTGGCTGTAGGGCAGTTGAGCAGGCAGGTGACAAGCAGCAATCAGGCAGAGTCCCTCGGCACGTTCTCGTGAGTCGAGGCAGACAAAGGCTTTCGAGGACTGAAAAATGTTGAATTTCGAAAAAAAGATTCAAAATCGAGATAAAAATGAAACCTGAAAAAGACGAAATTTTCTTTAATTCTGGTTAACAATGCCTAAAATTTCATATCGATATTTTCGATCAAAATTATAGAAAAGTTGAGAAATTTTAAAAATGCAGACCTTGCAATGATCGCTTGTTTGTCTGTTCTGTCAGATCTATTCGGCTCGTTGATGGCTGAGTTCTTGGACGAAGCGAGTTGTTCGTTCAGTAGCCGCAGTTCCTGCTTCAGTCCCTCGTACTTTCCTTTTAACTCCCCCCTTTCCTGTCGTATTCTCTCGAGCTGCTCTGCCAATTCGTCTTTCTCCTTTTTCAGCTTGTTGAACAGCGTTACTCCGTTCTTCTTCTGCTGAAATTCAGAACGTTTACAAAATAATGCGAAGAAGGTTGATCATTCGAAATCTCGATTTTCAAAATAATATTCTAATCAAAATTATCGGAATTAGCTCAACCGACTGACCACTAGGAGAGTCTCGATGTCCTTTTTCCGAGCAGCGACTTCGGACTGCAGTTCATCGATCTGAACAGGCAATGCTTCGTTTTTATTTCAAAGTGGAACCTTTTGTTTATCGTTATTTCATTCAGAAAATCATAGAAAACATTCTACCAATTTGAGAGAAAACCTTGCGATAACCAAATTTTCAAAATTCCATCTTGGTTGTGTTTTCATTTCAAAGATAGAAATTACGATCGAAATATTTCAACCTGTAGATTCAACTTATGCACAGTCTGTTCGAGTTGCTCAGCCCGTTTGAGTGCCTCTTGCAGTTGGGCTTCCCTATCCTCTCCTTCTGTATCGATCGCATTTTGCTTCGCTTCGTCTGTTTTCTCGAGTTGTAGTCGCAGTTCTTCTATCATTGTCTTGGTAGACTACAAAATTCCGAATTTATAAAGGAAAAAATTGGAAAAGGACAACTTAAGAAAATTCTGACACTTTGAAAGGAATATGAAGGAAAGGATACTAAAAATTTCATCTATTCAAAAGTTGTACTCCCTCTAATTACATTTATCATTTTTTAAATAAAGTTCTATCATTTTCGAGTCTTTACAAAGTTAAAAATTTTTCCAACCTCCAATTCCTCGTCGAGCTGCTGCCTTTCCTCGTTGCTTTTCTGCAGTCTGTCCTCTGCAGTTTTCTGACGCATCCATATTTCATCCCATTGGTCTTTCAGCTAAAATAATTTTAGAATTTGAAAAGCCCAATACTTTCTTTCTAAATTCAAGTGTCCTACCATATTGTACTTCCCCTGGAGAAGTTTCATCTCGTCAGCGATTTTCGTCGCACTCGCCATTTTCTCTTTCATCCTCGACTCTCCTGTCTCTAGCTGCTTTCGAAGACGTGAGATTTCCTGAAAATCAGAAATCAGAATGACTTGATAGAAATATCAAAGAAATTAGCATTACAAAAATTTAGAAAAAAAACAAATGTATGGTCATTTTCGGATAAAATATTCAATTTCAGTAAAAATTAGTTTTCTATCCCAAAATTAAAAAAAAAAAATTCTGCAATTAATCAACCGTTTTTATCAAACATCTCCCGACCTTCTCCTTGTGCTGAAGTTTCTCTTCGAACTGCTCCCTCATCTGGCCCTGCAATTCGTCCCTCTGCCTCATCTCGTCCCTGTGGTCGTTGACGCGCTTCACGTAGGTCGTCAGAATCTCCTTTTTGTCCTCCAGCTGCTTGCGCAGGTCTGCATTCAATGTTGACAGAGATCGGAGCTGAAAATAATGAATTTATTCTAGATGGAAGAAATATGAGTAAAAATTATCCTTGTTTGTAATCTAGAAAATTTCAGTCATGTTGAAAGCGAATTAAGTTCTATCAAAATAGAATACAAATTTTGAATGTTTTCAGAATTGGAATACATTTATTGGCTTTACGAATCGTCTATCTTAATTTGAAATCATATGAGTTTTTAAAAGAAGAGCAATGTAATTTCCAAGAACTCGAAAAGCATCAATCTCGGATTCATCAAACTCCAATCCTCCCACCCTGTCCTGTGCAATCTGTGCCTGTTCGAGGTTCTCCCTGCATCTCTGACAATTGGTCTCCTTCTCAGCTATCTGCCGCGTCAACTGGGCGACTTGCTGCTTCAGACCGCGCAGTTCCTCTGGGTGCTTGTCACTCGTCGCGTCCACTCGCTTCCTTTCTGAGTCCTGCAAAACAATCCTCTCCGATTCAAGATAGACCCGAAAATTTCTGACACTTGAACATGAGCTTCAGAAATCGTGTGAATTGCAAAATGCTAGCAGTGCAATGCTTTCAAAATATTGAAAGTGATTTTTTTCTTAATTTTTCAAAACCGAAAATTCCCACCTCATTAATGAGGGCAGCGAGCTGTTCATCCCTGCGCTTCTTCTCGAACTCAGCCTGTTTGAGATCCTCCTGCAGTTTGGCCAGTTGCCTCTCATTCTCCTCCGAAGTCGATTCCAACTTCTTCTGCAGAACCGTGTTCTGAACAACAGAAGACATTGTAGAAATTAATAAATGATGATCGTAACTTTCAAGAATAACTAGAGGAAAACACTATTCCCACTTTATGAAAGAAGTTTTTATCTTTTCTTTTCTATCACTCTTGATTCATACGAATACCAGAGGAAAGAAGCATTTTCTTTTTTCATTCTCCGCTGGCAGCATTGTATTTCAGAATCATGGCTATTAACATTAGAAAACAACGCGATTTCCCGTCTATCTTCTTTGCGTAATGATCTTTCTCACTTGAAAGAAGACAAAAACAGTATTCCTCTTTTCTCTTCCCCTCTCTCTTTCGACTGCCCTGAACTTAGCGCGTTGGCTGTTAATAGGCATGATTTCGTGTGTTCTGCAAATTTTGAATACTAGCCTCCTGCATGATGAGTGAGAGTTCCTTGGCGATGCCCTCCTTGGCATTCCTGAGCTCGTCCAGATTCCTCTTGAGCGACTCGTTCTGGTGCATCGTCTCTGCTAGCTGCCTGGTGAACTCGCCCATGTTCACTGCATTCGAAGAGTCCGACTGAAACACGGCAAATCATATCATAAGAATATTGAAGTTTCAAAAGATGACTTTTCAGGTAGAAACATCTGCTATGGTTGACAGAATTGCAGAATTAAACTTTACGAGCTTCGATTTGAAAACGAAATACAGTTAAATTTTTCCTCGAGAAGTTTTCTTAAAGTGAAGTAAAGTTGAAATTGCAAATTTCTCCCATTTCGGTTCTCTTTCTAACTTGATTCTGACTGGAAAAGTTCAATAGTTCCAAAATTCTCACATTAGCGTTGATTTTAGCGATTGCCTCCTCGAGAATCTTCTTCTCTACGAGTGCGGCATTCCACTTCCTCTGCACGGTTTCCTTCTCCTGCATCATCGATTCCAGCGATGCTTCCAGGCTGCACTTCTCTTTCGGCCAGGTATCAGTCTGAAAATCAAAAATGAAAGATCAAAATATCGGCAACTTGGAAACTGCACGAGATCATGACACGGAACATGGCGAAATAGTGTGAAGAAAGATGCATTTCTCTTCCATTTCCTACCATACTTTAATAGTCTTGAGTCATGTCATTTTTCCAAGTTAAAAAATCTATAATTTCGCCCACTTTTGCCTGTACTTCAGCCAATTGCGATGTGTGCATCTCGAGACTCTCCTGAAGTCTGTCATTGCAGGCTCGAAGAGAGTCCCTCTCCACCTCGATCGTCGCTAATCTGTCTACCTGAAAGTTTGAAAATTGCAACTCTTTGCTGACTGTCAGATTCTCATTAGGGCATTCGGAATGCAAACATGATAAAAGTTTAAAAGATTTTCCGAAACATGTTCTTAGAGAAAGAAAAATCGAATTCATAAGATTATGATTTCCGCTGCCAAAAATTGACATCCTTCGAAACTATTAGATTCCAAAATTAGTCAACCTCTAGGAATGGCATGAAACACTCTTCACTTTCCAAAGAATCATCTCATTGATAATCAAATTTATCACCTCATTTTCGAGTTGGCGGACTTTGCCGACAGCCTCTTCTCTGGTCTGCTTCTCCCCGTCGACGGCTTTCTGCAGCGCCCTCAACTCGGCCTGCAGCTCCTCCTCTCGCGTCGCGCTTTGCAACAGTTGTGACTCGGATTCACCCGCCTCAAAATTTAGCAAATTAGCTATTTTTCTAATTCTCAGAAAAAGTCGTTTAAAAATCTTCAATTTTAAGAAAAATGTAACCAATGGGGAAAAATTCATTGAGATTTCAGAAAGGCGACTCGGAAATAGAAAGATTTTACGTCAAGACATGAAAAGTTGTGAAGAAGATAATGTCGGATAGAAGGGGAATTTGATATGTCATTACACTATCTATGCTATTAAAAAGCTTATTGTTAGTTATTTTCAAATAGCCTTCAAAAATACAAAACAATACTTTCCAACCTTCTTCTTGGATTCTTCCAGTTCCTTGTTGACAGATTCAAACTTGGTTTGCAGGAGAGCGACTTCGATAGAAAGGTCGTTGAGGGTCGAGTTGTGGTCATTCGAGGGCTCGTTCTGAAAGAATCAATTGGATTTAGAAGAGACAGAGCTCGGAAAATATGGCTAGATTTTGAAATCGCATCTAAAAATCGTTATTAGACGAAAATTCCAAAATTTAATAATAATAAGATTTAAATCCCCATTTTTAAATTCTCAATTTATGCAAAAAAAAAATCATACCAGAATTCTGTTGGCAGCCTCAGTTTTGATGTGCAATTCTCGGTTCTCCAGGGTCAGTTGCGCGTTCTGTGTCTTTAACTCGTTCAGCTCTAAGCCATACAGATCCATCGTGTTTGTCAAATCTTGCTGCAAAATATAAAAATTTTATACAGCATGATTTGTTTGAACACAAATTAACTTGTCAAAAATTTGAAAGAATATTAGTTTGTTCATTAGAATGAAACCATGCCATTCTGACTTTCTCAGAAAATAGATCTGGGTCAATTTTCCATATCAGATTTCTATTTTCTATAATTCGAATAGGAAAGTTGTTAATTCATAAAGTTGGCTTACGATGGAAGTCCTGAGGTGACCGACTAGTTGTTCGGATTCTTCAGCAATTCGTCCATTTTGGGCGATGAGTGCTGCAGTTTCAAATAGTTTGTTTCATTTCAATGTTTCTTCAATTCTTCAACTTACCAGCATTTACAGTCTCCAACTCGATGACCTTCTGTTTCAATTCTTCGACTTCCTTGGAGGCGAGAAGCTGAAAATAGCGAAAAATATTTTTTATAAATCGAGAAAATCTCAAATTCTATGCCCATTTTTATGCAAGGAAGCGGTATTTTTTGATAAAGTTAAAAAGAAATTTTCCTTTTTCTTTCTAGCCATTAAAGTCACCAGTTCTTCAGATTCAGATTAAACATTTTTAAACGATAAAAGTCTAACTGCATTGTTGACGTCTTGGTTTGGCGATCTGGAAGAACTGAGCCTTTCCCTTTCCCTGTTCTCGACTGCAGTTGCCGTGCTGCAGGTGGTCATCTCTAGGTCCTCTGTGGCTGCGCCTGTGCCCATTGCACTTGATCGCGATTCTGCCAGCCTCGCTCTGTTGCTTATTTCCACATCGTCCTATAAGTTATAATAGTTCAATAAATCATCAAAATCTTGATGAATTCTATACATATGGAAAATTCGCAAGGAAATATCTTCGTGTTCTGGACATTTAGCTAATCTTGCCTTTCTATCTAAAATCGTTACGAGTTAAAAACAGGTACTGTAAATTTCACAATATTTCGGCGGTTTCTCATAATTAACATAAAATGTACAAAATGGGATGTTCATGGTCCTGCAAGAATATTCTTCTTCGCGTAAAGCAGTGAAAATTATTCTGAATTTCAGAATTCTGATTTTTTTGTTTTTGTCTTTTTTATAATGGAAAAGCTCGTTTTCCCACCTCTCGAATGTTGTCGAGGATCTTGTGTCGTTTGTTGGGAGGGGACGCGAGTGCTCTGTCGTCCCTGGTGAACGAGCCGACAGCCACGTCAAGGGGGGCCAGTGCAGTCAGGGCCGACAGCTTCCCGCCTCCCCACGTCATTCGACGATTCCGCTTAGCCTGAATCGATTTCATGTTTTTCATTACTTTTCTTGAGTTTGTACCTGGACTTGAGTGGATGAAACGGCGAGCGGTGACTGAGCAGAGAGTATCTAAAATTTAAAAGTTAGAGTTTGAAAATTAGCGATTTTTCTTAAGCCATGCCATGTTCATTTTGTTCAATTTTTGCATCTTCAGAATCCAAAATAAAGATTTGGAAATGCAGGTTTTCTAATCAATCATCTTGCCGACCTGTGCAAATAGCGCCTTCAGTTTCTGCCTGTCACCGTCCTCCTGCGTCTCGCTGTTCTTCTTCTCCGAGAGCTGTTTCTTGAGCTGCTCGATTTCCTTGAGGCACTTGGCCAGCATTCCGTCCTCAGTCACTTCACACACCACAGGACAGTTCTCGATTTTCCGGGCTTTTTGGGCGAACTGCAAAAAGGAGCATTTTCTTCAAAACTCCATAAACTGACAATAAAAATTTAGAAGTTCAACTTACTCGAAGTGTGCTCAGAGATTCGCTCCTCGTGTGCGGAGATACGCAGCAGACGAGCAGTGTGCGTGAATTGCCACCCAGCGACGGCTTCAGAATCCGTGTCAACTTCGAGTTTCGGTAATTCACGAATTGGGCAGATTCCTTCAGCTTCCTGAAATAAAAGGTTTATTTATAGAAAATTCCAGCGATTTTACGAAATTATATTATTGCATATTGTTTGAATTCAGGAAAAATAATAGAAGACTGACGCAGTTTGATTGTAGGCGAGCGCGGAGATAACATTCGACAGGGCGAGCAGCGACTTGTTGATGTTGGCGGCCTCCTGTCTGCTTTTCCCGTCCAGGGCCGTCCCCGCTTGCTTCACGTTTTCGCTGCCCGCCAGATCCAGCAGATAGACGAACGAACATCGGGATGAGGCTCGCAAGGCTGAAATTGGAGGATTTCAATTTTATTATAGGAATCATTTTTCCTAGTTTGCTTTCGAAAATAATGAAGAATTAAGTTTGAGAAAGCAGATAAAGTTATTTTGGAAAAGCGTTATTACTCTTTCACGAAATTGCAAACTTCAAATGACTTTCCCATTCCAATGAAAATCCAAAAATTTGTCTTTCTTCTAATTTGCAAACGAAAGTTGAGGATATTTTGTTTTAAAAAATGCCCCACCATCGGAAGACTCGATTGCAATTCGGACGATGGCGTGGGATCGCGAGCTGCGTTCGTTCAGGTTGGTCGTTGACACTTTGCGGATTCCTGCAATTCGAGCATTCTTTTCATTCTCTCTGGCAAAATTAGCCCACCATTAGCCGCTTCTAGCAATTCCTCGACCTGCTCTTCGTTTGTTACGACCACTTCCGACAGACCCTCGATTGTCGTGCTGTCGCTCTTTGTCTGCAACCATTCTGATTGTTCAAGAATGTGAAAATTAAAGGTTTCTCTTTAGGAAAACATCATTTCATCCGCATTGCATTTCAAAAATGTCTCACCAATTCAATTTAACTCCCCACTTGAGATTCATGTATTTGATATTAGAAGTTGAAGAAAAATACGACTTGTGAAGGGTTCCAAAAATGTCCGAAAATTTATAACATATGAAGTTGAAAGTTTGAAATCAGATGGAGCAACTTTGTCTTTTTTTTAGATGTTTTGTTCAACCAACCGAATCTTCCCTGATCTGCAAATCGTATCCATTTGGGGGTTCTACCAGCAAGTCGGCTATCTTCTCGTTGTAGAGCTCGATGTACGCGAAGCGCAGCATGAATTGTCGGTCGTCTGACTAAAAAAACGAAAATTATGGATGCTTCGAAATTTGTAAAATTCTGCAATTTCTGAAGCTTTTTTCCATTTGAAGTCAAAAATCGTGATAAATAGGTGGTTCAACTTTCCAAATTTTGGAAATTGTGATCATTTTTTACTGAAAAACGAACGCTCACTTTAGTGACGGTCTCAAAGATGTGACGGAATGCGAATTGGACAATTCCCGGTTCCCCATTGCTGCCCGTCAACGTATGAGTCTTTCCTGCAAATTTATTATCTAGAAGAACGAGTATTTTAATTAAAGTTTGTCTTTCTTCAAAATCTCGCTTAAAGATCAGAATGAGATCTTTCTCAGAAAAAATGCTCAATTTACGAAGTTGTCTTACCAGAGCCAGACTGCCCGTAGGCGGCGATTGTGACGTTGAATCCGTTGAGGGCCTCGTCGATGAGCGGCCGCGCGCACGAGTCGTAGAACGCGTCGTTCGGGTCCAGAACATCGAAGACGCGATCTGAAAAAGTGAAATTTTGAAGATCATTCCGCTTCATGAAAGAAGAATACATGTTTCTTCCAACAAAAGAACTTTGAAAATTTCTCGAAATATACCAGAAAACCGTTCAGTCAATAATTTCAAATGGTCTGTACGAAACGATGCTCAACCACTAGAGCTGTACAACTCGAGTTTCTTAATTTCGAGATTTGGAAGTTCCTAAATCGAGGGAATCGAGTTTTATAAGCAAACATAAAATTTGGAATTTCTCCTGTTCCTCTATTCGTCAAATACTGGGAATATTGTAGCGTTTCAAGGTTTTCTCAGTCTATGTGCATATCCTCGGTCATTTGTGAACCGAGACATCGTAAATGCCTCATTATTCCTTACCGAAAGTGTAGACTTCATGTTCCTGGCCGACGAGACTGCAGTCGCTGGTCTTCTTCCACTCGACGTTCTGGTCGAACGAACTGCAGGGAGCAACCCTGACTGCGACTTGGATGGTCGTTGGCCGCGACTTCTCCCTCTCCATGCTCTTCTTTCCTGGCAGAGTTGGGATATTCAAATAAACGCAATATTCTGGAAGGCAATTACTATTTGATGAGACCTTAAATGACGAGGCCTATCTTTTCCCACACTATTTCTCCCTAGTTGCCTTCTTTTCCCTATCTCTAACTATAGATCTCATCAAATAGCAGTTGCTATTTTGGAATCATTCGGAGCTTCGTGAAAACGGGCTTCAAATGCAAGGATCTTGCGGGAATTTGGAAAATCCGGAGTAAGAGAAAAAATCCATCTCCAAAAAGTTCTAAAAACTAGTACAATGAGTTTCGAAAATTCGTCGCAAATCGGGGAGATTCGCTCGACGGTAGAGAATGTTCTGGAGCTGTTCTAGCAAGGTTCTGGAAATTTCTCGCAAAAAATGAAAAACCTAGAAGTGAAGATCGATTATCAGGAAGCGAAAATGTGAAATGTCGAAAAATCGGAAATTCGAAAATATATTTTCTCGCGCAAATGGTTGTGCCTAAACGTCGTACAGCTTCATCCATCTTTACGTTAATTTTTCGCTATTGCAATTTTTTAAAAATATTCTCGTCACTCCAGAACATTCTTCAACTTCGACACTTTCCAGGAACATCTTCGACATTTCCCGCGATTGGAATGGAATCGAACGAGACGGGCGCAACAACGGAACAGAGTGAAGTGACAGTGACGAACGAGGAAACATTGCAAGTTTCTGATTCTGATAAGAACGAGAGAGGAGAACAACAGGACAACGAACAGACGAAACAGGAAGATGTAGATGAATCTGTGGCTGCCAGACGGGAACACAAAATGTATCGTGGACTCGGCGCATATCTCCAACTGGTGCGTTTTTCGACGAGCATCAAACTTTCTTTCGAAACTCAAGTTTTTGCTCTTTTTGTTAGAATTTGAATATATTCTTTTGAATTTCATCGTCGCACGGCCTTATGCGAACTCTATGCCTTCGTAGCGTTCCGTGGTCACGCTCGAAGAAAAGAAATGTTTGCGAAAATGAATGAATAAAAACGAGGAATTATCTCACTCAATTGCCAAAATCTGCAAGATTGCATGGAGATACACAATTACGCAACAAGGTTGCAGATAGACGCGGCTAAATTCTAGCCATAGAGAACATAAGGCCGTGGTCATCGAAACATCGAAAATAATTCATTGTTGCAGTTGCGCGATTCGAATGAGGCAGAAAAAGGGGAAAATTCGGAAGAAACGAATGCAGAAGCAGAATCGAATGAAGAAAAGAAGACAGAGGATACGGAACAGACTGGGAATGAAGCTCCTGCTGCTGTTGCTGTTGCTGCTGAATCGAAAGAGGAACGGGCAGAGGAAATCGACCCCGAGAAGCTGAAAGGACTGAGCAGGAAGGAGCGCAGAGCACTCATGTTCAAGAATCGGGTATGTTCGGGAAATCTTTCGAGTTATTCCAAATTTTGTAACGCGCATGCATATCTTTTCTCTTAAATTATTTTTCCTACACTGGAAAAACTCCCAGAGTTGGGTAGATTCTCCAAGTATCCCACTTCAGTGTTTCCCCGTAATTTCCTCAGTAGGAATGTCGCTGAAAGATCGAGAGAACCGCCTGATTGGTGGAATGGTGAGAAAGCTTCTCATCTCCCACCCTGTCGAGGGTATGTGGGAACCTTTTCATTATCACCCTCTCATATATATTCTTTCTATCCAAGTCTTACAGTTATTTTTCTTCTGAAAACTGAACTTTTTTATTTCAGAAACCCGAGCCAGAGCCTGAGCAAGTCGAAGAAATTCCCGCGAAAATTCAACGAGTTGAAGTCGCATACGATTTGGAAAATGCGCCTCAGACTTCAACGTTTTGGTAGGAAATAGACGTCTTTCTTTCGATTTCATATCTCATTGTTTCAGTGACAAAGCGACGTTCAGTTCGCCGAAGAAAGCCTCGTTCGGTTTTGGCCAGACGAACTTTCTTAATAACTACGTCAAATCTGCAAGGTAAGTTCGTATATTTTTTTGGGAAAAAAGAAATTTTAAGATTTTCCCCGTGTGGTCAATTCGTCGCGACAACTTCCCAGGATCACAATGCTCGAGTTTTCAAGTTGGATGTCGAAGAGAATAAGGTATTCTTCTTTGAAATTCACAAAATCTTCTATTATGATATTTGTAATATTCTTCTTTTCCTCTCTCAAATGAATTGCAAAAAACGTCTACCATTAAAATTTTCAAAAACAACAACGTCTTCCGTTCAGCTATCCCTCCTGTCATCGATAGCTTGTGGTGATTTGATCTACGATTCGTGTTTCCATCCGTGCGGCGATCTGCTTGCGACCACAACTCGGCTGCATCCGATTCATTTATGGGACACTCAAGGACAGCTCATGGCCAGTTACAGGGGAATCAATCACTTGGTGAGCCTGTCCTTTGAAAGAATTCACTTTTGTTCAAAATTTGCTTTCTTTGAATCTACAGTAGCGGACAAAAGTATCCGGTCACCCATGAAAGTCTGAGTGCCTAGTTTTGACGCTTGTGATGATCTAATCCAACTTTAACTAGACAATCTGATAGTGTTTGATGGTTACTTTATCTGTGTAAAATTTCATTCCGATTGGATCATCACAAATGCCAAAACCAAGGACTCGAAGTCTCATAAAGTGTCCGAATACTTTTGTCCGCTACCGCATGAACGAGCCTATTAGAATGAAGTAATATATCTAGAGATGATATTTTCTGATAGGAACATGTAGTTATTTTCAACAATCATATTCGGTGATTTATCGATTCACAGAATTCCTATTCTTCACTTTCCAAATTTTCAGGATGAGCTTTCTGCAGCGCAGACGATGTGTTTCTCTCTGGACGGCAGTCGAATGTATGCGGGTTACAAGCGGATGATTCGTGTTTGGGATGTGCGCAGGCCTGGTCCGCAGATCATCGACATTCCTACCTGGAGTAAGTTATTCTACTTGAACCATTCATAAAAGTTTCCATTTTAGGCAAAGAATACGGTGGTCAACGAGCGATCATTTCCTCTATCGCAATGCATCCTCTGTTCGATGGACAATACGCCGCTGCCTGCTATGGACCTAGCAGTGAGATTTTGTTTTCGATTAAAAATATTGAAAATGAAAGAATAAGGCTATAAAAAAAAAATTTTTGACAATGGATTTCATTCACTTTTGACTCCCTATGAAAATCAAGTTTAGAAAATGTCAAAACAAGTTTGAAAGATTTATTTTATTCCACTTCAGTAGCCTTTTACTCTGACCGCACGAACACTGTCGACTGCATCTTCACGGGGGATTTCAAAGCGACGACGCACTTGCAGTTTTCCTCAGATGGAATGAAGCTGTTCAGTGCGAGCAGAAAGAGCAGCGAAATCTGCTGCTGGGATGTGAGGAATCCTAGCAAATTGCTCGCCAAACTCGTCAGGCCCATGGATCTCAATCACAAGGCCACTTTTGATATTGACAGGTTGGGAGTGATCTTAAAAGGAATTTTTTATTCCAATATTGAAACTTTATCTTCGTATGAGTATTGCCTGTCTGAAAGGTTGCTCGGTTGCTCGGTTACACTTTCGAAAAAGGTGTTTTTTCTTGAAAGAAAAAGGTGCCATCTTTCGAAGAACTCACATGTTTAGAAGAAAAGAAATTCATTTCTATTTCAGTTCTTGCCGACTCCTGTTTTCGGGCACATCAGATGGCCAAATCGTTGCCTTCGATTTGAATGACAACAAGGAGATAAAGTTGCCGATTTGGACAAGAAGAGTTGCTGATTGCTGTGTGCCGAGTGTCAGGTGAAGAATTGTAATTCCTTTGAAAAGAAAGTTAAGAAATGGTATTTCTTTTGAAAATTTAGAAAATTGGTTTACATGAATTCTAACCCTTTATTTGGCAAAAATCATGAAAACTTTTCTTTAACAAAATTTTCATAGATGAATTTCAGTCTGAGTCCATCTCTGCCTCTGTTGACTGCTTGCACGGGCGAGCGAGTGTTTCCATATCCGAAGATCGCGAAGGAAGATAACGAACTCATTCTAAGCGGTTAGAATTTGTGGCTATTTGTTCAATTCAACAAAACATGTTTCAAAGATTGCATCTTTTTCTTGAAAGAATGACGATAGTATACCATTATCAGCAGATAATACCTTTCGAAGAAGATTTCTACAATTATCTTCTTTCCAGATTCTGACGATTCCTCAGACGAATCTGCCAGTCAGAAATATCGCGGCATCAATCGATTCGACGACCTGTTCAACTCCGTGCAGCTCTGGAAACTCGCATAATAAGGGTAATTGTTTTCTTCTCGTTGTTTTTTTTTTTTAGATTTGAAAATCAATAAATTGAAATTTTATTATAAATGAAAAAGCTTTTCCGAATGAACGGATAAAATGCTATTTTTTTTTAGTTTCTCCTAATGTGTTTTCCTAAACATCACTAAAATTCACAGAATGATTCCTATGTTTTGTTTGATTTTGCACTGTTTTGCTCTTCACTCGCACGACCTGTTTCGGATTTTCACAAAAAGTACCGACAGTTGTGGTTGACCAAGGTATCAGGAATTCTCATTCGATGTTTGCACAATTTGGCGTTGCACATCATCATTCTCCAGCAAAAACTTCAGCAATTTGTATGTGAATTATGAATTACGCTAGCCACGGATATTTGTATGATAATGAACGAATCACGAATTCAAGACAAATGACCCTATCACCGTTATTTTTGCCAGATGTTTATTGTTTGATCATTCACTTCTCTTTGGGTTTTAATGTATTTTTCCAACTTTCTAATGCTGCAAACTTTGTTCCGTCAGATTTATTTTACACCTCAGATAATGAAAGATGAGTAGACACAATTGATGAAGAAGTAGGACACCTCATTGGAGACTCCTTTCGAATTCGTGACGAATGTCTTCACGTCTCTGCACGGTTTGTTCTCCACGACGTACGACACTACGAATTTCCCTGAAAATCCAAATTTTAAAATCTTTCAATCATTTCATAAAATTTGCCTCCTTTGTTTAGTGACTGTGCCGTCAAATGCATTTTGTTGTAGTCAATTCCCTGCTTGTTCGCTTGCTCTTCCACCTAGACTTTTTCAATATTTTTGAAAACTTCTTTAAATTACAAACCGCATCTTTGACGATCTTCATGTTCGATTCGAGTGCCGAATCGTCATAGGCCCTCTTCGTGTAGACAATCACCGTGATCCTATCACGAATCACATCATCTTCTCCATTTATTGCACTAAAACAATTTTTTTTTTTATATTTTCTAAATCGTGCCCCAAACAAATAAAATTGTTTTGGCTTTTTTCATATAAATCTTCATGTGAAACAATATTTACCGCTTTCTTCTTCCTGAACTATTGTTATTTGGGTCAGTTGTGGTAGTTTGGGCGGGAATTGGCGTGACTTGACAGGCCTGGATTCAGTTTGGGTTTTCATGCAAAGTAAAATGCCCTTACATCAACGAAAATGAAGATGACTGCTGCAACGGTGGTGACTGCAATGACGCCTTGAAGCATTCTGATGATTGGATCAAGTGATAGTATCTTGCTTTATTTTTTTACCTTTTATATTCACAGATTTGTGACCCTTTCCCATGATTCACCATAATTGGCCTCATAAAATTTATGGCATTTTTCCGATTTAGTTAAACCTACATAATATTTCTCCACAATTATTTTTGATGATGTTAGTTGTCTATGTTTAAGTCGAAATATCATCAGTGTAGACTGATGTTAAATCAAATTTTCCACGGAGCATGACACATAAGAATTTTTGATATTTTCTGTGAAGAAATATTGCTTCGTACCATCTTTTCTCATTGCTATTTTACGTTTTAAATTTGAAAAATTCACAGAATATTAGAACATTGCTCTTATTGTGTGAAAGGGCAGCAATTTTATATGGAATCTGGAAAATTTCACGGAGCGATCAAAATGAGGGTATTTGCAACTTATCGCCATTACTGGCTTAGAAAATCTAAAATTTGAAACATCTTTCTTTCGTTTCTTTTTTTATCAAACAAATTAGATAGTAATTTATAGAAATGACGAGAATCGTCGTACTTCCTTGTACAATAACTGCTACATCGTGCATGAACTTGCTTCGAGATCCTGTAACTCGAACTAGCCATCATGTCAAGAAGCGGAGTTTCGAGGTTGTATTATCTTTTTACTATACAAGCATATTTATAATCATTTTAGTTTCCAAATTATCAGTTTATGGATGAACATTAGATATTGCAATACATTGAGCAATCGATTCTGGGAAGAAAACTTGCCACGTTTGTGTTATCTATCTCATCGATATTGTGATTTCACATTTGTTTGCAAAACATCTCATTGAGAATGTTTAGAATCATTGTATTTTATTGTGTGAAAGATGTGATTCCGTTCTGCCGAATTTATTAAATCAATTTTTGGAATTTTGGTGTGCGAAATGTGTAGGGATTTATTGAGTTCTATCGAGATTTATGACCATCAACTGACCCCTGTCTCTTGTCTTCACTTTGTCATGCCATATTTCACCTCTGTGCTCGTCTGCACAGCTGTTGGTCAGGCCATCACATAACTCTTCAATATTCTCTTTGACTCTTCAGATTTCTCGATTTCGTCAATTTGACACCATTTTATCGAATATCGATATTTGATATTTTCAATTTATGAATTTAGAGATGCAGATTTTACTCCTGCTACTCTCAATCCTGCTCGAAGTCGATTGCTTGAGGGTTCTCCGAGATCCCGTGACTTTGTCGTTCTCTAACCAAAGGAATCGCGACTTCAAGGTAGTTGTTTTCTATTCAGATGAAATTTATAATAGCACACTGAAGTTTGAAAAATGTGTGATTCCTGAATGGTTTCCTATGCAAAATTTACTGAACTATGTGTTGAATTCGAATGCTGAGAAAGTAATCAATCGGGATGGAAATTTTCTAGACTCTTAATTTGGAATCCTAATTCCGAACATTAAAAACCCTCCTTAAACGGAATATTTCGAAATCGTTATTCCTCACACCCATGTTACTAATAATCTCCCTGAAATTGCGAAAATTTATAGCTGGCATCGTGTTAAAACGATCCTCTACATTCTTTTCATATTGGTTCATGTAAAATGGCATCAGTCTGTCATTTTCAAATAGCAATGAAATTTTCGTTCATTTTGGTCATTACTAGTTTTAGTCAAATTTCCAGAACCAGTTCTCCATCTCTGATTCTCCGTATCAATGGAGCACTGAATGGCTAGCGAACGTTCCCGTCGACCATTTCGCGTTCGCCAACAATGACACCTTCAAATTGCGGTTATCCTGACAAACTTTCTACTCTTTGAAATAAATAGGACTTCAGCTACTTCATCAACACCAAATCGTATGAAGAGGGAGGCCCGATCTTCTTCTACACCGGAAACGAGGGCGCTTTGGAAGGATTCGCTCTGAACACTGGCTTCATGTGGGATATCGCTCCGGAATTCAAAGCTGCCGTCGTCTTCGCTGAGCACAGATATTACGGCGAGACTTGGCCTTATCCGTACAGTTTCTTCCGCAACTATTTTCATGAGATTTGAGTTTCAGGAAGAGTCTTTCGTACAACGACACGAGGTACCTAGGATACCTGTCTTCCGAACAAGCCTTGGCTGATTTCGCTTTGCTGATCGACCATCTGAAGCAGAATGTAAAAGATCTATAGACTAAGCATTTAAAGATTGGGAGATTCAGAGAATTCCTGGAGCTGCAAACTCCCCAGTGATCGTGTTTGGTGGAAGTTATGGCGGGATGCTCTCTGCCTGGATGCGAATCAAGTATCCACACATCGTTCACGGAGCCATCGCTGCCTCTGCACCCGTCTTCTGGTTTTTCGACTCTGGGGTCAAGGAGGATGTCTACGATGAGGTAAATTGATTTTTTATGGTTGTGAATCAAGTCCCGCTGTAATGTGAAGCAGGTCAGGAGTGTTCGGAATTCTGATTCCGAGTTTTTCAAAATTGAAATTTCGAACAACCCTGAAGCGGGTTAAGTCAACTATCCCTTTCCTGAAGTGGGTCAAATCTTTCATTCTTCCAAGCTATGTATGGAAGTGAAGAAGTTGAATCTGCACACTAAATTAGAAATGCTTTCTCCATGCTCATATTCGACTGAAAAATTCAATTGACTATTCCTTCTAGATCGTGACTCGGGCCTTCGTGACGGAGGGCTGCAATTTTAAGGCCATCGAGAAGGCGTGGGTAGGATTGGACAATCTTGCACAAACTGGTATTTTTTTTGTAGATCTATGATTTTCCCGAGCCTGTAATTTTTAGAGGAAGGCAGAACCTATCTGAATTCACTATTTAAACTGGAAAAAACGAGGCAACTCCAGACTCCTGGCGATGTGAATATCATCAAGAACTGCGTCCACGGTATATCCCTAAACTTCCTTAATCTGTGAATCAAAGTTCTATGCCAGATGTGTTCGACACAATGGCTATGGTCAACTATCCGTACGAGTCGAATTTCATGGCCCCTCTGCCTGGATGGCCTGTCGCGGTACTCTTTATTTCTGGATGCTGAAATTTTCTTTGAATCTAGGCTGCTTGCAAGAGTCTGTCTGTTGTCGCTAAAAGTGACAAAGAAGCTGCTGAAGGACTGCATGCTGTAATTACACGATTGCTACTTCTCTTCCAAGAATTGCAAAAATTTAGGCAGTGAATCTGTACTACAATTATACCGGCAAGGCAGAAATTCTCTGCACTGACCCTGATGCAGCCTTGGGAGAGAACAACCTTTGGCCTTATCAGGTCTACTTTCGATAGATCTTTACTCTTATTTTCAAAACAATCAGGCCTGCACCGAAATGGTAATGCCGATCTGTAGTTCCGGACCTCCGAACGACTTCTTCTGGAACACGTGTCCGTTCACCGCCGCTGGATGGCTTGAGGAGTGCAAACAACTGTATGTTTCGCTCATCTTACATGATGCACATTTCATGGTTCCTCATGCTGCTTTGTGTCCTACTCTTCAAAATAGAGCTTCAACACTTCTTCGATTTTATCAAGAAAACAGCATCATTCATGTGAAGATTATTGATCAAAGTATCTTTCCCTGCAGCTGGGTTGTTTCGAGAAAACTTGAAATCAAGAATGTACGAACATAACACGAACCTCGAAACTCGATTTCGAATTCATTTCGCTAACGAGTTTTGGTTAGAATTCTACTCTGAAGTATATTGCAGAGTTCGAGATTTAAGATTTCCGAACTTTGCACGTCCCTGATTGAAGTATCGTTTGTCTCCTCCGAAGTAAGAGCCGACATAAAAACTGTCAACTAGTTTGTGTGTTTTACGCTGTATTCAGCGTTTTCATGAAATTTTCATGCTAATTATCACTTCGAGGAAAACAAACGATATGACTTGATTGAAAATTCTCATGACTAGATACGGAAAGATTGGCTTCGACCGCAGCCAGCTGCGCCCCTACTGGGCTACGAGAAACTATGGAAGAAATCGATATCCGACTGGATCCAACATCGTTTTCACGTAAAACTAATAAAATGCACAAAATTTCATGGTCACTTTTCAGGAACGGAAAGCTCGATCCATGGTCTGGAGGTGGCTTCTCATTCAATAAATCTATGCGCGGTCCTCTCTATTCGATGATTCTCGAACGCGGCGCCCATCACTACGATCTCAGAGGCGCTCATCCGAAAGACACCGACGAGGTAAAAACCTGCGCGGATATTCCTCGATTTAAAGGAAATCTTAGGTGAAAAAGATTCGCGAATTCGAGCGAATGAAAATTCGCGGTTGGATTAGCGAGCATCAGCGATCTTTGACGAAACAGCAACAGTAGACTTCAGTTGACAAACTATTGAATCTCATTTATGATTTTTTTTTTTAAATTATTTATCTAGTTGATCTGAATTTACAAATCGAAATAAAGAAAATTCTTATTGGGTTGGTTCATAAGTGCGTAGCGGACCTAATAGCTTTCTTTCTTTGTATCTGGTGAACCCAGGTGGGGTTTTCGGTATTAATACCGCCAACGTCTGGGCTTTCACATGATACATAGACACGGAGCTTTGGCTTGAAGTCACGTGCTTTTATATTTGTGATCCTCGGCTCCTGAGGGCTAGTCGGTGATTTCGTAGATATATGTAATCTCGCGAATTCGGGAAAATGCTCGAACTACAAATGCATTTCGCAATATGATCTCAATGATCAAGAGTCATTGACGACACATATGGTCATTGATAAATGTAAGAAAATCAATTCAAGTTTACAAGTTTTAATACTGTCATCTTGTATTTTACTCTGCAGAGAAATTTATTCTAGCAGCAGACAAAATTTAGCCACAACAAGCAGAATCGAACGAACTGGTCTAGTTTATTAGGTCACTAATTATTGCATATTGCAATGAAGATTTGTTTTCGTGCATCAAGGAACCAGACCACAATACCAAGGCAACTGGATTATCTGTTACTAATTTTGTTCTATCAATGAACTCTAACATCCAATTATCAGATCTCCGTACGTGCTAATAGGCATACTTATCTTGTATTTTATCTTTTGCCACACTACTTCGCGGTTTAACTTTTGTATGCTCCTTTTCCCGCTCAAGCTATCCTCCTCATCCTCCTCTCATTCTTCAGTCCTTGCTTGATCCGACGAGAAAAGCATGCTCAATCGGAGATTGGGCCGATTGGTAGATCAATAACTTCTTAGGTATCTTCAACTTGTAATTCTTGTCCTCCAAAATTACCCCATAACCGAAAAGCACGAAAGAAAACCACTAACCCATTTCCCCAGGCCTTAATTCTCTAACTCGAATTTTTTAAAATCCTTTCGCATATAAAATTCAAAAACAATAGAAATTCAAACTTTTCTAGAAGAATTTCTTCAAAAAATTATCATTTTTTCTTATTTCTTTAAAAATCCTATTTGAAATCGTAACTAAACTAAATGACGATGAAGCTTAACGTATGAGAGAACATTTGATCAACCCAATGCGCAGTCACGCTTTTGCGTTCTAATTGTTCAAAAAGCGATCATACATGCAATTAAGCTCCCGAACTATAGAACAGAATCGTCTTTGCTCACGTTGTATTGAACTAGTTGGTCAGATTATTTAACGCGTGTGCTTTTTTAACTTCATAAGTAAATTACTCAGAAAGAGATGGGCTAATGAATATAATCAAAAAGTCTCTAAAATGTATTTATAGTAATTAATTAATCACAGGAGATTCAACAGAATAGACTTATGGTTCTTCTCTATTCTAATTCGAAATTTTTTACTTGTAAATTTGGGGCAAAATTACTCTAATTAGATTAAGAAAGGCGCTACATATTTCGAACTAACTTTTGAATAAGTGCATTTCTAATGGAGAAGGTTATCCGATATGGAGGAGTCGAAAATATTCTCAATTATAATTGCAGGTTGAACATTGTTTAAGATGTAAAACATTTTATTGAATTTAGCAAGCATACACCCGAAGAATGGACAGAAAGATATGGCGTTAGTCACCCAAATAATGGAATAATAACCCTAGCATATGGAATAATAATGATTGTGAATTATTTTACTTGAATAAAACTTGCAATACATTAATTTTTAGGCACTTTACATTCCATGCATATGGGTTATTTCTTATCAAGAACTGTTCCAATATTCCTGCTACAAAATTATGTTCATGCTAGGATTCATCGATATTATCGCTATTTGTGAGTTTTGATATTAATTCGAATGATGAATTGTGAACAGACAAATTCAGTTTCTGGTTCAATAGTGGGTGGTATCTTATTAATCGAAGGCGATGTATTTTGCTCTCATCCGAGCATCATTTACATTTTCGGTACTCTAGGACTAGGTACGACAATTGAATTTATACATAAGAGATTAAATGATAAAAAAAAATTTCATGTTCTTGGACAGCTGCTTGTATGACTTGCCTAATTCTTGCGGTAAATCGGACATTCGATGTTCTCGGTTCTTCATTAGCTGATACTTTCTTCAAGGGGTTCGTTTAGCGCTTGACATCGATAACTTTGCAATAAAGGCTTATAAAATTGAAACTCTCATCATTACCACATACGAGGAAGTTCATCCTTATGCTGAAAATGACTTATTCTATCACGAACCTATTTTGAAGATAAATTCTTCAATTAGTAGTTTTTCTAAGAGCCACAATAAAATCATAAAATTAGCTGGTATTCTTGAAATTCAGGTGGCGTACATATGTCGTAATGTTACTACCTATTCTATATGGTCTTTACTTTATATTCTTCACAACGCCCATAATATTTTATTCACCTATACAAGCTTGGATTTTAAACCCACTTATTCTTCCAAATGCTTCATATTTAGTGAGGAAACTAGTGATTTTCTTATTTCTAAATTAATATGATATAATTTCAGTATGAAAACGATCTATATATGGTAAACAATTCTTCGGTTGTGTTTCTAACCTCTTTGCTCTGCTTTTATTTCTGTTTGACATTATATTGCAAAGTTAAAAGCCTAGCAACCTTGTCGAATGCTGATACTTCAGCCCACAGACCAGTACGACTTTCTAACATAATATGCATAGAAAATCGTGAATTTCTAAAACATTGTGATATTTTCGCCTAATAAAAGCAAAATCCATAACCTCGAATCAGAAATTCACCTTTTCAATTCCAAATTCCGATGTAAATATAATCAATTACCTCGAAATGAGTGGTTATTAATGGGGAAGAACCGGAAAATCATGAAGACGTTAATTAAAATCAGTGATCAAATTTAGATATTTATCCAAGCCACAGTAATGTGTACGGCGAACATGCTTGCTTCACTGATTGCCGTATTGATAAACATGAATGTAATTCCAATTTTGCCATGGATCATTTTCATTGCAGAATGGTCGTGGCAATTTGGACATGGGTATGTCTTACTTTTTTCTGTATCTAAGACAGCATAATGTTCCAATATGTTAAATTATGTTAATAATTTTACAATTTTAGAGTTCCAGTAATCACTTACCTAGTCCTAAATCGTTCAATCAGAACTAACGTTCTCAAACTGTTAAAACTGAAGCAACACGCTAGTATCATAGATTGGAGAGCTTTTTCATAATATCCAAGTAAATTTCAGCGAAATAATAATAGAATTGAAAAAACTAAACGAAATGAAATCGATATTTGTGTAAAGATTTTAAGTGTCTAATGATTATCTGATTCATTCCTAGTTTTCGTAAACAACAAGAACAATATAAAGCCCTGCTTGAGGCAGGAGCGAGGTGGGAATTGACCAGCTCAATCTGACGGCCCATCTCATGTTTCTCCCCCTTCTCCTTCTCTCATGTCCCACAGTAATCCATCTCAATGTATTATTACGATTTATCAGTTATCTGAGAGCCAATAAATCAGTTTACTTTTTACACGTTTTCACATCTAATTAGAGTAAACATTAACTCCTTTTTTGTTTGAAACGAGACGAAATTCCAATAGGTGCAAAAGTTGTTGCTCACGAAATCGAAGCGAAATTTCGCTATACTCTTGGACAATCTATTCACTGAATTGATTTTTTGCAAATATAAATAATAGACATTTTATAATTGCAGAACTAAAAGTTGTCTTTTATTATATTTTAAAATATTTGCAAATTTCTCCATAACCATTGAATCTCAATAACTCGTTTTCGAAATTTTTACGTGCCAAACTCGAAGAATAATGGCAACAGAAATCAGAAAGATTCAACAATAACAAATAGGTCGAATTACGAGAATTCTTTTTCTTCACATTAAAACGTTGGGTATAACTGACACATGCGCATTGCTTAATGAGGACGTACAAATTTTCATAATTGCAACTTGAAGTTTGACTCATTGATCAAATTGTCATCAGATAATAAGCACGCTTCGTAACAAATAATTACTGTTTATAATTCGATGTATGAAAGCTAAGCAATTATCGCAGTACAAACGTTCATTTAGCATTCTTGTTATCACAAAACTAATCACCACCTTTCATCCAACGTCAAAAATGAAATAGGAAGGCATGGCATATTAGAATAGCATTCTCAATCATTTTAAACATTTTATGGACACTCAAAATGAGCTTGAATGTTTTAAGAACGTCCTACTGGATTTACCGAATTATTAGGATATTGAATAATTTATTATTCTCGAATATAGAATGTCAACAAGTGATTATTTTTGACACAATTAATGTAGAGCTCCAAAAAGTGCATGCCTGAACATCATTCTTCGAACGCATTTCCTTCTTCTATCGCGTTTACTGTCGCAAGTCGTAACTACCATAGGAGATTGCATCATTACTGGTTGAGTTTGAACAGGTGCTGCCACGGGATAAGTTGAAGGGACTGACTGCTGTCCGATGGCTACAGAATATGGGGGTGGCGGTTGATTGATTGCGATTGGTTGCATTGATGAGCCTGGCGTTACGTTGACTCCTAAATGTCATCTATCACGGAGGCATATTTTTGGAATATTCAACGTGAAAACTTGGAGTAGTACCTACATTTCACTTGAAATATCGTGTTTATTGATTTCTTTTCAATGTAAAAATTTTATAACTTACTCGTCCCCTGTCCGACGTGCCTGAATCGCTGGAACATCATCTGGTAGAGCCTCACATCTCCGAACACACTCACTCTCCGAATATGTGAACTTCGGTCGAAATGGTCAAATTGACAGATGAAAGCATTGTTTACGAAAATCTAAAAATTCTTATTAACTTCTTTAGATATTTAGCCCGCGAGACGTTGATAGTATGAGTCATCGTTCAATTGCGTGTCAGACTTGATCACGATTTTTTGGCTATTGACACTAGCTTAGAAAATCAATGTTTTCTAGTAGATGAAATAAGAAAATGTCTTATTGTTTTCAGTAATTGTGTTTTTTTTCTGAATATTTTGAATTTGAGAAGAATAAGTTGAATGAAATTCTAATACGGTGGTGAAAAAATGTCCGAAATGGCTGAAACATCCACTTATTGTCAAACAGCACACCACCATCTACGACAAATGAAAAAGAAATACATTCAACTCCTTTTCAATATTCAAATTGAAGTGGAAGTGGTGGTGGAATTAACGTTGGAATATTTTCTCCTAAAAAGACTTACCGAGAAATGTCTTCTATCATTGGCAATTCTAACTGCGAATCTCTGTCCGGGCATGATCGGGTTGATGTATCGCGACTGATTGCTGGACCTGTATGCAAGAGTGAAAAGATTATTCCTCCATCTTCAACGAGCACAATTGATTTTTCATCGAAATCAATTCGCAACTTTTCTACTTACAGTCCATTTTTCATGTGACTCAAGGCGATGAATTTCTGTCCATCTCTGGTTCCCATTCTGAAGTCGATTATCATCGGCAGACCGTCGTGAGAACCAAACTCGATGCGAAAACCGCTAAACTCAACCGAATTATTTTGGAGGATTGAAAGTTTGCAATTTACTCATTCGATGCAATAAACGCTTCTCCATAAATGTCAATGTGAGCATTTCTTTCAAATCCATGATTTAGATCGATTGTCAGTGGAACTACCTAAAACTTTCCAATTTCAGTAATATTGCCGAAAAATAGCATTGAAGCTTAATAACTTGGTAGAAATGAAAATAATAATTTGAACAATAAAAGAAGTTATCGAGTGTCGAGTGTTCACATGCGAATAGTTTTCAATATTCCTAAACTGATGAACAAGACATTGCTGTGAAAAACGCATGTATGCACTGAACAACTTACAGTTTTCTCGTTGTTAAAATTGCTATTTTTCACTTTTATCAAGCAATAATATAACTTCCCAAATAGCTTACCGGATTATCAATTTGCATGACCATGATACAGCTACAAAAATCGATGGAGAAACTCTCGAATGTTGATCAAAATGTGCGTTTATCTAGATGGTAAAATGTCGAGCAATAAAATTGAACTTGAAGAGGTTTAGGTCAGAAAGGAATGGAAAATGGAGACTATGAGAAGAGCGGTTTTATCTTTGCAATTGAGACTGTGTGCATAACGTTAGAGAGTAAGAAAAATGCTTGGGAAAAGAGGAAAATGGGAGGAAAACCTAAATCAAACATCGAAACCAGGAAGGCAGCAGAGCAAAAGCAGGAAGCAGACAGGTAGAGTAAAGCAGTTTGTTGACATAATGATAAATTCATGGTCGACTAATTGAAAGAGCACGCGCTTGCGTGAAAATGGAATGCAAGAAGAATTATGAAATTCAATTCGTTGTCAAGCTAAATCATGTTGATTTTGATATTGTAGAAAAGTTGTAAAGACAGATTACTCATGAATCCATTGTTGAATGGAATGAAACGAGCAATTGTCATTTTAAATTTAAAGAGATATGATAAATAGAAATTAGAAAGATTTTTTTCACATCAAATATAAAATATGCTTAGAAGAATATTTATTGAATTGATTATGTGAAGGATAAAAGAATTTTTTTTGTTGTATTTTATTATTTCTTTTCATGATTTTCATAAAATTAATTATTTCAGATAATTTTTTTACTTGATATAGTGAGATCGATTTTAACGAATCTTAAAATATATTTTGAAGATAAATTTTTATTGTCTGCAATATTTGTAAGATAAAAAATTTCAAGTATAAAAATTTCACTATCCCTTTTGGAATAAAAGGAATTCTGTCCAAGTTATAAATTTCGACGATTCTTGATCCAATTCCGACTCTGATTTCCGAATTGCAATTTTTTCTCACTCCTTGATTACACTTCAAATCAGTTCTGCAGATTTTTGACAAAGATCCCCCTTTCATTAATTCCTTGCAAGTAAAACACTTTGTTCATTGTTCAGGCAGTTAAAAAAATCTTGACCACACCTACGATAGGAGGGCAATGATAAATAAGTGAGACCTGAATTGTGATTTGAAACCTGAAATCATGTCATCTGATCGGAGTTATGTTGCAGTTATCTCATACCTTCTTTCGTTGCTATCCATTCAAAACTTACATTTGATTGTTTTCATCGGAAATGAAAAAATATCAAAGAAGTTGAACGGATTCGCAGATAATGCAGAAGAGGGTAAGATAAATATTATAATCTCATCCAAAGACAAGCTTAAGGAGCTCGATTATTAGCTAAAAGACTTGAATAAATTTATTATAAAATGTTAAAGATTCGATTAACGAAATTTATATTCCCTAGAAAATCCTTGGCCAATTACTCATCAATCAGATACAGCAAAATGAGCCATTCTCTATGATTTTTGTTGCATTTGATATCTTTGATAAGTTGGGTTGGGTGGGGCAAATGTTGATTCACCCTTTCCTTCAATTTGAAAAATGCGTGAGAATCGATGACAGATTTCTTTTTTCGGATGATTGATTTGGAAGAAAAACTTGATAACTAGTTGGAAAAAATACAACGAATTCTTGCGAAATGTGCCAAGAAAGACACGGAACATCTGAATTCACGCGGGGAAAAAACTGAACTTGCAATCATTTCTTCCCGATATGTAGAAGATCATTGATGTCTACAAACCATCATTTTTCGGAAGTAAGTTTTATTTCCTTCATTTAAAAAACTTTCAAATGTTATTCTTCAATGAAAATATTCAGAAAAATTCTACTGCTCCTTGGTTTGTTGTTGAGAAAAGTTTTATTCTATTTAAAACGACGCTGCAGAATTCAACTCCAAAAGCCACTATGAAACTTGAACGTTCAAAATATCCTTATTCTGTAATATTTGTCGAGATTCAACATATTTTTGTTAACATTTCACTATTCTGCATGCGCAATTTTTCATTCTAGTAGCGTTTTGAATTCTTATAACTTCATCAAAACGAATATATGAAAGAACTTATCCATCCCAAGTATAACAAGAGCCACACTAATTTACTCGTACGTTTCTGAACTGCTATAAGATTGTCAAAGTTAAAAAAGAAATAGATTTTGGGATATCAGGCGACTGTAAATTCTATTATGACACTTGATAATCAACTCAATTTGTTGTTGTTGTTTTTTTTTTTAATTTTTTAATTTTCACAATTTGGCACAAGTGAATCTTTACCAGGGCTATTCCGAAATTTGCATCGTTTTCCCAGAAAATTTAAGAATATTTATTCCGTTCTAATTTCGCTTTCAAAAGTTTCAAAATGCATTTGCAATGAAAGAATGATCTTCATAAACTTATCACTAACAAGAAGCAAATGATCTGTAATAGACGTTGACATTTTGCAGATCGTAATTCACCCAATATGGGCTGTAACTGGAAATCGTTCAGTTCGCCCAGTTCATTTTTATCGCGTTCCATATTTCTCTTTCAACGTCCCAACTTCTACGATCTTTTTTATTTCCTGCGATGTACGGTATTCTTAGACTTTCATTCAAAAATTTATTAAATAATTTTATCTTCACATAAATAACCCGTTACAATTAGAGAAATACTTATGAACACTAGGTATTTTTGTATGCCTATTAATTGCTAACGAAATATATTCATTAGTTTTTTTATTAATTAGATCTCTGTTCTTTAATTTTTCTTTCTGAAAAAGTATTACTGAAAACTAAACTCACGGTTCTCCTATCTAAAATATCTATTTATGGCGAAAAATTTATTGACTCTCGGTATAACAACCGTTATTCATGTAATGTGAACGCTGAATGGTGAAAGGTGACAGCGAAGGAATTGTCAATATTAACTTTTTTAAGCTAGTCGAATAAGAAATCTAGAAAGTTTTACCGACTCTTGAATTCGCTTTGTTCGAGACTGAAAATTCAGGCAAATTATTGACCCTTATTAGTGGTTCTTTTCAGAATCATTTGAGATTTTATCTTCACTTTCTATGACAACCATGTCGACTTACCATTATTTAGCTTCTTCCACATAATGTAAAGATTTCATGATTCAATAACTAGTTTAAAAATCCAGAACTTTACTAGAACGGTTAGATGGTAAAATATGCATCTGATAGTGATAGAAAATCGCAAAATCACTGATAAGAGCTGAACAGTATTGCGCTTCGCCTTTCTTATAGATCGTAAGAATTCTGGTAGCTATAGGGAGCGGAAATTTGGTCAAAAATATCTGATAAATGATTTATATAAGTTTGCCACTAATTTTTGAAAGACCCCTTTATTTTTATAAGATTATATTCTAGGCCTACTTGATTCTGCATGCTACTGCTGTCACATCTCTTTGCGTTTTTTAGAAATGTAATTTTAGAAATCGATTAGCAATATTCATATTCTATCACGATGAATGGTAAAACATCTAAAAATGAACTAGGAAAGGTCAAATATGAACAATCGAAATTCGAACAATTCATCAACACTATTCTCTGCCGGTGAGAATATTCTAAATTCAATCTTTATAGACGAATTAATTATAAATTATAGTGGAGATCTTGCCAAGCGAAAATTGGACTACAAGCCTGTATCCATAGCTGGCTTGGTAAGTTATTTCGAACGATAATTCTTCATATCAATTTATCATTATCTAGCTTCGATTCGGAAATAATCATGACTATTTAATGCTATTTATTGGAGTCATCTGCTCGATTATATCAGGCACTACGTTCTCTGTTTTGTTTTTATTCGTGTTAGTTTAACTTTTGATTTGATCCTACTCAATTATTATTTTAGAGGAGATATCACAAATGATCTCCTATTATATTCTCAAAATAGTACGCAATTTCGCGATAGAGCATACACTAACGTCTACGTTATTCTTGGTACTGGCATATTCACACTCATCAATAATTTTATCGGGGTAAATTTTATGCTAAATTATATTTTTAAAGAAAAATTTAGTACATGTGTTTCTACCTGCTTTGTATTCGGATTGTCTCCCGAATTCGACACGAATTTCTCAAGGCAATTCTTCGACAGGACGCTGAATGGGTCGAGCGAAATCACTCGGGATCTCTTACGACAAAACTAAATGAGTAAGAGTTTGAATTATCTAATTTTTAAAGATAAATTAAGAATTAGCAAAAGTTTTTTTTGCGATATGATTGCAAATTAGAGTAAAATGTCTCAGCTGTAGCCAACTTTACTATTCACATAATCTAATATCGTGCATTTATCCAAATCATTTTATTAAAATGTATTGTTATTTTCAAATTATTGTTGGATATTCTACAATTTTGATTTTTGCATATTGAAGTCGACGAAGAATATAAAATTGTCCACGTTTTCAGTAATGTTGAAAGAATTCGTGACGGTATTGGCGATAAATTAGGCTTGTTAATTCGAGGTAATCAAATTTATGATTTTTCTATCAACATTCAATTATTCAGGGTTAGCAATGGTCGTATCATCAATAATCATTTCGTTCTTTTATCAATGGAGATTAGCCTTATTTATGCTTGGAACAATACCTCCGACTTGCATAATCATGAGTCTCATGGCTAAAGTAAATTTCTTGAATTTACAGCAGACAGCTACAAAATGATGACATGACGGCATGGACGACATGAACTTTCTATAATACGAGGCACGAATTTCTGCAGAAGAACGATTTAAATTGATAAAAAATAGTACCATCCAGTTAAAAAAACGTGACGTCTGTGCCGTCAAATTACTCTTGCTTCACGCCAAAATATGCATGCAAACTTTACAGAAAACAGCTGCAGCGACGACAAATGAGCTAAAAAGTGTCAGCAAGGCAGGGGAAATTTCTGAAGAATCACTGATGGGAGTGCGGACCGTTCAGGCATTCAATGCTCAGGATTATATGACTGAAAAGTAAATTAGCTTTGAAAATAAGTTGTAAGAATAAATTCTAGGTATTCAACTGAATTAGAAAAAGGAAAAATCCACGCAATTTTGAAAGGCTTCTGGACAGGTTTCCTTGGTTCACTATTTTTATTGGCTCTTCTTATATTTATCGGATTTGGATTATTGTAAGAATAGCTGAAAGCATAAATTTGTAAGAATTTTATTGATAGATACGGTAGCTACCTGCTCAAAGTTGGAATAATCACAAAGCCAGGCGACGTGTATACAGGAGTGATGACGATTCTAATGGCTGCCTATTATTTCGGCCTAATTTCAACTCATCTCATGGCTCTGTTGAATGCGCGAGTTTCTGCAGCAATTATCTACGGTACAATTGATCGGGTATGATTTTTGTTGTATCATTTTTATAAGCAAATACAAACACATGAAGATCAAATTGTATTTTTCTCGTCTATTCTTTCACAATCAACGATGAAACAATTAAATTCGAAAGATTTGATTTAGAAAAAAAAACGTTGCTAAAATTATCCAAACCCAATTTCCGATTTCCTCCATTCTGTTGCTGCTCATAAGCACTTCATCACAAATAATCATGGCAATTTTAGGTCCCTAAAATCGATCCTTATTCACCAGAAGGGAAGCGGCCAGATTCAATCGAAGGTCGTGTCGAATTCCGAAATGTCCATTTTCGATATTCAACTCGAAGTGATGCAAAAGTTCTGGATGGTATCAATTTGGTTGTTGAACCTGGAGAACTCACTGCTATAGTTGGACATTCCGGTTCTGGAAAATCGACGATGGTATTTGACTGATTTCACAGTGCTTTTCTCCCCCCACTTTGCCTTGTCTGACGAAGCTCTCTAAAAATGGACTCAAAAATCATTTTTTTCTAACTTTGCATAAATTTCTTTGAAAATGTTCTGTTTATATTGTCGGGAATAGTTTTAGACATTTTCAGTGGAGAAATATTGTTAAAGTAGTGTGCAAATAGAAAATTATAACAGTTTTTTTTTTTTCGAAAAAGATAAATATGCCGGATAGCTTAAAGTACTATGGATTCATTAATGATAATAATAAAATTTATAATTAGGTCGGATTATTGACTCGCCTCTATGAACAAGAACATGGCGATGTATTGTTGGATAACCATGATATTCGAACCCTGAATATCGATTGGTTGCGTAATAATATCGGAGTCGTTCAGCAGGTATCAAAGTCAGTACGAATGATAGATGAGGTGACAAACGAGAACTGGTCACATACTGTACAGAGTTGAATTTGAATCCGAAAATTTTGAAACAAAAAGCCAAAACCATAATTGATTTCGAAATTTTACAAACAGTTAAATCTACGATACGAAAACTATCCTAAGATATTTATTCAGGAACCGATTTTATTCAATGACACAATCGCGAACAACCTCAAATTTGGAAACCCAAATGCATCAATAGAACAGATGATCGAGGCGTGCAGGACGGCGAACGCTCACGACTTTATCGTGAAGACACCGAAAGTACTTTTATGTGGCATACTTATTCTGATTGAGTATTGCCAGGGCTACGATACCTTGATCGGTGACGAATTGTCCGGAGGCCAGAAACAACGAATCGTCATCGCGAGAACTCTGATTCGCAACCCGAAGGTTCTTCTCCTCGATGAAGCGACATCTGCATTGGACGCTAATTCGGAATCTTTAGTGCAGGTAAAATGATTGAATTTCTTGAGAATGATACTAATTTTCAGGCAGCTCTGAATAATGCAGCGAAAGGACGAACTACGATAGGCAAATAGAAACTCATTTCCATTTTCAAAAAATTAAAATTTTTCAGTGATTGCTCACAGATTGTCGACCATCAAAGAGGCTGACAAAATCGTCTACATAGAGAAAGGAAAAATCGCTGAAATGGGCACGCATGATGAACTCATCGCGATGAAGGGAAGGTCAATTTTTAAAAGGATATTGATGAATCTTTTAGAGAAAATATTTTAGATACTTTGACCTTGTCGAAGCGCAATTACTCAAGCAAGAGGAAGATGATGAAGATTCGAGCTCGAAAGATGAAAACTTTAACCTGAAGTGAGATCTATAAAACAGCCTTCAATTTTTATTCAATTTAGCGATGAATTCGATATCGATGCTACACGATTTCCGGATTATAACTACTCAGTAAAATCAAGGAAAACGTCGGAAATGTTTGGTTATTTGCAATTTCTGAATTATTTGGGAATTTTAGGTCGAATTCGATTAAGCAGAAGGGCAGTATAAGATCAAATGGAACCTTTGGTCCGAGGTTCTCACTCGCATTTGACAATGAGAAGCATGAATTGCGCGAAGATGACTACAAATCTAGTGGAGGAATTAACGAGATCTTCAAAAATGCGCAGGGGAATTATCATTTCCTAGTTATTGGATTGGTAAATTTTTACTTATTGAGATCTTAAAACTCGTTTTTCATTTCAAAAATTGAGATTTTCGCGATTCTCCGAGGTATGGAATTGCCAGGAATGGCACTGACATTCGGCTATGCTTTCAATGCTTTGCAGTCATCAAATGAGGGGAATATCATGACGAAAATGGTACTGAAATTTGTATAGTCGATAAAAATAAGGATTTCAGTCTCATGTAACGATAATATTTATTTCGATCGGAGTGGCGGTAGTCATAACTCAAGTTATCAGTGTAAGTAAATTAGAACTTCATTCTAAACTTGACTTATAAAAACTATGGAATGTTTTAGTCTGTAATGTTCTCGATCGTCTCTGAAAATCTCTCGATTCGTTTCCGAGTCAGATCTTTCCACAACATTCTCTATCAGGATGCCGCATTTTTCGATAATCCAACTCATTCTCCTGGGAAAATCATCACAAGACTGGCAGTAGATGCTCCGAATATCAAAGCTGTAAAGAATTTTAGGTCTTTTAAAGTTGTCCTACAATCTAACGAAGGTCCTGCTATATAGTAAATATCCTAAATTTTCAATAATCCGTGATTGAATCAAGTTTTTTTTTCGAGAATTTACATTTCGATCAACGCAATTCGATTTCAGTTAGTTGACAATCGAGCCCTGCAAATAATAAACGGAGTTAGTACTCTAGTTGCAATTATCGTTATTGCGTTTGTTTATTGCTGGCAGGTAAAATATCTTTTTTTTAAATCAACACAACTCTATTATATTTAGGTAGCAATAGTCGGTACAGCCATTTCGGGTATCATCGCTGTTATTATGCTCACGTCCATCTACTATATCAAATTTATGAATATTCACGAGGCAACAAGTGATGAGGCTGGCAAGGTGCAAAAAAATCTTCTCGAATAGTTTATGTTAGACTCTTTAGGTTGCTATCGAAGTAATCGAAAATGTCAAAACTATACAGCTTCTGACAAGAACTCATGAGTTCTATGAAAAATACGAGAACTTAATAAAGCAGCATAAAAACAAAAGTCTAAAACTAGGTAAATGATTTTAATTCTTAGATTAGACTTTTATAAAGAAACGTATTCTAGGAATAATCGAGGCTATTAACTCTACGATATCTCAGACGAGTCGATATTTCATCATTCCTGCTTGTTATGGATTGGGAATTTACCTAATTTACAACGAAATGCGAACTCCGAAAGAAGTTTTCACGTATAATCTCACTTTTCTGAGCTGATTTATTATCGAAGTTTCAGGTGCATTTACGCATTCATGGTTGGCACAATTGCAATTATGAATTGTGTTTCATATTACCCCGAAATCGTCAAAGCCAGGGCTTCGGCGGGAGTTCTCTTCTCGATGATCAACCGAAAGCCTGCAACTGGAGGCTGCAGAGATGGTATGAAAATTGTAAGTGAAAAAATCATTCCAATCAAGAGGTTAAACTTGACTTTCAATTTTGACTTCAACCGGGTATTTTATTTAAAGCTATTGTTGAGAATTATTTTCGTAAAGCGAAACTGATTTTTATTTTTTTATATTTGCATATTCATTTATTTCAATAAATAAAGTTTATTTAGGAATTAAACGGAAACATTCAATTTGACAACATCAAATTCTCCTATCCTCTTCGACCTCGGAATCCAGTTTTACGAGCTTTGAATTTATCTGCGCAGAAAGGAACGACGATTGCACTCGTCGGGCCTTCAGGTATCAACATCATAAACTATTTTACTTATATTTGAGACTAGCTTAATTTAAAATGAATTCCTGATTGTGAATTCAAAGCCATTATTATGAACACATTTTCAGGGTGTGGCAAATCCACTTGCATTTCACTCCTCGAGCGATTCTACGATGCAAATGCAGGAATATTGGTTTATAATAAGTTTTGTCTCGTATTACAATGAAGGAGTTTAGAAGATTGATGGACATGACATCAAATCTTTGTCACTTCATCATCTGAGGACGCAAATGGCTCATGTCGGGCAGGAACCCCGATTGTTTTCTGGAACTATCAAAGAGAATGTCGTTTTCGGGTTGAAGAATGTGAATAATATTTGCGAGGATTATCACATTTTCACCAAATTTAGGTTTCACAAGAACAAATCGACAAAGCTCTGGAAATGGCAAACGCTACATCGTTTCTTTCAAAACTGCCGAATAATCTTGACACCGAAGTAAAAATTTTCATTGAAACTTGATTCCAATTTCTGGAATATTAGGTCGGTGAAAAAGGGTCTCAACTTTCCGGTGGTCAAAAGCAGAAAATAGCCATCGCTCGAGCCCTGATTCGGAATCCGAAAATTCTTCTGCTCGATGAAGCGACGTCAGCTTTGGATAGTGAATCGGAAAAGGTAAAGACTTTGAAATTTATGAAAGTTTATTGAAGATTTTTGATTTACATATGATTGAAAGTGAACATATCACATTGATTTTTTCTTATTTTCATACCATCTTGTGTTTGTTATCCATTTTTCTTGCAATTCCTAACGCTTTATCCGATGACAAGCAAATATATGGGACTATTTTTTTTTTTTTTTATATTTTGAATTATTATTTTATTTCTCTTTGACACAAGCTAATTTATAAAGACGATTGTTTAGGCCGTCCAAGAAGCATTAGATCGTGCACTTGAAGGAAGGACAACAATAGGTGAGACCGAAGATTTTATTGTCAAAGCGAATTTACTATTTCCAGTCATTGCACACCGTTTATCATCTATTCAAAACGTCGATTTGATCGTTTTCATCGAAAATGGAAAAGTGAGGGAAAGTGGAACGCATTTGCAATTGATGAGCAGAAAAGGACGATATTACAATCTCATACAGAAGCAAACTCTAGTCATGTAGTTGATATGTCTTACAATTAAGAAGATACTTAAATATTTCAAATGCGAATTTTAATTGTCGAATTTGAGCTTATTAAGAGCAGCATTAGTCATCCATAAAATATGAGAATAAAGGTATTTACTCTTTCGATGAAATTAGCAAGTTCTTTAGCTTTTCATGCCCGTCTAATGCTAAAAATTAATTCCATCTTCTGTTCAAATTTGCAGGTGATTTGTTCGCAATTTCTTCTAAACGAGAAAATTTTTAATTTATTCGAGTCTCGCTGCATTTAAATCATGCACACAAGTCGAAATAATAACTTGAACGTAGTTAATTCTGTGTTTTCAATTTCAAATTTTAATAATATTAGTTTTTGAGATAATAATGGACGTTTCAAATGAAACTCAAACGTGCGACGGAATAGTGATCAATTATACTTGTTGCGGGAGATATCATTATGATTTTGACTATTTATTTTATGGTTACTGGATATATGGTTACATCATGCCGGCATTTTGTCTTCTTGGTGTTATTTTTTGCATTATCACCATAGCTATATTAATGGACAAAGAAATGAGGTAATAATTTGTTTGCTAAATCAGGATTAATAATTTATAAGTCATATAAGATAATGTAATCTATTTGTTAGAGTACCATTCACTCTTTATTCTATTCTTTCCTTTTATCTCTAACCTCTCTCCCACATAAAATAGTCTTTCCTTCTAGGTCCCCTCTCAGTGGCGGCACTTCTCATTATCTCTCCTCTACCGCCACTGTCTTATTCACCGGCCATCAATGCTCTCTCTATCTTTCCCTGCCTCCTCTTTGGAGCGTGACCTATCTCATGACCACTGTCTCTCCTTTACATAGTCATGACCCGAATGGCCTAAAAATCATTCGAGTCACTTGCGATCTCTAGGACGGTGAATTCTTCTCTCTTCTCCTGAATTGTCTTTCCCGACGTTGTACTGAATAAAAACTTGTATGGACACGAGTTCTGACTGACAAGCCCCACTCGGGAGTACAACAAATACTTTATTTTATGTTCAATGTAACAATATAAGGATGGAAGAGAAAGAGATAGATCGGGTAGAGAAGTATTGAGAACGACTGGCGTCTGGTGAGAGTGGCAGGGGGAGCGAGATCTTGTGATGTAGAGAGATAGAAACAGGATCAGCTTGCAATCGCAATAAGGCAAAGGGGTAGGGACCGTCAGCCCGTTTTTACGTCTTCCTATAGCGTTTTTTTCCAGTTCTGAAATAAAAAAATTATATTTTTGACAAATATATAACTGTTATCACTTTTATGAGGGCGTTTTATCTAATGTATATCTTGTTCTTTTTCCTATATTCTTTTAAATATTAAATAAACGCAAAATTTAAGTAGGTCATTGAGCTAAATAAGATTAGAGATAGCATTAGGCGATACATTTACCTAACTAATATTAAATTAAAATGATGATTTACCTGTCGTTGAGCTCTCATTTCCTTCAGCATCTGTCCGAAAGTCCGCCCATCGGCACCATGCTCAGCCAATTCCGCCATCAGTGTGGTCTTCTTTTTGGCCTTCTTGACGATGTCCGAGATTTTTGCGTCCGTCCATTCTGGCTCATACCGACTCGTCATGTTTCCAGTCGAACGGAGGAAGCCGGTGACGAGGGCTCTGACTGCTTTCTCGTTTCCAGATCGGGATTTGCCACTCTGAAAACAGCTAGAATTAGACATAAGTTCGATTGTTCCTGTTCACCGTTCTGGTACTTCTAATGTCCCTCAGCACCAGTTCGACAGTCCGTCCGTTGGCACCATGCTCAGCCAATTCCGCCATCAGTGTGGTCTTCTTTTTGGCCTCGTCGACGATGTCTTTGATGCGCACGTCCGTCCATTCTGGCTCGCACCGACTCGTCATGTTTCCAGTCGAACGGAGGAAGCCGGTGACGAGGTCTCTGACTGCTTGCCTGTTTCCAGATCGGGAATTGGTACTCTGAAAACAGCTAGAATTAGACATAAGTTTGATTGTTCCTGTTCACCCTTCTGGTATTTCTCATGTCCCTCAGCACTAGTTCGACAGTCCGTCCATTTGCGTTGGCTCGTCTTCCTCTTCCTGAACATGATAGGAATTTTTACACCGACATTTCTTTTCAAACCATATCCCATATATCTTCGTTGATCTCGTCCAGTCCGTCCAGATTGGGTCGCACCTTAATTCATTTCTGATTTTCCATCTGGAAACCTCTCAAACCTTGCTGTCTAACCTGTTCGAGCGACGCGCCCTGGGTGCCGCTTTGTTCGACATTTCGGACGCTGAAAGAAGTGAATTTGAATAAATCAAAATTGTCAACATCTATCTAGTGAAAAGGGGGGGGGGGGGGGGGGGGGGGCTGGCAGTTCCCACTAGTATGTAATATCTATATTGAACCAAATTCTTTCTTTTTGTAGATTTCGACTGAAAATTCTTTCTAACAAATACCCTTTCTTGGTATTTATCTGTCAATAAAAATTTATATCTAGCCATTACTCTATTTGGACTTGAAACAAGTCAAGTCATAATCCTAGTCCGTGCATCCCTGCATATAGATGCCAATAAATGAAACAATATATTGAATAAAGTGTTTTCGTGCAAAAATATTAAGAGGGAATATCGACAAGAGCCAGTCTTAACAAAGGGCCATAAACAGAAGTCAGCAGATCAGAGAGATCAGATTGTAGGCAGTTTTTCGAAAAAAAAAATAAAGAAACTCACCTTGTTAAAATTTGCATGTCTTCATTAGAATCCAAAGATTTAGACTTTGAAAATGTTCGATTTAGGCGAACATTATTTGAGATACGATATCTGAAATTCAAATTTTAGGTTGAAAAATCGATTTGAGGATAAAAAATAGATGGAATGGTTCTGCTCTGAGATGTTTAGAGGAAATGAAAGTCAGAGAGAATGATCGTTCACAAGACAGAAAAGCGAACATTAAAATGACAAAAAGTAACGTATCTGGACGATGTCTGAAAGATAGGGACCGCCAGCCATTCTGCCAAATTCACTCTGGCATTATGTTTCCTACATTTTCAGGGGCTGAGGTGCCCCTCTAAACATCCCCACCGAAAAAACCGCGAAAAAATACGTTACTGATTAAAAAATTGATAAAATTTAACGCGAAAAATCGCTCCTTTTCGTGGACAGGGGAAAGGGGCGTGGTTTATCTGCAAAAGACACTATGCCGCTCGCTTCCCCCTTTCTTTCTCTGCCTTTAGGGATCTTTTTCTCTGCACTCTCTTTCATTTCAGCATTGGCTTCTTTTATATTTTCGCGGATTATCAGGATCTCAGTCGCGGGTACTAGGATTTTTCTGATTTTTTCACCGAAGATAGACAATTGACCAACTAATCAAAATATGAAATAAAAAAATATGTACCTTTCAAAACATGTCTAGGGTGATCCAATTTAGTAAAGACAAAAAAACGGTCATTTTGAAATTAATTTTAAAAATATTTTTTGATAAAATTTCGATTTTTTCTTTTGAATATCATAATTAGGGAGTATCAAATTTTATCTTAGTCAAGTTTTTAGGCGATTTCAGTGATCCTTTGTCAAGATACAGTACCGCAAAGACGAGCATCTATTATTGCCTCGAAAAAGTTTGCTCTACGCAGGATTTTTCTAATTTTTACATATTTTGTACATGTCAACTAGGTGTACCGATTCATCAAAAAAAATGAAATGTACCTTTTTTATAACTCGAAATATTAGCATTGTCGCAATTTGGTGTGCATTTGACGCGCATTTGCGGACTTCTTTCGCATCCAATCAATAAATCGATATCACCACGTGAAAGAGAGATATCGAATTGTATAGTAGGTATCGATAAATTATGAAAAACAAAAAAAATCGGCGATAATCGAAAGAGTTATCGACTATGGACAATATAGCTCATAGAAAAAGACACCGGGTTTTCTAAGAAATAGTATGAGAAAGCAAGAGAAGAAAAGAAAAAAGCCGGTGTCTTTTTCTACGAGCCGACAATATTGAATCAAGTGAAAGGGGCGGGGCTTGGCGGTCCCTAACTAAATAAAAAGTTGTACGAATACGAGTTCTGACTGACACCCCATCTGGGGAGTACAACATTTTCATACGAGTTTATGCCATTGCGCACCGTTTATCATCTATTCAAAACGCCGATGTGATCGTTTTCATCGACAACGGAAAAGCGAGGGAAAGTGGAACGCATCCGCAATTGGTGAGCAGAAAAGGACGATATTATAATCTCATACAGAAGCAACTCTAGTCATATGATTTATGTCTTAGTCAAAATATGTATTTGTTCAGTATTTTTCATTCACACTTCCTAGCACTCAATTGGAGATGAAGTAAATAGGCTGTCTTGTTATTTATATTCAAATTAGAAAAAATGTATTAGGTATTAGTTGTAAATTGAAATGACTTTCACGTTTGGAATATTTGCCAGTTGTCGACAAGAAAATAAAGTTTGTTGATATGATTATTGTTAATTTCATCTAAAATTATTCTTTCAATAAAAATCGTGGAGTAATAATAATTCGATGCACTGATACAGACAACTATCGAAGACATCCAAAAGTGATGAGAAATAATCATAACTGAAATAAATACTTAAAATATTGTATTTCAAAAATTAGATTAAGATTTCGTCATCGACTTTGATCTCGCCCATTACGGATGCATATTACTAGGATACATGCATGGTCTCAATAATGAATAGTCTAGTCATTATTTTCATGTAATATTTATTGCCAATATGTAGTTTATCCATAGATTTATACTAAACTTTAGTAAACAGTTCTTCTCAGCAAATAGAATTTCAGGAATGGTCATTTTTTAAAGAATAATTATGTGCAATCAAAACTGTTCGCGTCTTCTAGGTCATCCATAACTTTCATGATTTTTTCGAAGCTATTCGGTTTGGTATACAATAATTATCCATAAATTGCCAGTTCCCTCGGCACATAATTTTTGCAGGTTTTCACTACGATTTCAGTATATTTTATGCCAATTGACAAATATCCAGAACATTATGGCTACATAATTTCAAATGTTGATAAGCAGATTAGTCGTTTATGCTTATTTCTCGCCTAAAGAACATTTTAAGTCAGCTTATGCAGTGACACTTTCATGCAGAAATTGTCATCCTTTTTCGTCAAACAAAATGGAAGGAACAAATTTATGCATATTTCTAAATTTGTTATTTACTCTAAATTCGCTAGTTTCTGCACAAAATGGTGATCAAGTTATCTCGCTGCCTGGGTTAAAGAGCACCATAAACTTCAAGCATTACTCCGGATTTCTGCAAGCAGACCCTAACAAAATGTTTCATTACTGGTGAGAGTAAAAAATCTTGTTTAGATCCTAAAATATTATTTGAAAGGTACACTGAATCAATGAGATCTCCCAAAACGGCACCTTTACTGCTTTGGCTGAACGGTACGATCAAATAAAATTGTATATGTTTTGCAATAATGTATTTTAGGTGGTCCAGGCAAGCGATTTCAGTATAATTATCTTCAAAAAACATTTCATTTCAATAAATTGAAATTAGGCCATAATTTTCTTTTAATTTAGGCTGCTCAAGCATAGGAGGTTTGCTGAATTTATTTATTATTAGTCGTTAAAAATGAATTTATAAACAATTTCAATCAGGCCTGATCGAAGAACTTGGTCCATTCAAAATAACGGACTTCGGAAATTCGGTTGAAATCAACTCGTGGAGCTGGAATACGGTTTGTCATTTCTGATCGAATAATTTTGCCAATTTTGCTATTTCAGTACTTCAATGTCCTATTTTTGGAATCTCCAGCAGGTATGAATTTCATAACAATGAAAGACAAAATTAGTGTATCCATCATAGTTACATTTTGATAATAGCATGAACTGTTGCATAGACCATGCTCGAATGAAATTTTTCTAATAAAAGGATTCTCTTTAAAACTGAAAAGTCATGAAATCATGGCCGAATATTGTGCTGAAAACAATCCTATTAGGTTTTTCTTCCATGATAGAATTGACGGAATACTTTTCTAGATGCTATGGCTTTAATTTTGAAACTGTCGCTTTCGTGATAATTTAATTTTTCAGGAGTGGGATTTTCTTACGCACTCGATGGAAATGTGACAATCGACGATTTCGCAGTTGCAGAGCAGAATTATCAAGCATTGGTTTGTGATATAAAAATCAGGGTCGAGGCAGAATTCAGATCCTAATGAAGCGAAAAACTAACGTTCCGGCTCAAAATCAGATTTTTATTTAGATTTTGAATATTCAACAATCAGTTCCTTTTCAAATTTGATGACAAACAATAAAACCCTAAAAGCCTATTTTCAGCTCGACTTTTTGCGCCGATTTCCGGAATTGGCTGCTCGTGATTTTTACATCACTGGAGAGTCCTATGCTGGAGTTTACTTGGTAAAGAAACCTCGCTTGATTCAAATAGAGATAGTATTTCAGCCAACTCTCGGTGTAAAAATTGTCAATGATAAGACGAATTTTCCCAATTTCAAGGTATTTTTGAAACTATGGTAGGGATCCATAATTTATGTCCAGGGAATGGCAATAGGAAATGGTGTTCTCTCGTTTACACTCAACTATCAAACGATGGTTCCTCTCTATTATTATCACGGCATCGTCAGGGACGAGTGAGTAAACATTTATTGTGGAGAAGAAATTGGATTTAAAAAATAAATTCACTAAATGGGAATTTCGCGACTTGGTTAGGTAGCGGCAAGAGTAATAGTGATGTGTTTTCCTACATTACGTTTATGTCGATGGAATTTTAATCCCAAAGTTTCGAAGAGTCCGAATTTCAAAGAAAAATGTCTACAACCACTTCAACCATAAAGATTCTCAGACTCTACCAGCGTTTATCTTCTACATGCTGTAATGGGAATATTGAAACTTGTGATATCCTGGGACTCTTCAACAACCTGACTTGCAAACCGATCATTTCAGAAGTATGGGGAGACTATTTCAAATAAAATCATTCACCACTTACAGCTTTACGACGCTGCAAATCCTCCATTGAATTCATACAACCTTTATGAGACCTGCTATTTGTCCGATAGCGGACCGACTGACAAGCTTTCCGTAATCAAGAGGGGAATCTTCCACGACTTCCACAGAGATAAGCCAAAGAGAAACATCAAGAAAAACGTTCAATTCGATACAGTAAGGAGTTTTAATAAAGAAAAATCTCCAACACACGAAACCTAGCCCACTGGATGCATTCAAGTGAACAACACCTACATTTATATGAATCGACAAGACGTCCGAAAGGCATTGAACATCCCGGCATCGCTGCCAATTTGGACGGATTGCAAGTCAGAGTCGAATAATCTGAAGCCTGAAGATAATAAAATTTGATTTCAGCGACGAAGTAACAAATAACTACGTATTCCGGTATTACAACATGACGAAACAGATCGAAGACATCAGTGCAGCTGGAGTTAGAGTATTGATTTAATGAAAATCAAGCAATTTTGGAGAAAATATTTCAGATGCTCATTTACCACGGCGACGTGGACACAGTCTGTAACCACGTAACCTATTCACTTTCAGAACCCACGAATTATTTTTCTTAATTTAGGTAATGGGTGCAAAGTTCCTGACATCGCTTGACAAGACCATAATTGTATCAAGAATTAATTTGAAAAATCCGCAAAAACGATTTTTAGGGGCCAGAAGTGGTAAATCAGCCTTGGACTTACAATGGAGCAGCGAAGTATGCGGATGTAGCCGGGTTTCAACTCAAATATGATGGAGGAATCGACTATTTAACAGTCCGAGGGAGTGGTAATAGAAATCGATAAAGCCACCCTTTAGCCTAATTTTGACAAAATAAGGGTTGCTTTGAAGATTGTTTAGTCGGATGAATCAGGTTGTGGATGAGCATGTGCAATCAGGGTTTTACGCTATTACAAGTAGCTTCGGACGAGTAAGAGAATAATTTTCGGAAAGTGAGATAAGGCAGGTCGTGTACGAGTATAGCGGTTTACGGGTTGGGTTGGGATACAGTTATAAAATTTTGTATCCCAGCAAAGCACTGCGTGCAAATAATGTATAAATCAAGAAAAAGTGAGAATAAAGGCCAAATTAACCGTAGGAAAATGATAGAAAAGAAACTAATCTATGGCCCACTTCGTGCTTCAAATTATTAACGTTCTATCGCAGTTATATTCACACCTTGGTTCATCTGACTAAAGCAACACTTATATTCTATTTCTAGGACACTTTGTCCCGAAGGATCGACCCAGAGAAGCTCTGCAGATGATCTATAATTTCGTAAACCAAAGGGACTATTCCATGCCTGTTCCACAATAACTTATTCGAATTGGAAATAAATTTATCTTTTGTATTGTAAGCCAGCACGAACCAGAGATGAAATGATCACTATGTAGTGTTTGCCTTGTAGTAGTTCATGCGCAAAGTGTTCACACAATCATATGATCGTTCAATAAAATCTAATTGTGTTTTCTAGTTGAGTCCAAATATCGTCTCAATACTCCAAGACTTCCAGCTTATTCAAATCGAATAAGTTTTCTTTGGAGGACATTTCAAGCAAATATTTCGAATATTGTCATGTGTCTGGGATTTCTTCCGGCGAGATTCCCGTATAAAAGATGCCACACTCAATGGTAGAGCATCATCAGCCTTTCTCCAGCTAAAAACTCGAGCAACCTCCAAAAACTTGCAAAATGATTCGAGTTCTCGTCGCAGTTGCCGTCATCTTCGTCTTCGTTGATTCTTGCGCTGTTCAATCGCCTGCATCAGAAACTACCACCACCCCAGTGTCAACAACGACGGACAATAACACTGGTCCAGGAAGAAAGAGAAGGTTTATAGTTCTTTGAAAACATGTAATTTGGGTTTTGATTGAATATCGTAGGTAAACTGAGGCCAAGACTCCTATAATTATAGAGCCGTCAACGCAGAGGAAGAAGCCATCCAGGACAAGATCAATGTGATCGTCTACACCAAGCGAGTCTATGACGACAAGACGATCGAATCAAACATGAAGATCGTCAGAGATGCGGTTAAATTTTTCGACCAGCCATCGAATTTACCAAAGAACATCAGTTACAAAATGTTAAAACTTACCGAACTTTGGGATAGACTAAGCCTAGCGAAGAGAAAATAATTTATGAATTTTGTAGATAATATTATAGATGAATTCTATAGAAATTAAATTATTTTATGAATATAAATAAACCAACAGATAAATTCAGATCGAGGAGCAAGCCACCAAGCAGGGCATTGACTATAAGAAACTGTCGATGACCCAGGAAGTCGTGAACAAGGGAGGCAAATTCGCAGTGTCGATGACTGTCGAGAAGAAGTCCTGCAGCGATGCGAAGACCTTCGTCACCAATTCGAAGGAGGCTTCTGCCGATCTGAGCTTCGTCTTCATCAACTGCGGATACTCTTCCTTCATCATCTAATCCGCAAATATTCAACATTAAACATTGAACTTGATTTCTGCTTTAGACTTGTGATGATTTTAGTTTCAAAACTTGCTTCTATTTCTTGTGTAGATTTTTCTTATAGAAGACAATAAATGCATTTCTTGAAGACAATTTCCACTGTGCAATTACAATTTTGTTTGGTAAAACATTTAGAAATTGGATTCAGAATAGTAACATTCTTTGTAAATCCATTTGCTAAGAGGAAAAATTTTGGCCCTTCAGTCAGCGATATTCATCACCGTATTTGCTGGTATCAGCTATAGCTAAACATCAATGAACTATAAAGCTCAAGGTTATTTAGAATATTTCTGCAAAGTGGGGTCGATATGAAGTATAAGTTTTGACTCAATCTGTACTTACATTTCACTTCAGTAAACTTTTTTTCAGTATAATTTCTATTATAAAATTCTGGTCTGGTTTTTTTTGTCATTTTTCACTAGTTCGATTTCTATGCAATTGCTGCTGATCGATAGTGCTTCATCGCTTCTCGATACTGATTTTAAAGGGAATGATTATTTGATCACGAATAAACACAAGAAAATAAGTAAAAAACAAAGCAAAAATCGACAAAATATCGGCAAGAAATAAAATAGGCAATATTTTTCTGGCAATGGTCACATTGCATTTACGCGTTGCGAGAACTTTTTATGTTTGAAGAAACCGATCGTTCGAACGCTCATTTTTAATTTTCCTTCAAATTTTCGGTAATTTTCCATTTTTTTCAGATGTCGTCCGGCTCGATGAAGCGACACAACAGAGCAGAGGACGGCGATCCGTCCTGGACTCAAACGGTAAGCAGGAAAAACCAACTATTTCTGGTAAATGATTATTTGAAATTTTCAGCTTCAAAAAGCGCTTCGATCGGGCGGCGACTGGCAAGACAAAGACGAATTGCTGGATGTCGTCTACTGGGGAAAGCAGGTCGGCGTGAAATTCATCAAAGATAATTCTCCTGGGGAGTTTTGAACAGACTTGGGACTTTTCCACCGCAACTGCGGTGGCAGAAAATCAAAATGTTTTGCGGTGCGATGGGAAGAAATTGGGTTAAGCTACAGTGGGGAAACTTGAGTTGAGTTACGGTGTGGTGGCCAAATAAAAAAGTCTCAAGTCTGGTTTTGAAGCGATTTGTTCAAGAACCTTTCCACAAACTTAGTCTTCTTCAGAAGGGTTGTTCGAAAACACCGGATTTTCCACATGTTATTTTCTCTAAAACTATACTAATTTTCGTTTCTGCAAGGCCGGGTTTACTGAAGTGCTTTCGAACGAGTTTTAAGGATTCGAATTTTTAAAAATTTACTTGCGAATTTGGAGCTCATTCAAGATGTCTTGTCTATGGGTTCCAATTAAAAATTGTCCTATTCCAGATTCTCGCAGTGCTGATCGGCGTGGTGTTCGGCCTGACTCCCCTGTACGGCATTCTCGCAATCGCCACCTACGTCGCCATTTCCACACTCGTCACGCAGCACTACGTCACCAAGTTTCAAGGGGTAATTTTTCTAGCTTCTAAGTTTTTATCGAGTCAAACGTTAGAATCACGACACAAGTAATTCCGACTCTACGAATTTTCGAAATATTTCGACAACTTTTTGTCATTCATTTCTTTTGGAATGCTCAAAATTATATTTATACAAAAAATCCTATAGAATACTGAATAGAGGCGGGTCAGAGTTGGAGCTAGCTCCGGTCCACCCGATATTGAACCAATTTCCGAAATGAAATTATTATCATTATTTATTTTCACTCGAAAATAATTTATTTCAGGTCGATGAAGAAGAGCTGGGTGGATTCTGGGAGTTGGCGAAGGAGGGCTTCGGTTCTGCATTCGCCTCGTTCATGGTCTCTTGGATTACCGTCTTCTCGGCAGTGCACCACACCAGTTCGTAAGTCGTCTCCCCCTCCTTCGAATTACACATTTCTGCTAATTCTCAGGTACTGGTACAGTTCAATTTATCAAAGATTTTATTTATCTTTCATCCAGATTTCTTATCGATTGTCTCTTCGACTTTGATCATGATCGACTTTATCTGGCAAATGGCATAGATAAATTCGAAAAATTTAGCGTACTTTTATAAGAATCCATACCATTATTCTCTGATCTAAAACGAGACCGTTTTACTTTTTCGCGTCAACTTGTAAAAACTCGAAACTTGAATGATTATGAGAAGAATAATAGACAATTATCAATGCGCACGAGTGGATCTAGGATTTTTCAAACACTCGAGTTTGAATTTTCTGAGAAGTCAAAGAATTCACTATTAATTTCGCGAACATGTTCAATTCCGATTTTTTATGTTGCTGTCCAAGCGGACATCCCAAATGTGATCAGACACTTTTATTTTCATTTTACACTATTTCTTTTCGTCATTTTTATCGTTTATTGTTATTGTTTTCAAAGATTTTTTCTCATTTATAAATTTTTCTTTTAATTTGACATTACCAATTTCTCACTAACAAGTGTTTTATACACTCTACAATATTTGGATATAGCATGTATATTTGAAATGAGTAGACTAAAATTTCAGATGCTCATTATTTGATCCCTCTGGATGAAATCTTCAATTTCTCCTTTGCTTATTCTGCTATGTAATTTTACTATCGCTGCAGCTAATGATTATGGTTAAATGGCCATTGCTTAATGCTTTTTTAATAAACTATTTTTAGATTTTTCGATAACGATTCTGACAAATGAATACCCTAAATCAAAATGGCCGGATTTACTCAAAAGTTCAATTTCAAACCAATGTGAGCAGCTACGAAAAGTACGAAAATCATAGCTTTTTTTTTACAAATAAAAGTCTCACTCAGGAATGTCATGTTGTAATTGGAAACCGAGATTTTGAATCGACCAAAGGACATTGGGCTGTTTTTCCCATCTTATCTAGGCATAGTTTTAATCAGGAAGAAATTTAAAAAGTGGAATATTTTCAGAACCCTTGAAAAATCGGCTAACTGGTATATTTTCGTCGAAGAAAGTTCGAAAGTAAATTTTAAAATTCTCCATGATTTTCTTGCAACGAAAGATTCATCCAACGATTTATTCTATGGTCATGGCCTGAGAGATCAAAGGTTAGAGATTCTAAAATTGCCCCATGAAAAACAACTCTTCAGTCTGACAATAATTCACCACTTTTATGGCTACAATTCTGAAGACAACGCCCCTTTCGAATATCCTGATTTTGGATGCGGAATGGTTCTTTCAAAAAGTCTCGTTGAAAAGTAAACGTCCACGAACTTCAAAACAAATATGATGAACGTTTCAGACTCGTGCAGAAACTGGCAACCTCAAAATTCAAGCAGTTTAGCATTGATGCCAAGCACGAAGTAAAATAATTTTTATAGTGAAATCTCCAATAATTCATTTTCAGTTTGGTCTGTACATTTTCGAGAACATCGGCGTTCGATTGACTTCAATGCCTGAGTTGTTCTGTTATGAGAAATCGGAGAAATGTGCCGTCTGGTTATCAGTTGATGAATCATGTGGAGATCCTGTTCACACTGACAAGATCTACGTTGGAATCAAGACATGGAGTGGATATCACATATCACGACGTAAGAAAGAATTTTCTGAATTCATGATTATTCATCGTGTTCAAACTCAGTGCCAGTTGTCAAGCGAACATGGGGCGGGAAGTTCTTGAACATCGAATATGTCAGCGACAAAACTGATCAAACCATTCCTACGGTTTCATTCGGAGTCAACAATACTGAAAGAGGTAATTATTACTATCACTTGTTAGAATGTCGTGCAGCTTGAAAGTTCTTTCAACACAGTTCAACTGAGTTCTAGTTTTAAATTTAAGCGAAAAAGAACTGAATATTGGTACTGATTCGAGATAAATATTGGGAGATCATTCGAATTCTGACTTTCCAAATACTTGCCATTGTCCCCAAGACGAACCCTGCATGTGCCACTCTGCGTCTATGACTTGTGAACAGTACGCTTCCTTCTCATCGCGGCTTGCATTAAAAGTCATTATTCAAACCGAATTTACACTTTCATTCGATATCTTAGCAATTATTCGATAATTATCGACAATTAGTGCTAATTACGAGCAGGTTTATTCATTGAACAATCGCTTTCCCTTACTTTTTTACAGTTTGATGTAATTTTGTGAAGATGATTCCGTTTGAGTGAATTTACGATTTTCTTCTGCAAAATTGTGATATGTATCGATAATTAGCATATAATTAGGACATAAATACATGCAGAATTTTTAGTCTTATGTTATTTCGTTTTTTCTTCATTTTTTTCGTAGAGTTGGATCTTTTTTTTTCGAAAAAATTCACAAAAACGAGAAAAATCGCGAAATGAAACAAAAGTAAAATCTATAACTAATTATGTCCTACTTATCGAATAATTACCAAGATATCGAATTAAAACATAGGAAAAATTAATGAAGATGAGAATTCCGTTTGAATAATGATTTTACGTATGCCGCGACGAGAGGAGGAAGCGTACTGTTCACAATTCATAGGCGCAGAGTGGCACATGCAGGGTTCGTCTTGGGAAAAATGGAAGTGCATGAGTTTTATTTGATCTATGCTTTTCAATTTCAATTTGATGAACTCTGGAGGAATAAGTCAACTCACATTTACCATTTCAGGCCATTGTGCAAAGACCTTTGCGATACTCGAGCGTTTCTTGAATCTCCAACATGAAACCAAATCGCAATTTCAATGGCTACTGATAGCGGATGACGACACGCTAGTCAGCGTTGAACGACTCATGGATTTGCTTTCCTGCTACGACTCTGCAGAGAAGGTACGCATTTTCGCTTTTCTTCAAAGCTAATTTCCATTGCATTCAGATAATCATCGGAGAACGATATGGATTCGGCTTTTCCGAAGATGGCAAATACGGATATAGTTATCCGACTGGAGGATCGGGGTTAGGAAATAGTGATTTCTTTTCTGCAGAAAATAGACTAACAAAAAACGCATTATTATTCCCGTCGATGCATAATGAGATTATGAGGGATTTCCAAGAAACGTTGGATAGAATGGCTTTCTGACTAACAACAATAATTTCGAGCGAAATTTCCCACCGCATTACTCACATTCAGTCAACAATCATTTCATTCAATTGATAATGAGAAAAAATTGATTAAATGAATGAGAAAGAGGAAACTTCTGAAAATTAGGTAATTAGGTGATTAGATATCGGATTTGATTTCGATATGTATACCTCCTCGAAGTTACAGCTTTGGTAAAAATTCGTTTATTTCTATCAGCCTTCCTATCGCTAATAGCAACTTATTGAAATTCATTTGCCAAGACGCCATTTCTTCAGAATGATCTTCACTCCATCAGCCGTTTCTGCTTTGGTGGCAAATTGCCTCTGTCCTTCACCAGATTCCCCCGATGACATGATAATCGGTAAGCACAAGCTGATACATTCCAATATTCTCACATTTCTTCGAAGAAAAAATAGGAAGCGAATCTGCTAGAATCGCTAATCAGGTCACGAAATTCCCATCCATTTCATGGAATATGTAATTCTAGATGATTATCTAATTAGCTGTGATCTATTAGAGATAAAAAGTTTATTCATCGAAAATGAACTGAAAATGAGCTAAGAGTTGTGTGAAAAGCGTTCTAATCAGTGGTACATAAATTTGACTTCGAATTTTAAGATTTTTTACCAATTTGAACTTCGACTTTAAAATTTTTAAATTGAAACTTTGACTACGATATCGAAAATATCAAATCAAGTCTCTGTACCTATAATTATAATTTTCAATTAAAAATAATGCCAATTTGAAGATTTTGAATAAGTTCAATATTAATTCTAGTAATTTTTAGACAATAAGATTTCTATCTCGACTTAAAATTGTACAAATTAGACTACAGCTTGCACCGTTTTGAGTTTCTACGCAAATAAGGAACACAACTTCAGGACTGTGCGCATCTGTCGAGAAGATACCGATTGTTCACGTGGCTGGAATGCATCAGGCCAGACCAATCGATTACTCGCCAAAATACATCAAACGGCAGAAGTCCATATCCTTCCATAAATTCGACGAAATCGATCCATACAAGACGTTTGGAGCCTATTTGCGAGAAGAAAAATCGGATAAGAGCACGAAATCAAAAGATGAATTGTAAGCGCTCATTAGGAATTCAAAATGTTTCAAACTAAAATCCGTCTTCGATACGTTCCTGAATATGAACAGGGTATTTTCTGATCTTGCTAAAACTACCATTTCAACCTTATTGAACTTCAATGGTCTGAAAGAAAAATATTATTCTACTAACTTTTTCTAAGTTTGATAATCCGAACATTCATATATATTGGGTTAATTCTTGTAGGGACTTATCGAATTGAAAAGGTTTGCGGTTTGTTCGAGAGGTTGCACGTGGCAATTCTGGAAAGATTACATCTTTTCTAAATAGATGATTACGTGATAACATTATCGAAAATTGTAGTCGTAAAACCTTTCGAACAAGTCGAGACTTATAATATGAGCTTTATTCTTTTCTGAAATATTTTCTTTCAATTTTTTAAGGATTATTTCATTGTAGAGTGTACTTACTTATCGGTTCGCCAAATAGCATAATTTATGAGTACAAATTTACGCATTTTTCGTGTAGTCTCTATTGAATTGGCTCTAACGAATTTTCTTGTGAAAACTTTTCCGCCTTGCACATTTTGCCTTCTTATGCGTGCTAGTGCTACTTTTAATGTGTTATTTGTTGATATTCAATAGGACACTGATTAACATTGCAATTTCCAATTTTAAAGGTTGGAGACGAAGCGACGAATAACGCTAAATGCAGCAATAAAGGTTGTGCTTCCCGTATCTGTCGCTGAATAGAAATGAGGAAGGAAAAGGAGACCTGAGATAGGGCTAGGAGACATGCAAAGTACCTGGAGCGAGATTTCTGACTTGCAAATTGCCAGGGACTGAATCTTACCACTGAAAACTGAACACGAACATAGCTTGGATTCTATGAACATGATAAGGGACTAAATAATTACCAAGCCGAGAGTCAGTCAATTCTACGAGGGAGGGTGGGTCCACACAGCAGAAAAGATGAAAACATGGATCTAGACTATCTCTAGGACTAACTGACTCTAAATCTCTCACATTATCACTTATTCATATTCACTCCCATCCACATTCCTATCTCACTCCTTTCAAGGATTAGTCGGAACATTGCACCCTTTAGATTCAAAACAACTAGATTTAATTACTCGATCTGCTAGCTGCTAAAATAAAGAACGTTACCGTATTCGGGAACACGTGTCCAACCTTCTCCAAGTATTGAATTCTACCTTCAGGAAGACATTCGATTCAATGATCAAGAAAATCGATTTCCTCGAGCAAATCGCTCGGAACATTCGACAGGAGAATACAAAGGTAATCTACTTGGACGATTAAAATTTTTCCCAACATTGTGACATGAAAATTTCTGATATGAGTTGGAAGGATCGAAACAAGGTGTGTTTTCTCAGAACTCCTGTTCAAACTCTCGCATAATCTTCTAATTTTTATGCTGCTGAGTAACCAATATTTGATGTGTTTATTAGTCTGAAGCTTGAGAAGCATTAATGACAGCTCTTCTCAATATGTGTACAAAATTTTATCTGGACCGGAATGTGCCAAATACCTGATTTGGAAGTAAAACTGGGTGATGATGCAAAACTTCCGACAATTAACATATTTCGCTCAGTGCCGCAACCACAAATTTTATGTTATGACGTCATGATGAATCGAGATTTCCAATAATTCATTAGTCCATTGTAACAAAATCAAAAAGTTGTCCATAAATCACTTACGCAATATCTAAAAACCAAGTGAAAGAAGCGAAAATGAGTTTATCCATTTGTAAACCAAGACACTTGATATTTGACGTGAGATCGTCTGTTGGGTTGATTTATTGTGGTAAGGGAGTGGTGATCAGAGCTAACGCATGACTTTGATTCGATGAGAAATAGCGGTGAATTGTTAGTGCCTGGGGCAGAGAGCATAATGAGCAATGCAATCGGCCGCTGCACTTACACAAAGCAGAGGCATTCATTCTGAATCAATTCAATTCGGTCATTTCTTCGACAATTCCCAATTCCATTTCGAAACACGTCCGACTCTTTCTCTACGATGAAAACACCATTCATTCGTCTTTCTGAGCAACTCATAACCAAAATCCCTACCCTAGTTTGATCATTTTGAACTTCTAATATTCTCAAGATGGATAGTCCGAGTGTAGAAAGCACGCAAAAAGTAAGTCTCATCTAATCGTCATCTGATTAGTTTCTGAAATCTACTTTTCATCCTGCACAATTATGTTTTTGAGATGCAAATCGAGTAAAATGCAAACAATAGACTTTTTTATAAGACTATTCAACGTGATATCTATGTTCTGAACTTGAACAATAGAGATATAATCGTGTGCTTAGAGTTTCAAATCTCAAAAATCATCGTCTTCTAATTTCTAATTTCGAGTAATGGGATAGAAGAAAAGGATAAAACTGATATCATAGTTGGAGTTGTAATAGAGGTGTTTCGACCATATGCATTTTGTGATCGACCACAACTTTCTCGGTCTTTGGAGTCCATTTCCTGCTACATTACCGCTAATTAAGTTAGCGCCAAGTGATTCTAAATGACGTAAAATGTGCTAAACAAACCGAGTTAAGCCAATATAATCAGTCTTTTTGCATTTTGTGCGTTCTGTTGAAATTTCTCCCCAACCTGGTCAACCAATTTCATTTCTAACTTCATTCATTCCAATTAAATATTCATATTATTAAAATTTCCACCTGCCTCAATTTATTCAATCTCATTTTGCCTATTTACATTTCAATCATCGGCTAAGGGCGAAGATATTCCTTCAAAAATTATCTATTCCTTCAAAACACCGACCTCTAAAATGAGTGGAGCACCGAGAAGATTTTCAAAGAATTTAGTAAGTCGGTCACTTTACTTCGTTCCTCATTTGCAATGCTGGTTTTGCAAGAAAACATAAGACTATTTATCACTTTTTATCATCTGTCAACTCAGCCGGATTTATCCCTTATCTTTCGAAAAATATCTTGAACTTTGGCTAGAATATGTGAAGGCAATAGCCACGGAATTATAAACAATAGCTGGTCACGGAATGCTTAACACGCGAAAAACGAACGATCATTTGTTTTGTGAATTTTTTCGACCGATTCATTTTCTTCGAATGCTTCCATTTGTCTTCCTTCTCAATGACTCATTACGAAACAAATATTTCGAATAGTTAGTCACGAGAAATAAATCCAAACTTGAAAAATAGCTATGAGTTTTAAAAATCGACGCACGCGTATGAAAAATTATCAAAATTCGATTGATCTGCTGCACGAGTTTTTCATATTTTAAAGAAATTAACTGATTTATCGGTCCCTTTGAAGATAGTCCATTCTCATCCAGAAAATTGATCATTTTTTCAACAGTTCAAAGAGTCGATCCCATAACTCACTCATTTTGAATAGCTGGCTGAAAAACGGAAAGAAACGGTAAATTCGAAGAATAGACGGACACATGCATAAATTTTCAAGTGCAAAATTTAGCGAAATTCCTACAATATCACATGCTCACCGACTTTACAGCATGACTTTTGTGACTCATTTTAAACGGGCTGTCTAAATAACACTAAGGTTGCAGTTCGGCTATGTTGCGGATTGAACAAACTCGAAAGGTATTGCGCGTTTGGGGCTGTCAAATAGGGCTGCGCGAAGCCAAAAATTTGCTTAATTTGAAGTCGAAGTTTCGCGCAGTCTTGGCGTAAAACATGAAAAGTGTTGCAAATCTGTCTGGAAGTGGTAAAATAAAGTTTACAAACTTTCTGGGACAGATTTTTTACGGGAAATTTTTAGGTGCAGATCTAGTACAAATTTGGGAATTCCGCGAATCTAGTTCGACACTTTGCAAGAAAAAATCGGAAAGGCAGTTAAATTTCGCTTTGAAAAATTCAATTATCTATCGATTTTCCCCTCAAAATTCTTGATTCATTCCTTGAAAAATAGGTTCATTTTCAATGTGATGAATGAATCCATCGCGCAGCACACAATTCGAATAATCAGCCACGAAAATTAATTGAAAATATCGAAAAAATAAAGAAAACGAAAAAAATCGAGGAATTAAAAAACCCCAGAGTGGTCGATTCACTTTCCGAAAATGCGTTTCATTTTCGGATTTCACAAAGTGGTTTCTTGATTTATCGATTTCCTTTCCCTATTTTTCTGATGATTTTTGTTTTTAGTTGTTGATGGAACTGGAGCCGCACAGCCGTCGTAACGTAGCGACTCGAAGCAGCGTGGTGTCGGAGAAGAGCGGGGAGAAGGGCTACATCGTCTACGGGGACAGATGGCTCATCCTCTCCTCCTGCTGTTTCCTCGCTCTCTCTAACGCCATGGTAGGATCTTTTTCTAGAAATAAAAAAGAACTAAAAAATAGTTAATAAAGACGGCTTCTAAGAAAAGCTCACTCGGTTCAGCAGTCACTTTTTGATAAGTTCGTGCAGTTTTCAAACAGTAGTGTGCAAAAAATGCATGAGCTTTCCAATGAGCACGGAAAGATTGAATGAACTTACCAGAAAAGTCGATAAGATCGACGATTTTTGCTTTTCTATTTTTTTTTTCAAAAAGTCCGGTTGTCGTATTTCAAGAAAGTTAACAAAATAATTCACGAATTTAATGCCGAATCCTGCTTGCCTACAAATCGATTTTTCTATTGCTATGCTGATGGCTAGTATAATTTTTCCATTTTGAATGAAGAAAATTGCTATTCTTATAGTCGAAATACCGATCCAGTAACATTCAAATCAATCCTTATTTCTTTTTTACTTGTCTCAATTCACCGAGCTATTTTCAGCAATGGTTTTCGTATGTGACTTTGACGGATCAGATGGACGCGTTCTATTGCGGGAAGACCGAGTGCAGGGCCGCTTTCATGACAAATCAAATATTCCAGGTAAGCAGCCTCAAATCTTCAATTCATCGAATATTCAATCAGACTAATGTCTATATTTTGGTAATCTCCTCATGAAGATACTTTTGTGAAATGATTGAAAATTCTGAAGTAGTCATTCGTACTAATTGAATAATTCAGGCAGTAGCTGTGATCACGGGTTTGGGAGGCATGTACATTACCGACTACTTCGGCATCTGGATATCGGTAGGGATTTTCTTCGAAAATAAAAAATCTTTTTATGAGAAATACAAAGCTTGATTTTTAATCTGATGAACAAATGTGAAGTTCTAATTGAAAGTTTTGTTATTTTTGATATGCTGAAAAAAATAGACTCGAGCCGGATAAGATATTGATGAACGAACTAAAAGCATCTCTTTCATTAATTCACATATTACTAAGATAGAACATTCAAAGAACTTTACGTCTTTGCAGGTAATTCTTGGAACATCGCTGAACTTCTTCGGTTCCCTAATTCGACTCGCCTCTTCACTGCCTCAAATGGAGGAGTCTAGCAGACAATACGTTCTTCATTCAGGTTACTTCGTCCATTTTATTCCAATAATTTTTATCTTTATCGATTTTCAGGCAGCGTGATGGTCGCTTGCGCACAGGCATTTTTCCTCGTGCTTCCATCGAAAATTGCAGAATTGTGGTTTCCCGACAATCAGCGCTCCATCGCCAATGTCCTCTCTTTCGTCGGTAGGGATTTGCTATTTGTTTATTATTTTTATGATTCTGCAAAATTTGATAATGAAAAATATACTGTTTGAGTCTGCTAGGCTTTTTGGCTGAGCTTCTAAAATCAAACTGAGTAAGCTTAGGGATTCGAAATAGAAAAAAAAACTGACGAAACTTCTACTTTATTTCATCTCACAGAAATTTCTAATGTTAGAAAAAATATATAGCGATAAAATACTGATATTTATGCAGGATGAAAAACTCTTTCAGCAAATCCTGCGGGCGTCGCCCTGGCCACACTCGTTCCATCGTTCATCTTCCAAACGCAGCAGCAGTACAGTTCGAAAACGTGGAAGATCTTCTACTACGTAAGATTCTCATCATGGTCTGTTAATTTGAATGTCTGTTTAGAACCTGGGCATGTCGGGTCTGGCCCTGTTCCCGTTCATACTCTGCTTCTTCATCCGCAGATCGACCCCTCCTACTCCTGCCTCTGCCAGTTCTGCACATCACTCCAATCCGCACTCATTCTTCACGCAGATTTGGATGTCGCTTTCGTGAGTTATTCGATTTTGTTAGATTTTCAAAATTATTCTCTTACAATTTCTGGAGAAGGTTGTTTCATAATCATGAAAAAACGACAACGAGAATTTGAAAAATTAGAAGAAAAAAAATAACAGGCTCGTTTTCGTGAATTAAATTCTGCCTAATTCATTATTCTGCAACTTTTAAAAACTAAACAAAATCAATACTTCCTTCTTCAGGAACACCCAATTTGTCGTACAGATGCTGCTGTTCGCCTTTAGTTTCGCAGGTCTGTGGGGCTTCATGGCCATCGTCACTGACATTCTCCTTCTCCAAGGATATGACTTACAAGGGTATCAATTATTATTAATAATAGACAAAAACTCGATAAATCATCAGGCAATTCGTAAAAGGCATAATAGCTTTTGATGAAAATTTCTGAAGAAAAACATGCATGCATTCATTCTGTTACCTAAGCCTATTCTCTTCCATATTCTGTTTTTCATGTTGCTAAAAATTTCAATCTTACCCGTATCGAAAACCATGAAGAATTGCAGATACCCAACAGCGCTGTGTGCGATCATCGGCTCTATAACCTCGATTTTGGCAGGCTGCCTCGCCGACAGAACCAAGAAGTTTAAGGAGATCATTCGATTCTGCTCCATCGGATTCGCTCTCAGCGCACTCACCATACGAATTGTGAGTGTTTTTCTTCAAATCTAAAGAATTTTTGGATCCATTTTATACGGCTGATAACAACTAGATGAAATTAGCTGAAATTTCACCTCTTACGCTTATATTTTGCACTTCACTATCCATTATGTGACTTTTTCGAAACAAAGGCAAGACAACGATCAACGCTTCTTTCCGCTAATTTGATCTTTTTTCTTTCAGCAACTTTACAGAAGTGTTAAAACGAGTAGAGATCGCAAGTACTTTTTCAAATTCGATTTCGAGCTAGTAAAACTAGTCGGACTCCTCAAATGCATAAATCGAAAAGAAATTTTCAATTTGGTTCATTCTAAATCTCCTAATTAGGCCGTTAACTACCCTTCCAAACGTTCTCGATTTTTCATCTATGAAATAGGCACTTTTGAAACATTCAAATTTGATGAGTATTTGCGTTCTCTAAGAAATAACAGATGAAAACTTATTTCGAATATATACTTGACTAAAAATCAAATTGCGCTCATTGCAGTATCTCCGTCACATGAACAGTTCGTGGTACGACCCAGTAGTGATCTTCGTTTTGTGCAGTCTTCTGGGAGCATTTTCGATTCCCCAATTCCCGATCGGGGTCGAGTTGGGAGTCGAAACAACTTATCCAGTACAAGAGGCGACTTCATCAGGAATTCTCGTGCTCTTCGGGTAATATTCATTGTAAATTTGGTTTTGAAAATGCGACAAACTCGAGATTGTTGTTGAAATCAGATTTGGCTGAAGAAGTATACTTTAATTTTTTGCTCAATACCAATGGTTCATGAAATTGGAAAATTTATTACGATTTTTATCCAATCTTTTGCAGTCAATTATGGATGTTTGTGATCTACGCTATTTTCGAATACGGCAAATTGGTCAAGTGGTTCTACACATTCAAAGCCGATTCCACTCCAGCAAACTGGCAATGTGAGTGAATGATTTATGATATTTTAACTGATGATCAACTTGTTTCAGTTGTACTCGACATATGGTGCGCTCTCAACATTTCTGCAGCTATTCTGTCAGTCCTGTTCTTGAATCCTGTGTAAGTGTTTTCCCGTTTTAAAACACTTTCTTAGAGGATCTTGGTGAATTGAAGTCTGAATTAGAGATTTTTAAAAGTTAGATTTCCGAAGTTGAAATTTTCTAAGTCCAGGCTAGATAGAGTAGAGAATGAGTTCACAAGTCAATTGCCATAAATCATCTTGAAACTGAAACCAATCAATCTTCATTAGTTCTGATTCTATTGTCGCGGGCAAATGAATGGAAGTCTCTCCCCTTACGAGGCCAATGCAAGTTTTGCGCGGGGAACCAAGCGCATAGAAAGACGAGAGATGAAAGAATGATCTTTTTTGGCCTCTTGTATTTATCACTAGTTATTTATCTTTTTTCTCCACACTTCTTACCCTAAAATTTGATGGAAAATACAGGAAGCCTTTTGAAAAGGGTGAAAATGGTACGCAATTCATCTTTCTCTTTTCCCACATTTTCAAAGAGTGAAATTCTCAGTCGTCTTCTTCTGACAATATCAAACTATTATTAGGCCATTCTTTCGTTGACTTCCAATCTCGACGATCATTTGTCATCTTTCAATTGCTTTGTCGTTTCAGTTATGGTCGAGTGGAATTGGAAAAGTCTGCATTGATGCCTGCGAACCTGATTCTGCAGACAGTTGGAGTGGATTTGACAGGCAGAAGGAGCAGACGGAACACGACAGATTATGAGACTGGAACAATTGCTGCCAAAGTTGAATCTAATTAGGGCACATCTAAATTAGATCGTCTTTGAAGAGGTGCAAGATTTATGGAACTTTAATATTTTCAATTTCGATTTAAGCTTCAAAAATCGAAAGCCTTTCAACTCTTCATGGATTGTGCACATGAAGTCCTACTTTCTGTTCACAGCATTTGTTAGATAGTTTTTGTCAGTACAATATCTTTTTCCTTCTTATTATTCGCATCCCAATCTCACGTTCGAGCTTTACCGAAGATTGCAATTTGATAACCGATGATTTAAAATTTCATATCAAACGACTTTAATTTTACTTTTGTGAATTCTATGACTGAAAATTTTATAAATTTTTATATTCTGACAAATAGTATAGTTTATTGCAAAGATTTATAGCCGTCAATATTTCGATAAATAGTAGTTTGATACCTTTTCGTAGTTAATTCTGCAGAAATACATTGAAATATCCAACCTTACATACTGCAATTAGGGAAGGCAAGGAATACGATTTCGATAGATATTCAGAATTAATAACAACCTGAATATTAGATGCTAAACTTACATCTCTATTTTTAATTCTTATCATTCAAAGCGCGATATTCCCAAACATGTATTTCCTCTTTGCAATTCAGATAAACTAACCAGTCATACTACACAATAGTTAGAGAGGTCAGGTGATTTTTCAAAATAGGTTTAATTGGGTAAATTTGATATCAGTGTGATGGCCGAGATCGGTACGAACTCAAAACTTTAAAAATTTTCAAAAACGGTCCATCCTATCAAAAGTTATACTACTAGAGTTTCGACGTCGTTCATGTCTTCAGAAGATCTTTTTCGAAAAATCAACGACGTCATCATTTCGGACATATTTTATTGCCCTAATTGGTATCTTGGTTTCATGCAATTATCAACTAATTAGCCCAATAATTAATGATAATTTAAACGTCGAAAAAATTCATGCGTTATTTCTCTCTCTCGAAAGGGGGAGACTTGGCCTCTCTAAACATACGATAGAAAATGGTGCGAAAATGAGGGAAAAAGATATTGGCCCAGTTAAGGAACAGATGAATTATCTTCGGGTGAAAGCACATGTAATTCTGATCTTCATTAAAAAAAAAACCCCCCGAATTTTTGAATTGAGGAGTTTTACAACGAAACAGTTGCATTTGAATTGGCAAAGACTATTGCTCAAGAATCGTATTCGCAAGATCCGACAGTATCAAATTCAAGGAAGACCTCTCGAATTAATGAGCGTCTGATGAGGTAAGCGAATTTTTATGATTTGAGAAAATTTTAGGTCTTACTTAGAATTTCTCGATGTTTCATAAACCCCCGTGGAATATCATCAAACCCATACGTAAGACATGTTCTGTATTCGAGCAGTGCTGACAATTCCTATGCGAGCAAACTTATACATTTTATATTTGACGCTGTGAGTCTTATCACAAAGTTTCATAATTATAAATCTTCCAATTTCAGATCGCCGAATATAAAAATGCTAAAAACGAAGAAGAAAAATCAAAAGCATCAAAGTCGACCGTAGAACGAGTATCCATAGTGCAATATTCCATTCACTGTGCAATTCTAACTATGAAAGATTTCATCTGATTGTGATCCATTTTCTCTTATTTTAATACAAGTTATATAATCATTTTTTATTTATAAATAATTTACATAAATTTGACAAGAAATAATTACTTTTAGTTCAAAGTTTGGCAAAATTGTTGATGAAAAGGCATTTGCAAATAAGCTATTTCTACGTAAAATGAATAAAAAAGTTAAACCATTTTGATATACCCCGTTTCAAGTCCCGAAACAAACAAATCTTGAAATGTTTGCTTTTTCTGCAAAGAATGCCGATCATGAAATATATACTTTGGGTAAGCTAATAACTTTTTAAAGTGGCCATTTTTTGCAAAATATGCTGTCTCTTCTACAAAGGTCTATGACTTAGAATTTTCAAAGTTTGCCGATAACTGATTGAGGAAGAGTTTTAGTATAAGAAAAGTAGAAAGATGTTTAAAAATCCAATCATCAATAACGCTTTTTCTAAGATAAAACTTAAGAATTATATTGCCCAACGATATCACAATTTTACAGGTAACATTTGAGTAGTTGTAAATAGCGTAATGTAAATGAATGAATGATGTACAACTAGGAATGTTTGTTGAAAAACGTGGAACAATCGTAAACATCACCGAAAGATGATGACTTTGATTTTTGAAATTAAAATTCTAGAACTAATATCTCACTTTTACATAAATATCCGAATCGTAAATTTAACTATTCTAATAGTAATGAAGTAGGGAAATTGATTACCAGCCAACCTTGACTGTGCTGATCATTTCTGGCTCGACTTTGACTCGATCGATTGATTGGCCTTCATAGAGTAAAGTTAACGAGCCATTCACTGCAGTGCGAGTTGATGGAAGAAACTCCGAAGGTTTGAACTGAAAATTACGGATAAGAGCAAAATTAATAAAATAAAGTACATTGCTTGATATGGAAATTAGAAATAAAAAGATTATTGTCAAGTTTGTCATTCTAAAATATAAATTGACTTTTATGAATATCAGCTTTTCAAAAATGTCGATAATAACAAATTTGTATCTGACTAACCTCCAAAGGTGCGTTTCTGCATGAATTTTCCAATGGCAGTTTGGACCGACAGTCAGTGACAGTTCTGTGCAAAATGAGCGCAGCCGAGTGTTGGGCTTTCACCGTATTTGAATTGTAATCTTTCGGCTGAGATAATGTTCTAAAATAGACAAATAAGAAAAACTAGAAAGAATCAACAAACCTCAAAGTAACAGCGTGCAAATCACAATGCAATCCTTTATCATCTACCGTCTTGACAGAAATCGGAGTTGTCGTTGCTAAAGCGTTTCAAATTAAATCAAATTTTCGATATTCTGAAAACGCTGAGAAGCAAAAAGTGCAACTTTAACAGAAGTAGTTAATTTCTAATAGCTAGAATCGAGTGCATTTTCCCTATAAAATATATATCTCCAAAATAAGTTATAAACTTACAGTCACTCATCATGATCACATGAGGATAGTGAAGTAGCATCGATAATGAAAACCCGACTGGCGACAAGAAACCGATCTGAAAATGATATTTGTGAAAGTCAAGAACGAAATGTTCTAACCCTCGAATCTTTATCCTGATTTGGGCTTGAAAGCGGTTCGACAAGAAGACGGAATCTGGAAATTGATAAATAATAAATAAGGTATTTTACATGAAATACTTGGAAACTGTTGGTTTATTGTCGACGACAGGTTGGAAGAGACCTCGATTGTCGTCTTGTTGCAGGCGACGATCCAACATTACTTCCAAATAGCCTGGAAACGCAACTTTATTTAAAAATGAAAATTACTCGAATAAATCCAACACCAATTAAAACTCGATTCATTTTTTCATAGTTAAATTTACTGACCAGATTTGAGACTAGCGACGCCGAGAGCTTGCGATCCTAGTAACGAGAGCCGACTCGTCGAATCCTCGATGAAAGCAGATGCAGGCATCGGGTAGAAATTCGCTTGCAAGGGCAGTTTCGACTGCCGTTTCCGGCGGATCATCGGAAAATTTATCATACAAACAAATTATGGCTTGAGCTTATTTCCAGAAAATTATGGAAGAAGAATTTCAATTTTTCATCCGTATTTATAAAGCGTTATCGAATTTGCCTTTTCGACAAAGTTTAAGATATCCAAACGTATATTTGTTTGCAAATACCTGCATTCCGTTGAGATCTGTGTAGAAGTCATCGTTGTTCTGGATGCTTGTGATGAAACGCATTCCCAGCTCGAAATTGTCATTTCGTTGCCTGAGAAAAATAGCATATTTTGTGAAGATAAAAATTGAATGCAATAATAAGAAAGTTGATGATTTACCTAATATCAACTCTGGTCTGAATGTCAACTGAATAGTCGTCTTTGAAAATCGACGAGATTTGGAAAATGCTGGGATTCTTCGACAGAACAGTGTAGACTCGTTTGACGAGAGGACCGTCAATCACCTGAAATTTACGTATCATTCATCAAGCTAGAAATGAATAGCAATAGGATAGTGATTCTGATTATGAGCATGACATAAGAATTGTCGGTTTAAGTGGATTTTAGATTTTGTTTTTCCACTTTTGATTTTGAAACTTTTCACAAATTATATATCATAGGATATACTGATTCAGAATATGAGTTTTTCTGTCTTTTCATTGGGAAAATATCAATAAACCATCAGCCATTTAGAAAAAAAAACACACACACACAACAACAACTTACAAAGAATTCGTCCTGTTGCATCGACAAATTCCTTGCATCTCCATTCGGCAGGAAGAGGTAAGCACCACTCAAATCGTCTCCGCCTTTGTTTTTCACTAAAATGTGAACTTCATTAATCAACAAACTCTTTTTTTCTCGAAATTTTAACTGATTATCCTACTCTAATCCTCCCATGGCTTATCGTTATTTATCATCCCAAATCTGTTTCTTATCTTCTAAAGGAAAGTAGGCGGTGCATATCAATCGCTCTATTCAAACGCAGAGAAAACAGTGAAAGGAAAGTAATCCGTTCAAATTTCGAAAGGAGAAGAGAAAGAGAAAAATCCCCCTCTTCTTTTCTCTTCATTCCATATTCAACGACTTTCACTCTGCATACATTTCATTGATAACTTCCGTAAAATACACATCACTAATCGATAAATTGCAGGGTATAGATGCAGGAACTATTTCCCATATTCGTTTCGTTAATCGGTATCAATTTAATCGCTGCTCTTCCTTTGGCAGGTAAAAATTTTACTCATCACAAATTCATAAATTATTTTAGGCTATCCACCCTATCAAGCGCTAGGAAATTACGGGACTTATGATATTGGCTACAGTATGGAAGTTTTTCCTGGACTCCAAAAATAAATAATTTTAGATGCCCTATCAACCCCATATGGAGTTGATGTGACCTATCCTTACGGAATTCCGAAAATGTACGGGCATAAATATTCACAACCCTATATAAATCGACCATACAGTAAGCATCAGCGAAATTTCATCCATTTCTTTGCCTAATTTTAGACAGCTATGGTCAAATGAACATGAATGGCTATGGATCTCAGGCAATGCAGGGTGGTTTTTATCAAGGATACGGTAATTCCCCAATGAACTACGGTAAATTTAGCGAATTATTCCAAAAATAGGCCTTGATTAAGCCTCTCAGCCGATGATGCAGCAGCAGCCCTACCCCACAGGCATTTTCGGTGAGTCCTAATTCACTCCCTTGCACGAATGTTGTCTTCTTCACTATCCTTTGTCATGCAGTGCCTGCCCCTGTGTCTGTCGCTGGAACAGCAGCCATTCTCGCAGTGCCTCCCTACTCTGTTTATGGATATCCTCTCTTTCCAAAAGGTCAATAAATGATTGCTTTTTGAGGTTTTTTTAATTGGAAAAGAAAGGAAAAAGTTGAATCTGAAGCAAAAAAACATGAAAATAGAAAATATTGAAGGAAAAGTGCAAAATCTTTGACCATTTGCATCAAAATTAAAAAAAAAAACGAACGGCATAATTCCCGATTGAAAAGAGTTAATTCAAGATGATTTTAAAAATTTCGCCCTTAGATTGTTATTGTTTGTTCAGACCTATTTCCGTATTGCACAGATTATTGATTCTCACTTTCACTTCTCGAATTTTCAAACATTCCTTTTCCGAAATGCATTTTCCAAAATTGATATTCCCAAAAAATCACTTGAGAAGGGATTATCCTCAAAAAATCACGCCTAAAATGTAGCTATAGAATTTCGATAAATGCCTACATGTTCTTAGAGGAAATTAATCTCGCGCTTTAGAAAATAAGTCTTTTAATACTCGCCTGATAAGCCATTAAAATGCAAAAATATGCTAATCGAAGATCACTATCAATTTCCCGAATCTTCGAATTTTTCAAAACTAATTTTCAGGAACGCGAGATGGAATGATGCGTTTCTCAGGGCCCACAATTAACCGACTACCTTTCTAATCATCAAGTATCTATGAAAGTTGTAAAGAGAATGACAGAGTGATTTTATCTGCCAAATGATGGCTCTTTGTCTTTCTGTAGAAGAATAAGAGTTCCATTGCTTGACAAATTCACCGACAATACAGAAATCACCACGTCGCTGTCGACTAGTTACCCGAGTCTATTAAATTATTTTCTAGTTTATGTAAAGATAAGTTATTAATAAATTATTTATTTATTAAAAAAATTCACCATGTCCTTTTCCTCTGGCTCCGTAATGAATGAAATGAGCGTTGATGTCTGTTTTGCCTGCTCCATCAATGTTCGGTTTGACTGACTGAAAGGCGTAACCCATCAAAATTGATTTCATTTTTATCCAGTTTAAGCATGTTTCTTCGATTTTTTCACTTTCAAAATGTAAAATCAAAAGAATCGCTACTTACTTTCAGAACCTATTATCTTACCTTCAACAATCCTGTGCTTCCATCAAATTCAGCATCGATTTTCGAGTTGTCCAATTTGAAGCTTCCATCAGAAATTTGCTTGAAGACGAATCCACTGAAACTTCGGGAAATGAAATTGAAAATTGAATGAAAATATACCTGAATCCCTTATCCTTCTTGCCAGAAACAACAGCCTCAGGCACACTTCCGAGTGGACTGTCGATGATTTGGAAAGTAGAAATGCCGAATGGAAGGAGGGTTGGAAGGAAACACAGCTGAACAGTTACAACTCAAAAGAAGCGAGTTTAATGCTGTTCATAAAGATTCCAAATTGTCACGATATCGACTTCTAGCAAACTTGATGCAACTTGAAGGCGAATCAGTGATCAAAAAATCATGAACTTTCTACAAATTTCAGAGCACCTCATAGAAGATAAAAAAGTATAATTGATTTAAAAATGAATTTAGAAAGTGTTGCTTACCTCATAATGCTGACTCATTTTCAGTTCGTCGGCTTGCGAATCCAATTCGACGACAGGCGAAATCTGCTGCTCGATTGCGTCGATTTCCCCCTTGACTTTGGCGGATTTGGACTTGACTCGAATGCAGATCGGCTCGTTTCGAGAACGGGTCAGAGAATTGAAAACGACCACTCGCCTGGAATAGAACCAAAGTAAAATTAGTTCCAAGAAAATATTCTCACTGTCCAATATCGAAAACCCTTTTCTTGATGAGTGCGTCCTGTGCTTCTCGGATTTCATCTAAAGTCAGTGAAGAGGGGTCTTCCAGCAGAGACGACAGAGAGGCAGCCAGCACTTTCTCGCAATTCTTCAAGGCTTTCAGCATTCTGAAAGTCAAGAGATGATAGATAATATCAAAATAAAACTTATAAATTTCAAGGTTTTGCTGTTCACCTTTTCCGAGCATTAAATCATGGAAAAAATCATAAATCGAAGTTTTCCGATATAAACATTAGAAAAGAGCTTACCTGCTACCATAGTCCTCCATGACGAAATCCTTGGCAGTTCCAGTGACTCCATCGTGATGCTGGAATAGAGATAGGGCTCTTCTAGCTTCGACCAACAGTGCGAATGTCTGAATGAAAGGAGTTGGTGAAGGAAAGAGATGGCTATTTCCAACCTCATCCTTGAGATCTTCCCCTTCAGCAGAAGCCAAAGTGAATGCGATTTCAGCGGACCGCAATGCGTGTTGCAGAGTCCTATCTGCCTGTTTGTAGAACGGACGCGAGGTATAGTAGCCTGGAAAATGAAAAAGCATTCAAAGCAAAAAAAAGCAAGTTTTCTTGTAAATCGATAAATGAGTCAAACAGAATCGTTAATTTTCAAAACGCGTCCTTTTGTATTCATGAAGAGGAGTAAAATCTCTTGAAAATTCCAGAACTCTTCTTAGCCAATATAGATAAAATTGAAAAGTTCAGAGACAACTTTTTCTGGAAATAAAAAAAACGATTACCACTCCAATAATGATCGTCTCTGTCCGCGTACGTGAAGAAGTCTCCCGACAGAACCGGCAGAGTCTGAGATTCTTCCTGCAGCTCTTTCTCCAGGGCATTGAAATAATCGGACAGAGTGCCGAATCGAGCCTGAAATTTTAACCAAATAAAAAGCATCTCGAGTCTTTTTCGGAAAATTAAAAGTTACTAATTGTGAATGAAAGATTTTTCAGTAAAAAACTAACAGCGATATTCAATTGGAATTCAGAATAATAGGCTCTAACCAAAACTATGAAACACTTACATGAACATTCCAGGCAGCGTAGTTGTTCATGTAGGAGAAGAGTTTCTGATAGTTCTCGTACTGATTGTTCCATTCGAAATCCGTTTCGTATCTGAAATTAAAAAAAAAAAAATTAAAAAAACAATGAAATAACCTGAAATCATCTCCAAGAGGGACGAACAGTACATTCGTCTTGAAGAGTTGGCTCTTCTTCCTGTACTGGTCGTAGATCATTTGGGCTCTGCAAAATTGGCATTATTTGAACATGCACATCTGGGATGAAAAATAATCAATCTTGACCATTCAAAGTAATGAGACGCTCGATTTGGCATAATTATGAAAATAAAGAGCTCAAAAGTTACCTTAAAAAGATTTGCAAAATAAGGAATAAGTTTAGTTGATCATTTTCATGTTTTAGAAAAAAAAAAGTACCTTTCTTGAATGTTGTTGTCTCTGATTGTCTGTGGAGGGATTCCCCAATCGCAGTGCTTATTTCCACCGGGAAGTCGACTGAAAATTCGAAGAATCAACGTTTGTTGAATAATTATTTACTAATACTGTGAATAAATAGGTTTTTTTTTTCCTTTCAAACTTTGACATCATCCAAATCTGCTTCTCAGCTTTTTCAATGGAGTAAAACCTACGCAAAATCGAATTGGCAGCAAATCTTCGGATCGGGCCCACAAGTGTGTGGAATGTCATAGGAGTAGAAGGGAAATACACTGGCGAGGACGTCCTTCTGATTGTGCGAACCGAACAGCTGGCGCCAGTAGAACTCCAACTGCTGAGTCTTCGCCATGTACTTCTTCACGGAATAATGAATTCTGAAAAATTCGAGTTGAATTTTAAATTAAAAACCAAAATATTGAAGTTTATGTTATTTTAAAACTGAACATTAAAACAACATGATTTTTTAAAAGGCATTCAGAAAGACAATTACCTTTGCAGAGCAGCCTTTGTGATGTTAGCAGCAGAAACGATGTGCGGAATGACGGGAGACAAACCGAATGGGTCGATTGACCAGTGAGAGGAGGGCTTGTAATCTGAAAAATCTAAATAGGAAAAAAGCATATTCAAATTTGCAACCTTTATCAATTTGATTCCTGATGAATTCGTGCCCCTCGAACAGTTCGACGACAATCGAATGATAGTGGGCGTTGGCTTCGTCTGTCATCACCCAGCCACCTGTGACTATCTCGAACTGGCCCGATTTTAGCAGTCTGAAAATGTTATTCAAATTAAAGGAAACTATCTTATGACTTTTGCATGTTTTTTCCAAGAAAAAATAATAAACTACTATTTTCCTTTATGAAGTATCTTCTATGCTACCGATAAATTAACAAAAAATAAGAAAAAAAAAAGCGTCTGCAAGGTATTAGACTAAAAATTCTTACTTCCTAACAGTTTCTCTGACTTCTTCGCTTTGTTGGGACCACCACATCTCGAAGAACGACATTTCTGCGTAAATGAAGCGCATTCCGTCCTGAAACGAGTATTTATTGAACTAGAAAATCCAAAACTAGTCCTCACTTTCTGCGGCAAATGCTTTGCCATTCCACTCAGAATGTGCTTCGTCTGCCCATTGTAGTAGTCATCGAACGTCTTTACCCAACCTGGGAAGAACGAATAAATTTAGAAATCCAGCATACAAATAAACTGCTTTACCTGGGTCGTTATGTGAATGCGGAATCACGAAGACTTCAAGCTTCTTTTCCTTCTCGACTTTCTTGGAATCGTAGGTTATCTTGGAAGAAAAGATGAAATTTTCAATTTAAAAAACTCCCTACATCAAATCCCTGTTTCCACACGCCTCCATCCGGATTGTCGAATTCGATTTTGTCGTACACGTCCAGCATCTGAATCGTTCTTTTACAGCTATCTTTCAGCAAATACAAACTAGCAATTTACAGATGAATCACCCAATTTCAATACGATTTAGTGATGATAAAGGGGAAGAGGTGCATGAATTTTTCCAAGTCAAAACTTCTACCTGCACATCACTGGTGACCCTGCTGTAGTTGTTTCGGATTCCACAAACGTCTAGGGGCATCGCTGTCGTCTTGCCGAGAACTTCGGCCACAATCGCCACTTTGCCGCCTGAAAGCACGGTCAAGATCGATCAAACTTTTCTATCGTAGTGCTACCAAACTGAGTTCAATCATGACAAATGAAAGCCCTTCTATAATTTCCGCACACACATCCGCTTGTAATCTTCGTCTAGTTTCGGAGAAATCAAAAGTTTATGCAGAAACTGAGCGGAGGTTACCAGTGAGTTGAGATGGCAAAAGGCCGAAATGAAGAGAACTAATCTCCTACCTCCTCTCTGGACGGGTTCAGCCCCAACTCCCTTCTCCTCTTCCACAGCCACATGCTTCGGATCTCCCTCCAACTGGTCGAGCTTCTTTTCCTGGTTCGCTTCTGCAGCGGCCTTTTCGTCATACACTTCGTTCTCGTTTTCTGAAAAGCGAATGTCAGAAGCATGGATTTGATGAATTCAATTTTTCGTTCTTAAACCAGAGATCATTTCAGAAAATTTCCTTTAAAAATGCAGAAATGAAGTTGAAAAACAAATTCAGAAGCTTAGAATATCAACAGGTTCTCTAATAAAAAATAAAATAATCCCCTACCGATTTGCTTCTTGACGATCTCCATCCGTCTGCTCTCCGAGTCCGTTATCTGCTTCTCCATCTTCTTCATGTCCGCGTCGTTCTGCTCCAACTCCTCTCGTAGTTTCTTGATTTCTTGTCGCAGTTCGACAACTTCCATTTGCTGAAGTCACAAAATTAACAAAACTCTTGAAAATTCGATTATTTTGTAGTTTTTTTACAAATTTTATAAAATTATAGAGCCCACTCTGGGAGGCATCTGAATGGCCCCGCTCCTGGCATCGATGCTGTTGTAGAGAATGAAGCTGCCCAGGACGAACACGCAAATGCCGATGAGGACGTAGAGGTCCCTCGAAGAGCGGCGAGACATCGTCACGGATTCAGGTAAACGGCACGACGAATTTGGAGGGATTCAGAAGGATCGTTACATCAAAAGACCATCAAACCCAAGGGAAGTTGCTAAAATTGAGAAATTCACGAAAATAAGTCAGAAAAATGGATTTTGGCTAATTTAGTTTCCCGAGTGATTTACGTGGGTTTACAATGAAGCGCGTTTGCATTATTTCGCTCGATTTGAACGCGCTATTCTAATTTTCGTGTTGTTTCCATAGAAACGCGTTCAGGAGGCAGTCGGTTGGAGTGGTAGAGAGCAGATGGCCTCTTCTTCGAATCGGGAGCAGAAGCAGAACGTCTGGTAGGCGCATTTTCCCTTCTCCTTTCTTTTTAAAGAATGTTTTCCTTACCGATTCAAATTTTTAAACTATCTTTTCAGGTCCTTGTACCGAAGAGCAGCAGAACGATTCGACGCTCCTCTGATGACGTCCACCCCACAACGGGCTGGATTCAGCGGGACGAGTCAACGGTAAGAAAAGGGTTAAAATGAGTGATGAAGAAAGTTGCAGAGCTCATCCTGAACATTCCGCAGACCTGAATCTGCCTCCACATTCGCCCCTGTTTTCAAGCAGTGCACAGAAGGAGAATGTTCTGGGCGTAACGAATGGTTAGAAAAATATTGAATTTCCATCAATTTGAAAAGCTTTTTAATTTGAAAAAATTAAAATTTCGCTTCCTCTTTGTTTACAATGAGTTTTCAAAAACTTTATTTTCAGAGCGATTTCCACAGGATTTGATCGTGAAGTGGTCGAAGAAATACACGAGTTTGAAGAAGGAAAACGACGAATTGAAGAGGGCGATTCGAGACAAAGACCACGTTATACGGCAGCTCACCGATGCTGTCAGGGCTCTGCAATCGTAGGTCTTAATGATTCTTTCTTTTTTTAAAGCTTTTTCACAACACAATATTCTCTGTTAGAAAGGAAAGTGAAAATGTTTAGCGAGATCGACACTTCTGAATCTCAACGCGAGAAAAGCACCTCGACCACATCTTCGGACAGCAAGAAACAGGCCCCCATTGGACGAGTCACTCCGACAAAGAGGAGGACGATCAACAAATCACCACGGTCACCGAGGAGTCCCAGGATAATTGGGAGGAATTCTGGACAGGGTCATGCGGCAAGACAGTTGTTTGGAAGACGAACGCATGGACATCAGGTAGGATTTTATTATTTGCCGAGTTTGTCATTCTACCATGATTTTGAAGAGTTTCAATATCGAATTAAAAAAAAACTAAAGATCCTCAAAAACTTATACAATCGTGTTAACCAAGCCCTTCGAAAAGATACTGTACAAAACCAAAGTATATGGTGCATACACGCAGACTCATTTATTTTCTATGTTTTAATGACGAAATTTCAACATTTTTGTTGCTTTCCTTTCAAAAAATTCTCAAGTGATAGGCGATGCACCTGTAAATAGAGGATTTCAAGAAAAATTGCAAATTTGGTTATTCAAATTTTAAAATCAATAGCTGTTTTCACTGACGCTCGCGTTCTATGTGTTATACGTGCTTGAGCAAAGGAGGAGGGTAGAGAAAAGCACTACTGTAATTAATTGATTTTTGCATTTCACTAATTAGTGGCGAGGAAGAATTTCGATTCTAAAAATTCACTTCTTACTTTTCCCTCGAATTCATTTTTCAAAGCATGATTTTCTAGCCCTCCTCTCACCCCGACACTCCCGACCACCTGCCGCGAGCCCGTCAGGTTCTGCGCGAGTCGGGCATCGGCAGCGACGTGCTCGTCAGCAGCCTGTCCTCTGCAACTCCCCCTCAAAACAGGGGACAAGCAGACAGAAGGACCGTGCACAGTGAACCCAGGGGCAGAGCAGGAAGAGCAGAAAGAAGACCTGTGATCATTCGCCGAGACGACACAGACCGACACAGGGAGTCAGAGGAGAGCGACACGACTGTCGCTACTGAGGATGACACTTTCATTTTCGAGGTTGACAATTTTGCCGTCTGAAAATTGAATCTTTTATAATTATTCGGCTTGTTGTAAGTCGACAAAATGACCACAACGCTGATAAAATGTCAATATTCACAAAATTCGAATTCCAATAATAATTTAATGGAAATTGAGGGTTCTCCCCGGATTGACGGGATTGACAGACCTCAGAGTGCCACGACAATTCCCGGGGATAGAAGGGAGAGAGGACAGACAGGTAGGAAGTTCAATTATTTTGAAGAAATCATCGGATTCCCAGAAAACCGCTCCTTCATTCGCAATCAAACCTACGTGATCGAAAGCCTGGCGTCGTCTCCCAGCTTGAGACATCCGGATTGGCAAAATCCAAAATCGCCTGGGGTAGGACTTATGGAAGTTGTTAAAAATCATTTCTCAATTCTGATTCAACTTTTCACGCGGTCTAAAAAATTGTGCATTGATTCAAGAAGGCTCATATCATGACATAAAATTATCATTCCTTGCTCTGTTTTTCATATCACGAGATCATGACTATTTTCTCTCGGCAATATTTCAATTTCTTCATGTCTCGGAAAAATCTTCAGCATGAAATTCCAGCACTATCTACGACTAATGCGCCCCGAAGTGATCCGTCGAATCGACTTCCGCCAGTCTGCAATCAGGACCGCTGCTGAGAGGCGAGACAATATCGAGAAAATGAGAAGGGTTAGATTAATGCCTCTGATTTTCTTCCAATATCTTTATACTTTAGGAAGCTGCTCGAAAACTTGTCAAAGGAGAGATAGGAATGGACACAGCAAGGGAGGTTCTCTACCAGGATCCCACACAAATTCGGGCATTTTCTGAGCGAGACATGAAAACGCTAACCAGGAAGTAAGAAACATCTTTTTCCCAAAACACTTGATTCTTCAGGAACCTCGCATCGACAACAGAATATCGCCATCAACGCAGCGAGAATCAGAAGAATCTCGACAAAGCCGCCAATCAGATTCTGTCATACGTCTACAGTCAGGTTAGATTTCAGAATTTTACGTATTCTCAGTTTTCGAATAAAATATTCTTGAATGAAGAATTTCTATTCATTACTTACGGAAAAAAACAGCTTTCTATCCTCAGTGTGTTGCGTGAAATTTAGAGCTTGTGAATGTTTAGTACGAAAAATCACAATTGTTATTAGACATCGAAATAACTCGAGAAGACTCTCCGATGCAGATTTTACAGCGATCTGAATTTACATCAATTTATGCAATAGAGCTGCTGCTTCACGAAAAGAAATGTTTTTAAACATCCTTTTAGAATACCCGCTACATTCGTCGCTCTTCCAGCCAACCTGCTCTGCATTGAGGCTGAAAAAATCATGCTATCGTAGTCTAATTTGTTCAATCGATTTTTACGCAATTTTCTAACCACTGCCCTTGTTTCATTCTAGGCCTTTTATGGTTCTCTTCCTGCCCTCTATTTATCGATCTCTTTCTGCTGACCTCGACATATCGATTGATGCTCCTACATTTCATGCAATTCTCAAATATTTTGTACAAAGTTTGTTTGTCATCTTTCAAACTGCTCACTTATTTTGAACCTTTCAATAAATTATTTTTATCTCAATTTTTCAAAAAAATCATGAGTGTAGTCTTTGCACTGCAATATCTTTATTTGTGAGTGATCGTGCATTTTAGATTTTTCGAGGTATTTTTCCACACTAAAATCAAAGAAACTTCATTATCGAGAGTTTTTGAACAGAAGACCGCTTTTCTTCCTTGCACTCCCTATGTAGTCCGTTCTCTCGGGGCAGCTCGTTGCCTTCTTCTGCCCTTGGCATTTCGAAACCGCGTCATTTCTCTTCGTGTTTTTCGGAATCTTCGTGATTTTTCACCGCGCAATTGCTGTGTTCAGATCCGGAATGGACGTGCTGGATCTGGAAGTAAAGATGAGCGATGAAGAGGGAATGGACGATGAGGATGACAGAGACAGAGACAGCAGGACTGAAGCGCGGGGGGCTGGGCGGGGCAGACACAGGGCACACAGCAAGGAGAGCAGCGACAGTGCAGAGGCCGTTCGCTCGAGCACCAGAAAGAGACGATCTGCTGTGTCCAGGTAGGAGTGAGAAAACTGGGGAAATCTATCAAACTAAAGTTCGCGCATTTTCCTGACCTCGTTCTTCTCTTGTAACCTTGAAAGAGTGTACGCGCCAGTAAACATACCCGCACTAGTCCATATTTTAGTCATATTCAAATTATTAGAGGATTGCCGGCTCGTTGAATTCATTTCGAGGGACAAAATCTGAAAGAATTTGATCAAAAGATCGAAATTCTAATTCGTTCCTAACTGTGACCGTAAAAAATGCGCACACGAATAAGTTTAGAAGGAGAAAATGAATTTTAATGAAAACGATTTTCTTGCAGATATTCTCCGGACGCGACGACGCCAAAACAGCGTGCGAATGCAATGCGAATGGAGAACGAACAGCCACATTCCACTCCTTCTGTTGCTGCCAAAGAAAGGGAGGTTAAGAAGAGCAATCTGGACAAGAACAAGGGAGGCAAAGAGAAGGACAAACAGATGATTTCTGATCCTATTCTCCCAAAAACGAGGACGTCTGCTGTCGTTAGGAGGTTGAATTTTTTTTGGAAAATATTTGGGAAATGAAATTTTTCTGGAAAGACTGAAAGAGAATCAGTTAATTAAATACTCAACATTTTTGGGGAAGGCATAAATGAATGGTTTATTTTTCAACATTTATCCTTCTCATTGCAGATTTTCCCCCGATCCGTCGCCAACTATGCGCCAGAATTCTGCCAAAGTGGACAACGAGCAGCAGACGAATCCAACTGCAGCGAAAGTGACAGTCAATTCGCGTTCTTCCACAGGCCAGAAGATGGCCTCGCCCCCTGCGAAGAAGCCTCCTGTCGTCAACACCTCGCTTCCATCTCCTGTTCCTCCTATCAACAATGCCACCAATGACATTAAACAGGTACAATAGTCATCAGAGATTCAATTCTATAATCAAAGTTAAATTTGAACTAGAGTTGTGCGGAAATTTTCGCTACTGTCCATTTTCTCGTATTTTCCATTAGTTTTCGTAAACCTCCAATGCCATTTCTGCAAACACCGTGTGTTCTTGACTAAAATGTTTTGAACAATTGACATTTAAAATTCGACTGGAAATTGTTTCGGAGTTTAAAACAACTGAATGCCATTACAGGAGCCAGTCGACAACAAGGCTGCAGCAGGGAAGAACAATACTCCCAAGTCAGTGCCTGCTTCGGAAAAGCCAGCCACTTTCAAGCCGCCCGTCTCCCCTGCTCTTCCGAAGATCAACGACAAACCTGCCAGACAGGCACAGGAAGTTGCTGCAGAGCTGCCTGCTTCGGTCAAAGTCTCCACCAGACATAGGAAGTCCATCACGAATAGGTAGGGTTTTTGCTCATTTGAGGATTCGATTATTGGAAGCTAGGAGGAATACATCTTGCGGCGAAATTATGTATTTTCAAGTGAGAAATGTGGCTTGTCTTTTCCTCCGCTTATAGTTTATAATTCTAGCATCCGCCTTGTAAATAAGTTTTTGAGGTTGAATTATAATAAATTAGAAGAATATTGTAGATTTTCCCCGGAAGTCGAGTTGCCTCAGAAGGAGAAGAAGGCGCCTTTCGTTCAGCACAGAAGGAGCACTGCAGATTCCTCGTCCAAATGCGGTACGCCGCCTCCTGTTCTCGAGCTGCAGTTGCCACAGCAACTCACTGTAAGTTGATTGTCAAATTGGAAAGTTTTCCTAGTTTTTCCTCATTTTCTTACGCCATTTATCCTCTATAGATGAACCCTATACGAAAGGCCAATTCGGTAGTTTTATCTATAATAAAAATACTTAAATTTTTAAACAATTCAACAACTTTCTTTTTTCAGTTGACACTGTCTGAGTTCGGCATGATTCTGAAGACTCGCACGGAAATCGCTGGCGCAGGAAACTGGATCGAGTACGCCTTCCCCAGAACTTGGAAGGATGGGGTTAGAATTTGGAAATCATAACAATAACAAATGTCGAATTCTTTAAAGGTTGTGAAGAAGTTTTATCTGCGTTTTCTCGTGATTTTCTAGTCTTCTTACATTGACTTTTGCAGAATGCCTAAGGTTTCGAATAAACAATGAAAAGACATTCCTGAAATGACTTTCGCACTTTCAGCTCCCGAAGACAGCGTTTGTGAAGCCTGATTCCGTCCCTCCTTCCGTGCACTCATCTGCTTCGAAACCGAAATCGACGAATTCCCCTTCCACCCTGCGGCCTGCAGGGGCCTCTCCCAGCAAAGACGACAAGAACAGCATCGCTTCTCTGTCCACACTCGATAAGGCAGAAAATGCAGACAGAGCAGATGAGCCCCAGGATTTTCCGATAACTGAGCTGCTGGCTATCGGTCTGTCTCCGCAGTCAGGCCGCAGGGCAGAGAGTCACTCGCCCAGACGAAAGCAACCACACGACAACACACAGCTGGCAGCTCAGGTAATTGAATTTCGAAATTTTGAAAGGACCAAAATGATCCTCTTTATAACAATAAATCAGAAAAAGTCATTAATTTTTCTACACTTTCTCGCTATTCTCTTGATTTCTTTGAAAGGCTAACAATAACTCTGAAAATAAAGAGTAATTTTGGCGAATTCCAACTGAAGAACTTCATTGGTTTACGATTTTTACAAGCACTTTTTATTCTGACTCTGATTGCAGGAAAAAGCCCTTCCCACTGCGGACGTTTCTCCGTTGTTCGTCGTTGCGAAAAGCGAGGAGAAGATCAGCAAAGAAGACCAGAAGGAAATGGAGCAGAGGGTTGAAGAGATAACGAAGGAAGATGAGGAAATGGAAGAGGGGGAGGGAGAACTGAAAGAGGAGGACAACAAGAAGGAGAATCTCGGACAGAAGCACAGCATTCAGAGGAATGTCGAAGAACAGGTAGAATGTTCATGAATGACTGATAAATCGTAATTTCAACGTAAAATCATTCGATGAGCAGTGGTCAGAAATAAAATGTAATTCAGAAACAAATCAGTTATTGTCCAATATGAGTATGATTATTGATCATTTAACTTATCGCTATAGTGAAAATTTTAGCATTTCACAACAATCAAAGCTATACTCATTTCTCGAAAACTGAAGTTTCAATAGAATTATATTTGTCCATTTCAGTCTGATAATGAAGAAGAAGAAGGAGAAGACATGCTGCTTGAATCGCCCCGTCTCAAAATCGTCGATACTGAAGACGACGACTTCTTTGCGCTGCCAAAGCCTGTCCAAGAGCATGAAGAAGAGGAGGTGGAGGAAGAAGAATCGAAAATTGAAGAAAATTGTAAGGAATTGTTCGTTTTACGCCTAAAAATGTTTATTTATGCAATATTTTTGAAAAAAAACTCAAATGAACTAATTTCAGCGAAATCACCTCAACGCGAGCTAAACCCTGTGGAGCCTCCAGTCAGTTCCCCGCCAAAACAGAAAGAGCCCAAGAAGTCGCTGACAAAGTCGAATGAGAAAAAGCAGAAGGGAAAGGAAGACCAGAAGGCAGTCGTCAATTCGACTCCGCCCACTCTTGCAACTACACCTGCAGCTGCACCTGAAAAGGCGCAGACATCGCCTTCTTCTGCTCAGGCTACCCCTAAACCCACCACCATTCCTCCGCTTACTATGAAAACTAGAGGGTAGGATTTTTTTTTTTACATTTCTCGGTAATTTCGCTCATTTTGAATGTTTTGCAAGAAATTCGACGCGAAAGTCTCAATTTGTGTTTGTTACGGAGGATACTAATTCTTCACGATTTCATTGGGCTATTTCCAGCCGTGCCCGTCAACAGCAGCTGGATCGTCCTGACGACTCGCACATCCAGTCTCCCCTGCTCTCTTCCCCTCCATCGGCCAAACTCGCCAAGCCTCGACGCCCCTCTTTCGGCTCGCCCGCACAGAGGCCGATGATCAAGTTGCCGAGGAGAATCAAACTGAAAGTCGGCAACGAAACCAGTGTCATCATCCCCACTTCTGGGCAAGAGGACTCTCCTCAGAAGGGGTCGTCTGTCAAACAACCTAAGGTAGAAGAATTTAAGTATATTGAAAATGTGCATTTTAAATGCCCGATTTTCTATTTTGTGAATACCTGCTTAATCTCCTTCGAGACTTTATCAAACATCGATAATGTATGTATTTCATTTCCACCAAAGAAAATTCATTTTTTACAGAAAGCAGTGGCAGCAACCCCATCTAAAGAGGGCCATCATCACGACACTCGAGGCAGAGCTTCAAAGCTGTCGCCTGTGGCTGGGGAGACGGGCAAAGCTGCCGATGAGGCTTCTGTGCCCATTGTTCAGGCCATTCCTAAGGTAGGAAGTTGATCATTATGGATGGCTGATGAATTAGTCTTTGCTCTCGACAATTTTATATTTTTCCATTTCCAGAAATGACCTTCTTTCACCCTCTTTCATTATGGCTCATATACAATTTCATGCACTTTGTTTATTAAATGTGAATTTGCAAATTTACTAACAAAATAACGACTAGGAAGCGATAAATGAATTGCAGTCTCCTCCAAAGAAGAAACCAAAGACGGATAAGCCGACTATCGTGAATGGAGTGTTCAGGAACTACAAGCCGTCTGCCAAGCCGTTCCTCGGTCACTACAAGTATCCTGATGGTAGGAATTTCGATCCTTTTACTCTTTGGAAAAAGACCATTTATGAACCTCATCTTCCAATTTTGACAAAATTATCTCACCGAAAATTCCCATCATGTTCAGGCAAACTGGAGAATCTGACGATGGTGATCACTCCGATTCTGGACAAGATGCTGCTGGACGTCTGTCAGGATGGGGTCGCCAAGCATGCCAACATTCTCACGCAGAAGGAGAAGAAGAAGAGGTATGTCTTTGGCAGTCTGGAAATGACGTGATGAGAAATTACGAAATACTCCCTTTGCCTGCACAAGTCCCATCAGTTACTATTGAGTTCTGTCATTTGGCATTTCGTCATAGTATCATTACGCTATTTACACGCTGACATTATCGTTCAATCTTTCGCAAAAATAAATTCATTTTTCAGAGCGATTGAGCACATAAAGCAATGCTACAATGACCGCAAGAAGTTGGGTCAGCAGGTCTACACTTACAAATCCGCCAAGCTCAGGGAGCAACAAAGGTCAGATTTTGTCAAGCATTCCGAAACTTCTAATCCAAGAATGAGATGGAATGGAATCTAAAAACAAATTGAAGTCATCAGAATTTTATATGATACAATGCAAAAGAAGTGTTCTTCAATTTTATCATAATTCTGTTTTCTGTTGCAACAATAAAAGATGAAATTTCAGGTTGAAAGTGGCCACTCTGTCTCAGACTCGAGAGAAGAGGAAGATCGTGAGCGCGCTGGAGAAGAATGACGACTTCCTGATGATTCCACTCAAGAGGGAAAAGAAGGAACCTGCCCCTGTCAAAGTCAAATCCATCTCGCCCTCACCTGATCTGTATCTCGATAGAAAGGTTGGATTCTTTCGAGATTATTGGAATATTATCTTTTCTTAAGAGTTAGCTCTTTTTTATTCTCAGACTTCGTAAAATTTCTAAAGAAATCACAATTTTGAAAATTCTTTTTACTTTTTCACTTATCTTTATTTCTTTTTCAAATGGAATTGCCACGTGAAATCCAATTTTAATAACCCTTCTTCCCAAACTTGATTGATTATAAAACAATATTGATTTGTTGGACTCATTGAAATTTTATTTCACTTCAACAGAGAATTTCAGGAAAATGACCAGAGGCGAGCTCGTCAGACTCTGGCGAATTACTTCGAGAACGACATGGAAGAGGCCGTCAGTGAACAACAGCAGCAGTACAATACTGGAATGATGCGCAATGACTGTGAGTCAAAATCATATTTATCTGAAGGAAAAGTATACATTCGTATCATTTGAATTTTGAAATGAAGCGATGCAATGTTATATATTGTTAGAAAAATGAACATGCTTTACAAGGGCGTGCGATATTGGAAAAGCGGATTCGAAATCTAAACCATACTTTGCGTGAAAGTGATGAATTTCAAAATCAAAATTGCATAACTTTAAATTTCAAAATCTTCAAATTTTCCTCTTTCAAACAAACAAAAGACGATCTTTTCAGTGTACACATGGGACGATGAGATGGACCAGTACCTGCTTCAGTCCCAATCTCAGCCTCATTCCTTCCACCGCGACAGTTCGGTAGCCTCAGGCTCAGCCCTGTCTACCTTTCCACTCACTCCCTCCACTGCGGCTGCACAGACTGGCCAATCAGGACAGTTCGACTTCGACTACGAGCAGTCCATGGAGTATGACGACATGCAGCCTCAAATTGGGGAGGACAGAATGCTAGGAGGAAGAGAGGATGGCATCGGCAGGAGGGACAGACCCGAGAAGAAGAAGAAACCTGCTAGACCTCTGGTGAGTAAACTCTGATCAATTTATGCAAATTTCTTTTCTCGAAGAACGAGAATGATAATTCTAGATTTTGATATCAGAAACTTCTCAAGAAATTAGAAGTTTTTGAAGGGGTAGAAATTATCGCTTGTGCAAAATGTTGCTGATGAATTCTAAAAAAATCATGATTGACGAATGTCAATTACAGGTCCGTCTGACGGACTACGTCAACACTCGATTCGGCTTCGAGAATGGACAGGAAATGGAGAGGCAGCTGTTACCGTCGCGCAGTCACATCTTCGACTCCAACAATGACCCCTTCTACAGTGAGATTCTCTCCAACGACCAGCAGTGAGTCTTGTTAAATATTGGTACAAAAAATGAGCACATGTCAAAATGTTTCAAGTTTTTAAGGCATTTTTGTCTATCTATCTCGCATTTTTACGAGGTATCTTTTGGTAGAAGGAAAAAAACTATCTTTAGGAAAAGTCAACTTATTTTCAGGTACTACGATTCCTCGTGTCGAACTCTGAAGGACGAGTTTGGAGATGAAGTGAACGTCGGGGGAGCGGAGGACGCAACTGAGCTGGCGGGCTGGACTGGCATTCCCCTGATCGAGACGCAGCTGCAGATGAACACTGCCAGGCAGGTGGTTGACGAGATCGAGAAGACCATGCTCAGACCCTGCAGCTATGATGGAACCACTTGCAGTATTAATGATCTATATAACAGGTTGAAATTTATTTTCTTTTAATTTGAAAAACATGCAAAAAATGTATTATTTTTCAAAATCGTAAGTCTAAAGAAATTAGCTCTTTCTCTAAAATAGTGTTTTTTTTAATATTCTAAGATTCAATGCCTATATTTCATAGATCTTTCAGAGCCTTCGAAGAGCCGTTCGAGCGAAGAAGCATGTTGGAGTCTGTGGTGGAACTCATTTCTGAGCAATACTCTGTCGAGATAACTGCACAGGGCAGACCGTAAGAAACACTGGATTTGGGGGTTTTTATGCTGAATTTTTCAGAGATGAAATGGTGACTCTCTACAACGCGACGATGCGCAATGCGAATCAGCTCAGGGACTTTTACTTCACCTACAGCTATGTGAGTATTTTTCAATGAGAAAATGATTGTCTGAGAAATTTTCAACTTTTCTCCCTTTACGAACACCTTTGTCGAAAGTTGAACCTCCTTGAAAGTTCAAAATAGTAATAGGAATGAGAGTTTTATGGCGATGTCGAGGGTAACGTTTGAAAAAAGGTAAACCCTTTAAAACTACAGGATCGTCAGCAATCAGCCAACTGGGCGCATCGTTTCATCGTCGAGAATCTGCCCGTCCACTTCCTCGCTTCCTACCTCTCGCTGTTGAGATATTGCCGCTCTATGGTTTGTTTCTTTCAAGTTGGCAAAATTGCTCCATTTTCCAATACTTTTCTTTGCAGCTTATTGTTTCTACCTTTCGAAAAAAAATCACCTTCATAGTTTTTACTAGTTCTTGCAATAGCAATGGCTTTTGTTTTCAGGCCGGCTCATATGTGATGATGGTATTGAAGAGTGCAGGCGGCCCTTCGATGCCCTCTGACTGGCAGACCGTCACCCACCTCATTCAGGAGTACGTCACTCTCAAAGTGCTCGACCCGGAACTCGACGATCTTAACAGGACTATCGAAGTACCCAATCGCTCTAAAATCTAGTCAAACAATTTGAAAATGTGAAAATTCAGGAGAATATCTTTGAACATTCGCATTTTGAGAATTTATGCTTGAAGATAAGAGTTTAACATCCTAAATTTCAAAATGAACAAAAACGCTTGAATATCTGATTTTCAAGCATTTCATATCGTGGTTGTCCATTCCAAATCAGGGTTGATAATATTGATATATGTAGATTTAGATGGAAATTCCGCACAGATTTATGCTAAATTCGTGCAGAATTCTCACATTCCCGATTGTTAGATTCGAATAAATGCTTGTGATTTTGCTCGACGACTGTTGTCTTTACTTGGATGAGCATTAGAATAGGAAAATTTCATGTTCGCACAAGCTTTATTCGAACCTGATAATTACTAAGAATAAAGTAGAGGAATCGCACAAACGTTTCACTTTCAGCCCCATTCCCTGTCGGACGTCGTCTTTGTGCTGGCTTCTCCAGCAATGACGGTCGGCGACTACACTCACAAAGTCAAGGCCCATGAACACATGTTCAAGTAAATCATTTTTTATTAGCACAATTTATTCGACTTTTCATACTTTTTTCCTAAATCTTATTGCACACATTTTGAACGTGTGGATATTTGGAAGAGGGGAAGCATTTGAGAAATATGATTATTTTCTGTCCACGTAAAAAGATGTGAACTTGAAAATGGTGAAGGAAAAGCAAAGTAGTGATGGAGGCGATTTCTGTTTCAAATCTTTGCATTTCCTTTTGTCAGAACTGCTCAATCCTAAATTGCAAATGGCGAAATATTCTCGGGAAGTTATGAATGATGTTTCTATTTTCAGGTGGCTTAAGCAGCTCGGTCATTCTGATTCTGAAATCGTCAAATTGGACATCGAGGACGATGACAGACTCACCATTCCCGAGCTCTGCGATGCCTACATGGCTCATTTCCTCCATGTGGTGGGTCGTTTTTATCCATTCACCAAAATATTCTCCTTTCACATACTAAGAAGTGAACCGTTTAACTTTCGTACCTTCAAAAGTTTTTTTTACGAAACATTATTGAACGTGTCGTTTCAGATTCGTTCGAAAGTGAAGGAGCATCGCGGCAGAAGAATCGTGTTGGTTGGATTCGGCACGACCTGCTACATGTGTCACAGGGCTGTGCAACTCACCCACGGAGTCTCTGCCATCATCGACTTGGCATTCCCTCTCTTCACGGAGGAAGGACCCAGAGGAGTAAGCTGAACTTTGTTTTTAACCTTTCAAGGAGAATAGCACTCACAGAAACTATCATTTTGGGTCAGAAATATTTTATTGTACATTTTCACTAGAGTTTACACTTTTTTCCTAATCTTTCAATTTCTAACGTGACAAAATAAACGAATTGCAGACCCCTGATGACGACATCTGTCTGACGTACTGTCCATCTCTATTTGTGCTCGGCTCGGATGCAGACGACTTCGATGCCATCGCACTCAAGGATCTCAGGGATAATCTTCTTTGTGAGCCCTTATTCCTATCAACTCAAATTTCACGGCTAAAATTCCATGAGATTCTCATAATTTTCATGCATGCCCATCTTAATTTTCCGAAATTTTAAATTACCTTTCTAATTTATTTGTCAGAAATTCCTTATTCTTCCAGCCCCCTCCGGCCTGATCGTGGTGTGTTCCGCAGACAAGGAGTTGTATGTGCGGACCTCGGTTCTCATGCGGATGAAACTCACGCAGAGACTTGTTCAGAGGGCTATTGTTGTGAGTCATTTGATTTTTTCCAAACATTTTATAAAAGGCTCATTCAATTTATTAAAGAATAAATTGTAGATAAGAAATAAATGGAATTACGAGGGCTATTTGCGATAACTTTGAAAAAAAACAAATTATTATTTGCAGGACGAGGTGTGTTCGTTCCTGAAGTTGGAGATCACGAAGAGAGAGCGTTCTGCCCTGATGCCCCACGAACTGCACGACATTCTCACTGTCGAGGATCAGTTCTTCCAGTAAGTAGAAGTTCATTTCCATAAATAATCAAGTATTGATAGCAGGGTTTTTGAAGTCGTGAGAGAACAAATGAAATCTATTTTCGATTTTTTCAAAATTCAGTGTAAAATATCATAATGGAAGAAATTTCATTCTAGCGATTTTCGAGGATAAATTCTAATTTCGACTTGAACATTTTTGTTCCATCTCATTCTTGGAGATGACACATAATTCCAGCACGTTTATAATATTACAAAATCATTTAATTTGCAGAGAACCAATTATGGCGAATTACCAACCAGGCCAGCAACCGAATGACGGAACTCCGCAGGCACAGAATCAGGGCCAACAGGGACAGGCACAGGGTAGACCACAGCCCGTTCAGGCAGGCAATTCGGGCAGAAGGGCGACCACTGCAGGGAATGAGGATGAAGGGGCGACTATCAACAAACAGAAAAAGGCTTACAGAACTGGAAGGTAATAAAGATTACATTTTTATCGCAACTGCAATTACTCTCTTCCCAAATCGACGAGACCTTTGTCTGTGCGATTCGCGCCACTTGAATTTTATCGTCACTCGCGAGCGGCTGTGTGGCGTTCCTCTATTCTTTCGCGAAGATAGATGCACTATCTCCTAATTGTATCAGATTGCTCAACTTGATGTAAGAGAAAATAAGTCGCGAGGGACGATAAAACCCGAGTGGCGCGAATCGCACAGACAAAGGTCTCGTCGATTTGAGGAGAGTTTCTTTATTAAAGTGCGAAAAAGTGGTTTTCTGCATTTCTTATGCATTTCCGCTTCTGAAATTTGATTGATTATCATTTATTTGACTGTTTGGAAAGTTCAGAGAGCTTCTTCTTTATCAGCGCTTCTGTTGAAAATAATCCAAATTTTGCAAATCACAAACATTCATGCACCGAACTTTCTAAGAAATCATTCCCTTTTTTATCCTTGGTGAGAATTTAGAAATACAGATATGATTTTGAAAATAGCCTTCGGTTTTTTTGTTGTTTTTCTTCAAATTTGCAATAATTAACTTTTCTTTTTAAACGTTTTATAATTTGCGATTTGAGCAACGACATGACTCCATGGAGCAGTCAGGCCTCGTCGCGTGCCTCTATGTCGTCCTGGCAGAACTCGGCCTCGATGCCATCCCCGACTCCGTTTTCGTCCCGCCCCCTGGCCGCTTCTCCTCCCTCCTCGGTCCCTCCCCAATCGATCCCCCTACATCCAGCCAACTTCAGCATTCCCTCCGCCCTGCAGCCTCTGGATGGCACTCCGTACAATATCGAGGATGCCAGGAGTCGATTCGAGTCGCTCATCAAGAAGTGAGACAGGTAAATCAGCTTTTATCTATCATTGAAGAACACTTGCACTTGATCACTCGAATTGAACGATAGAAACTTGCGGAACATACGAAAACACTTCTAGCGTATCAACATTCCAACAGACATAATATAAGAAAGTGGCGAGTAAGTTATCCTATCTACTCTATTCTAGCCTCGGTATTTCGGAATCTTGAATATCATTTGTGAGTGAATGGGCGAAACTTGCCGCCCAAAATTTACACTGATTATATGCTGATTGAAAAATTCAAGAAACTTTCACTACTTATGTTTTGTTATAGCGACGAATGGAAATATTTTGTTGTTGATGAAACTCTAAAGTAATTTTCATCAAAACCTTATAATTGAAGGAAAGGTAAAATGAAATTTCAACATAGATTTTCTTTCAGATTCCCTCCCACAACATCACCACCTAGCTAGTGCAAATTCATCCATTTTCAATCTGTAAATTACCCTCCTAAATTCATTCGTTCAATTAATTTTCGTATTTTCATTTATTTTTTCCATTTATTCATTGATTCGTTATTATTTTCTTTGCTATTCGCTTCATTTTGCTAATTCAAAGCATTAAAATTCAGTGTCAGGTCGAATTTGATCATCTCTGGTACAATTAGCAGACTTTATGTTAACTTTAGTTAGGTTACAGGTAGAATGCTAAATTCTTTACTTTTCCCTGGAAATGTGATGAGTTTCATGATTTTTCAATAAAAGTGGTCTTCACATTTTCAGAGATTCAATACTGTCCATTCTTTATGATTCACCCTATCATTTTCGTTCATTCCTTCTCCTATGTCCGTCCTCCTTTTCTATTCAATTTCTGCTCTGATTGATGATTGTTTTCCACTTCATTTCCATTTCATTTATATTTTATCTCTTTTTTTGTTGTCGTTATTCGGTCTCGTTCTACGATCGATGATTTGTTTCGTGTTGATTCTTCATTCGTTTGCGAGGATGTCAGATTTGAAATAGCCAGATAAGCTATGAATAAACTCTTGAAATTTGAAAATATGGCCTATTTTGAAAAGAATTTGATAGAATAGTCAAATTCAATATCCAATAAAAATTTTTTCAGATGACAGGGTCAGACTCTTGGAAGATGACAGACAATTGTAAGCCCTCGGTCAACTGATCTTCAGACATTCGACTAAATTAATGCTCCAATTTCTGCTGCAACTGCCCTCGATTCAAGCAATTTTCTTTCTATTTTATTTGAAATCATTCCCTATTTACCCATTTTTTAAATTTGATATTATGGTGTTAGTCACGCTAAATTTTTCTAGTTATTTTTATGCTTATCATAATATTTCTTTTCAAATTTTAAATTATTTCTCACTTTATCACTTGCATAAGTCTAGTGCTTTTTGTTTCAAATATTTATCAATTATCACTATTTGTTCCTACATCATATTGGTGAAAAATTTTCTTACAAGTCAATTATTTTTTTTATGAAATAAAGGAGAAAAAACACGAAATTTTGATAAATTGTATCTAAATATGTTCACTCAAAACAGAGCTTCAAATTCTTTGAAGCAAAGAAAAAGCAATAAAATCCTAGAACAAATTAGAGGAATGTATGTATGCACGATTTTGACAAATCACTAGAAATTCTTTACGAGAAAAGAATTTCAAAACCTACAACAATTACTTTAATTCTAATTGTCTCCATCGAAGGAAATGTCAAAACCATCGTTGACGCAGGGAGAAATGAATAGAACAAACGACTGTCAATAAAGCACAGTGGCATTGCAACTTACATTGTCTCGGCCACGCCCCTTTGTGTCGAATGAATTCGAATGGATTTTCGATCATTCTTTTTATGCTTTCGTTAATCGTCCAGCTATCTCTGCTTAATTATCACACAATTATCTCTCATACACTTGCTGAATTGTTCATGTTTATAGCGAATTTCAGGAAGCAAATTGTTGTTGAACTTGGGAATTTTGGAGTTTCTCACAATTTTGTGGAAATGGACAAATTCGTGGAGCCGATAGAGGACACGGCCACGGTCGCAGAGAGGGTCAGCAAGGCTATCAAGTTGGTGGTTGAAGGAGAAGATAATAGAAACAGTGAAATTGCAGGGAAGCACACGAGGCAGCCAATGTCGATGACAAACTCAAACTCCTCGAAGATGTAAGTACGATATCAGGACTGAGGAGAAACTTGCGAAAAAAAAACTTGAAGATAAAAATATGTTTACAGGCAGCAGACATTCTGATCAACAACGACCAATCTGCCCATTTGCTGGACTCGTTCTGCGAGGAAATGCTCGAGTTCGTCGACAACCCACAGTTCACCATCAAGTGCTTCGTCGTTTCCTTCATTCAGAGAGCTTGGTCTGTTTCTTTTATTTTTTCAGTCTTATCAACTTGGAAAATTCACTACCTATCGATATACGAAAAGTTGTGAGTGCCGTACTTTCATCAGTATAAGTTCTATAGCAAGTGCGATGCTACCAATAAATTTCCGTGTTACAGAATTCCTCTCTTTTGTTACAGAACTCGACTCTTGGGACTTGTCTTACAGAAGGCACAACGTCGAAATTTGAAAAATAATCATAACGGCTCATTAGACTTCTTGTCACATTATGACTCGTATATTCCAAAAGACCTTCGTTTTCTGCAAATTTCCTTCCAATTTCAGTCTGCGAGACCCAGAGGTGACAAAGAAAGCAATAACGACTCTATCAGCACTACTTTCCATCGACAGACAATATCCGGGGGCTTCCAGGATCATTCGCAGGGTTGGTTATTGATTTTCTTCCTCTTTAATTTCAAACTTCTCTCCTAAATATCAAGCAAAAATGCTGCTATTTTATAGCATCTTCTCCTCCTTTGAAGTCGATCACTTCCTAACGTATTATCGATGAACTTTCAATAAGTTTATTTGAATATACTTGAAAAATGACTTCGAATAAATCAATTACAGGTGATCATCGCGTGCACGAATATCTACCCGTCGATCATTCAATGGGCAGTTCGGAAGAAGACAGACTTGGAGGCAGGGGCCTGTTGGGAGGCTTTCAGCATTCTCAAGGGACGCATTCTCCAATTGATTGACAACGACAATGAGGGGTATTTCTTGCGAATTTCATTCTTTTCTTATTTTTACGTTTTCAGAATTCGAACAGTGACGCTGAAGTTCCTGGAAACCATCGTTTTGGCACAGTCTCCTAGACCTGTGAAAGATGATGCTGTTAGTGGAATGGTGAGATTGCCAAACATATACATTTTTAATCTTTTTTCTAGTTCTAAAAATTGTATAGTCTGAGATTTTAAATTAAATCTTACTCATCATTGATTTTCAAGAGTTCACGTAATTCCTGAACAAAATAATGTTTGATAAAGGGGGACAAGGAATGAAATTTTCTATACTGATGAAATTTGAAAAGTTTGAACGTCAAAACTCTTTTCAAATCCAAGATCGTGAGACATTTGATTCCAGGAAATGATCAGTCTGGAGGAGAAGTCTCGCCACGAACTGGTCTCTCTGACAGACGTGCCGAGGGACCATCGCTTCATCAGCTACAGGAAGCTGCAGATCGAGGCTGACGAGAACTTCAAATCCCTACTCAATCAGTTCACTCTCATGCATCTCTCTGCCCAGGTACAAAATTCGATGATTCAAATTTTTGTTAAAAGAAAGACATTTATTGAACTATTTTGGAGAGTTAAAGAATGTTTGATCAGAAAGATCACAGTAAAAAAATTGCGAAAGTAAAACGTCGACTTTCGTTTATTTTTTTGATCGAGTTCATCCTTTTCAAACGCTTTTGATTCTAAACTCTACTATCTCTAGACTCGTTCAAAAGCTCTCTCTACTCTTGAGATTTCAGAATCTGCTCGTACTGATCAACGTGGTGTGCAACATCGCGAAGTTGCGTAGTGGCTGGGAGAAGACGTTGGAGAGGATAATGGATGCGCTGGAAGTGCTGCACGTGAATTTGCCTCCCACTCTGGGTACTTCGCAGGTCAAGTCTGTGAGGAAGGAACTCAAATTCCACCTCTTCCGTCTGCTCAAAATGCCCGCCGCAGTCGTCATCCAGCAGAAACTCATCACTCTTCTCACTGATTTGGGCGCCTCCGCTAGCGTAAGTTTTTATGCATAAATAAATGTGTCGAAATTTTACACTATCTTTTCCTCGATTTCGAATATTGATGTTGCTTTTCGGCTATCCTTCAATTTGTTGTTTGAACAAAACGAATGTCGGAAAATTGATGGTTTTCAGAAACAAGCAGTAAAGTTGTCTCAATTTCAGGAAGTCAACAGAAACCTACCCCCGAATTCAGCGATGCTGCCTAAGAGAGGCCGACGTGGGGAGGCTGCTGAAGAGACGGCTAAGAGGGCTCGAGTTGAAGGTAAGCACTTTCTATTCGAAGTGCACTGAAATTGGAGGCCTGATGTAATATTCCAAGAAAGACCATCTTGTTTGAGGACAAGAATAATACCGCATCATTTGATTTCTTATTACGAAAAGCTGCTGATCTCAATCATTCTATTCGCTAATGATAGTCATTATTGATTTTGAGCGAAAATCGAGGACGATGAGTATCCAGACGAGTCAGCAGCAGGTCCATCGACTTCCTCTGCAAGTTCGGAGCCGTCTCAACTCACTGCCATCGATGTGACTGCACAGTGGATCTATGAACGACTCAATCCTCAGGTAACAAACTCATACGAGGTTTAACATTATGACTAAGGCTAAGTTCGGGTTAGAATATTCAGTGCCATTAGCATTTCAAAACAGCGATGTTATCAGGTACAGTGCTACATTTCTGACCGTTCTTGCAATGGAGTGCAATTCTTCGTACTGCCAACATCCCTATTAAAAATCCAACTTGAAAACTATTTAGACAAGAAATGAGTAGGTTTTCAGTTGGTGACGAATCTGGTGCTGATTTCGCTGGTGACTTTTCCCGAGGAAATGCCAGCGATGTTCGCGAGCAGCTACACGCCAATTGCTGCCGCAGGCACTGAGAATCAGAAGAAACACCTGGCCAGAATGATGGCCACCCAAGCAACGCAGGCTGAGATCGGACCTGGATTCGAGCAGATGAAGGCCGAAAAACTCAAGCGAATGCAGGGTACGATCTTATTTGTCTAAATTTCTGAGGTCTACAGTGGCGCACGAAAGTTTTGAGCAGAGAATGGAATTTGTCATGCTTCGGAAATCCAAATTTTCATGGACTAATTTGAATTAAAATTGAGGATTTTTGCCATTAGATGTCGTATTTTAGTTTGCAAAATTTCAAGGAAGTTGGTCACTGCAAATAGACTAATGCAACATATCTCTTATCATTCACTTATTTTGTTCGATTTTCCCAAAAGTTTGCGCCACTGTTTGCAGAGATTCATTTTTAATGCATTTTTATCATGACCGATAGTCAGCAATTTTATAATCAAAACTCGAGGTTTTCCTTTTAAAATGCGAAAAAAATCGCAAATCTATTTTGCACATTCATTAACTCGATAACTCAGATTACGTCATTTTGTTTTGAATTTTTAATGATTAGCAATCTTCAGACAGAATCGAGGCAAGGAAGCAGGGAGCAGTGATCGCACCGACCCCTTACGTGAACAGGGACACACAGCCGGAGCCGAGTGGGTCCAAGAAGTCCGAAACCAAATTGCCTCTGCCTACGTTCACTGCTGTACGGTTATCACATTTCTTCAGGTATTTAGAAAGAATTTCAGCCGAAACCAAAGCAGCAATTCAACTTGATCAGTTCGGTGCAGAAAATGACGAAGAAGGAAATGTCCGAGGTGTTCGATCATCTCTATCACAGGATTATGGGCGCTGAAAGTTTGTGCTTATATTTTTCTTTATTTTAGTCTAGATTATTCTAAATGCGTAGAATTTTGCAACATGCTCTTATTGGTGATTTTTTTTCCAATCCGAACTTTTACTACAATCAAAAATGATTTGAAAAAATATGGAAAACATTAATTGAAAACCAGTTCATTTTCAAAGATGTTTTCTTCTATAAATCAAGAATTTTCGTTTTGAACTTATTCACAATATCATCCCAGGACGAGCGATCCAAGGCGGTGCGATCCAGCAGCAGAACCTGCTGCTGGTCATTCTGGCGAGTCGATTCCAGTCGAACGACGAGCACTTCGAGGATCTGCTCATAAACTACATCATCGAGGAGCACAAACAGAGGACTGAGTTGGCCCTGCTCTATCTCACGGAAATCTATGCACAGTATCAGGGGTATGAATTTTACTTCTACTTTTCACCTGATTTGCAGATTTTAGTTTATTTCGAATTTTTCTCACCTGTTTGATCTTAATCTTCAAGTTGACGAGACAGTCTTGTTTTCACTTTCTTATTTCGTCTTTACATTTTTTTTTCAAAACTCAACTTTTCATGCATTATTTCAGATTCTCTCACATCCACATTCCCCTGAAGCAGCTCCGCGACCACGGAATGTCGAAGTCTCAACTCTACGAACGGTACGACAGGATTCTCTGCAAGATGCTCAAGAACCTTACTGTAAGGGACCTGCATAGGGAAACGTAAGTAGTTTTTGCTAGCCGTGAAAGCTCATTCGAAAATTCAGAATTTTTCACAAACTGCTGCTGGAATCGCCCACTGTGACGCCGAATTCTGTGGTCTATCTGAAAGTCACCTGCCTTCACAATGCAAGTTTACAAAAATTTTCTCATTAATAATAGGAGATCTTTACTCTTAAAGTTGTTTGTAGTTATGTTTGCAATTTTGACAGCAACTGCTGAAAAAACTGCCATATGCCTCAGACTATTTTTTCACTACAAAAATTCCATTCGAGTTGAGCACTGTCCAAGAAAATCTTGTATTTTCGCATTGATTCTTAATGGTTATCGAAATTCAGGAATTCTCTGCACTCGGTCTGACGACTTTGAGAGAGCTGATTCTGACTCGGAACAGACAGCGACTCGAGTTGATCGATTTGCTTTTCTCCCTCGGATTTCACGATAAACCTGATAAGGTGAAATTTAAATTGGATTCGGAGTGGATTAATTTGGAGAGAAATCCAAAACTTTAAACAAAACTTCGAAAACAAAATAGTTAGTGTTTAATTTTTCAAGTACTCCAAATTTTACCACAGGAATAAAATTCTCTTTCAGTAAATTTTGATATTTTTTTTAAATTCAAAATCTCTACTTTCACTCTAGTTTTTTTGAGACATCCGACTAAAATTTTTGCTAAAACTGAAATGAATTGAAAAATACAATTTTAGCTTCGCCAAAGCGTGGTCGACATCGTGAAGGAGCTGTGGGAGCTGTCGTACTTGCGAGAGGACATCCGCAACAAGCTGAGGGAACAGATCGAGTGCTGCACTCTGGACGTGCCACCCAGACACTTCCAAACTCTGCTCGAGGCACCCAACAAGTGGACAGAGAACATCTATAGGAATGCTCTCCATCTCTATCTGGCTCTGCTGCAGATCGACACGACTCTCCTCATGCCATTGGCTGTTGCCTATGCCAAGGGACCTATTGAATTCAAAAGAGTAAGCCTCTTTTTTCATTCAAACAAAAACTCCTCATTTGAATAATGACAATATCGTTTCCTTTTTTCTGAAATTCAAAATTATCACCTTATCTAGTCTTGATCTTCATTTTCTCAGGAAGGATCATCGATATTTTGAAAGATAATGTGCTTTTTGAAGTGGAGGAAAAGTTCTTTTACAACAAAATCACTTTTCCTCGAAGAATTTTCTCGTCATGAAACTTCGGCTATCTTCATTATTTCCAGATAGTTCTTCGTCTGGTGGAGCCAGTCGTGAAGACGATCGGAGTACAGAATCAAGAAATGCTCGATCTGGTTGCAGAGTGTCCGCTGGGCGCTGAGACCCTCATTCTCAGATTCGTCCATCTCATCACCGAGAGAAGTAGGAGAAGAGTCTAATTTCTAGGCACTTTTAAAGTGACAATAATATATTCTTCAATTGATAGCAAAAGCTGCTTCTTTCTATGAATTGAAAATAAGACCGCATATTTCGAAAGAAGATTGTTTGTATCGCCAATTGCGAGTTTTCGTATTTTCTCATTCATTTTTCGATTTTAGACCCACCGACCCGCGAACTCGTGGACAGAGTCAGAAGCTTGCACGCGACCAGAAACACTGATGCGAGGGGCATGATCCCCATTCTGTCCGGACTGGATCGGGTTAGTTCATTTCGAAGAATCGATCATTTTGCAAGATGTTCAGGAAGACATCGTCAACCTGCTGCCTCATTTCGTGTTGAATTCGTCGAATCAGAAGTTCGTGCAGGTCGTCATCAAAAGGCTACTCACTGGAAAAAGTCAGTCGATTTATATCTTATCCTTCTTTCATACTCATCGGATTTAGAAGAAAACATGCAAATATTTTTATTTCAAACTTGAAAACAAATTCGTTCTTATCGATGTTCTCTTACCATTTTCTCCAGATCCTGATACTCTGGAACCGACAATCACAGGCGAGGACCTCATTTTCGAATATCACAAACTGGAGCCGCGCGAGGAGGAAGAGAGGAAGATGCATGTTGAAAGTAAGAAGTTATACATTTTCGATAATTTACAAATCTCGGAAACTCGCAATTTGAAGAGACAGTGTTCAAAAGTTAGAGAGCACTTCTTTACTTTTTCCTAGCTCTCTAAGCATTATTCAGTCAGACTATGAGGCTACGAGAATTCCAAATACCCTATTTGTTATGAGATTTATTTGTTTTTTTTTTCTTTTAGATCTGTCCGAATTGCTCGACTCCCGTCACATCCAGAAGGACCACATCGCAGCTGCCATCGAGAAAATCCTCGAATTGGACGTCGTCCCGCCTCTATTCTACCACACCCTCACTGTTGTTGATAAAAAGGTAGAAAATCGATTTCGAGCAAACACATTTTTCGAAACTATTCTTCGGTTTATCAAATTATGCACTTCTTTATATCTTTTTTAAGGTTATTCGGAAAATTTCATTACAGTCAATTTTCATGTCGTCTCTCTTCCTAAAACTTCGACTGATAGTTTCTATTCGAATCCTGAATATTAAATGTTTTTTTTTCAAAGAAGGCCATATTTGATCCTCACAACTGTCTGCCTATCTCTCATAAGTGCATAATTTGCAGTTTCCGAGTCTGGACAGTTTCATTTCGAACGTGGTGCAGAAGGTGATCCTCCGCGAGTTGTGGAAGGCGAATGACGAAACGAGAAAGGCCTTCTTCAGGTCGATCATCCAGCTGAGGAGTGTGGCCTATGCGGTAGATCAGTCGAAATTATTTGAACTTGAAAATGAACGACCTTATTTTTTCTTCGGATTTCCTTATGATCTCCTTCTTTTCTCGGGGTCGTGAAATAGCTGCGCATTAGCGTAATGAGTTCCTTTAAAAATGCGATTTTTAGCCGATGCTGACCGAATTCAGAGGCGACGAATTCCTTGAATTCGTCGAATATGCTGGAAATCAGGTAAGAAATTTCATCTTGTGAAAATTAATGAGTCCGAATGTGTTTCAGATAATCCTGGACCTGCGCGATTTCTATCCAACCCTATCGACCTCACAGAGGAGGAGTGTTGCGTGAGTTATTCTTCTTTCAACATTTAGAAGAAATTTTGATTAGTGAGCCAGCAGATTAAGATCGCTTGTTATCAACACTGAGATAATTCTATCAAAATCAAACCTCGTTTAAATTTATTCTTCTTTCTAAAAACTAAAAATGATTTATTTTTCAGAACCGAAATCAGCGATAAAGTCCGCGACAAGGATGCAGAGGAAAAGCAGAGATTGAAGGCTGGAAAGGACGGAAAGGGAAGCAAGGAAAACAAGGAGAAGGAGAAGGACAAAGACAAGGAGAGGGAGGACGACAGGGAAAATCAGGAACAAGAACGAGAAGCCATGAGGGAGTCCAGGAGGAACAAGGAGCAACAGAAGGAGGTGGGACTCGTTTTGCACATTTTGAGTGTGCTGATCTGAAACGCCAAAATTGTATACATTTTTACCAGAATAATATGTTCGACTTTTGAATATAATGGCAGTTTGGGTAGGATATCTTCTAGAATTTTCATTTTCAAGATTATCAAGAATTTACAATTCAAAACGTTCACAAAAAATGATGAATATTTTTGTTTCAGAAGAAACGCATTGCCTAGTACTGATCGCCAAATGAAGAAGAGTATCTCACACATTTACACACGGGTTTCTAGTTTTTGTTGTTGTCTGTTGCAAGTTACTTTTTGTGAAATTGAACTTTCTCAATAAATATTTATCGTCATTTGAACTGCTTTCATTTTCTCATTTGGTCTCTTTCATGCCAACGTTTATTATCTCAGAATCGAAAGATTCAAAATCTGATCTTTTTTCTTGTTTTTTTTTTCCCAATACCACCATCTTATTAAGTCTGAAGATCATCATCAGCCATGTAGTCTTTTGATGAGATTTCTAATCCAGCTATCTGGTTTTTAATCGATTTTCTTTCTTTAGATGAATAGGCAGTCCCCCGAGCCTTTGCTCGTTCTGACCCATCTTCGCGGAGGCGTTTCCTGTATTCGTATTGTCCACCTCGACGACAGTCAATTCCTCGCAATCGGCACTTCTTCAGGAATTCTCCAGCTCTACAATTCGGTCAACTATCTCTTGGAAAGGACCCTTTATGGTAGGAAAAATGAACTGAAAAAACCACTGAATGATTGTTTTGCAGAGGATCCAGAACAACGAGCAATTCAATCGGTTGGAAATCGGAAAGACGGCGAAGGCAAACAGATGATTTGGGCATTCGTCAGAGGATTCGGAATATTGCAGTTCAAGTAACGAGAAATTCAGTTTTATCCAGAAAAATGATAATGAATAGTGAATATCAGAATTTTTCTGCATTTTTGATCTGTAAATGGAAGAAAATAAAATGTTCTTCCACGTATTCAAAAACTAATGATTTTCGGTCTTGTAGTTTCCACCCTATTTTTTCTTTTCCCCACTATTTCCCAAAAATAAAGTAGGAACTACAAGAGGGTAGTAACTGCAGTGAGCCTGATTTTCAGTGAAGATCAACCTATCAAACTCGTATCGACTGACTTCGTTGGATTCGCTCGTGCGGTCACATTTGGGACAGATTTGATCTACCCTGTCACTGATCAGAAAAGCCGATCTGCTTTCCGCATTACGAAGGATGGGGATTGGGGGAAGTCGGAGCTGCTCTATCAGATTCCTGTATTAGAAAAGGTTGGATCAGGTTTATTTTCGAAGGATTTGAAATAGCAAGTTTTTAATGTGTGCATTCTCCGTTCAAGTGACTCGATAATATTCAATTAAAATTCTGAAATTCCCTGAAAGTATATACTTTTGCCAATTATTCCTGCTAATTTCAGTCAGACGCAGACGATTGTGAAGCCACCAGTCCAGAAATGACTCCTCTTTGCTGCGCCCTTTATGGAAATCTGTTTGCCGTTGGAGACGACGCAGGACGAATCCATCTGGTCGATTTGGACACGAGAAATGTACAGGTAATGATGCTTCTTCTACGTTTATTCCATAGTCCTAAAGCCAAATGGCTATCTTTCGAATTTTGTTTCCAATTCAACAGATCCTTTTCAAGAATCTTCCTATGCCAAATTTTCATATTTTCATTCGTGTATTTTTGAGATGGTTCATCACGTGAAAACCCCTATTTTCGCAATTGCTGGGCAGCAGGAATTCATCGCTTTTGGCACGGAAAAATCACCGCTCGCATTGATGAAATTGACTGACAAGAAAGACGAGCAGATCATAGAAATACAGTATCCTTCCAGGTACAATTTCATAAATCAATTCTATGTTCAGATGAGTATGCTATGGAATTTTGATCTTCCATAAGATATCGTTTTCCAGGATTTTCAATCACTAATTGAAACGAATTGCAGTTCTGAAGGCTGCTCCTTCCTGGGCTTCTCTCCTTCTGGCAAAACTCTGCTTTCCGGTTTCTGGGACGGTTCCGTGCGAGTCTACTCGGTGAAATCCCGCAACCTACTTCTTCATCTGCATTTTCACAAGGCATCCATCACCTGTCTGCATTGGAGCCGTCAGAATGCAGAGGACAGGATCCTCATTGCAAGTCGGGATGAGACACTGTCTATTTGGAAATTCGACAAGTGAAGAATAGTGGGGATTTGAATATTTTTAAAACTTATTCGAGAAGGACGGTCGTTATTCACCAAAGCATATTATAGCCATTGAAATTAAAACTATTTATAATATTTTGATATGCTGGATTTATCTAGGGTATATGATAGTGATAGGGGTTGGGATGGAGTATATCTCGTAATGACTTTGCTAAAGCTTTCATTATCATTACTGATAGTTAAGCGTTCATTTTACGATAAATTTCAAATGCCCTCGCAACGTCTATGCTCATAGCGAGAAGAATAGGCATTGAATAAATATGAGTAAGGATAAGTTTGATCAGTACGTGTTTACAGATCATGACTAAATTATCTTAAAAATTGACTTTTGGTGAATAACACCCCTTTCAAAATCTTTGGTGAATAGCGATCTGCATTCTAGAATGAAACACTGGCGACAGAATGCAGCAATTCAAATGAAGAAAACCAAGTCGAAAGCTATTGCCATCAAACAATATGGATTAGCGTATTTGAGAACACGAAAAGAGAAAACCGTTACAGAAACTGTCAACTAAAAATACTTCTAATTCTACTCGTAGTTTTTTTAATTGTAAATTCAATTTTGAAGAATAAACTTTATTCACTTGAAAATGATCTTATTCAAGCCAGTAATCGTTTGAACGCCACCACCAGAACGAATTCGAAGTGCCATCTAAATTTATTGTTTTGACTCTAAAAAACATTTTCACTAGTCTATAATTTCTAAATTATTTCATTTTCTTTCAATAAAGTGGAAATCTCACTTATTGGCCTGCAAGTCGGGTCGGTTCCCGAATAGTCGCAACTGCATGTATCTCCCCATCCTGATTGTTTTCCAGCAGCACCGTTGCAATCCAACAAACCACAATCAGGCCCGTAGTAACCAAGCACACAGTCACATTTTCCTAGCGCATCATTGTGCGTGCCGCCGTTTTGACAGACTAATATTTCAACAAATCTTTGCAAAATAGTTCAGAAACTTACTAAAGTTGGTGGTTACTGCGTAGGGGAATACTTTCTTAATTTGAATACCTGAATCTTCTACGGTACCATTACTTATCGTCAACTAAAATATTCTTTTCTTTCATCATTCAATTCTGATTTTGTTATTTTGAAAAATATATGTTCTAATATAAGTAGAGAGGCCAAGTAGTTTTTTTTTTTTTAAATAAGTTAAATTAGATTTATTTGACATCAGAACGATAGGCGAGATCGGTATAAACTCAAAACTTTTTAGATTTTCAAAAACAGTTCATCCTATCAAAAGTTATACTACTAGAGTTTCGACGTCGTTCATGCCTTCAGAAGGCCTTTTTCGAAAAACCGACGACGCCATCATCTCAGGTATCGTTTATTAACCTATTTAGTATTTTGATTTTTCGAAATTGCCGACCAATTAACGAGGTAATTAACGATAGTTGAGACATCGAAAAAAAAAAAAATTCATGCACTCTTTTTCTCTCTCGAAAGGGGAGACTTGGCCTTCCTAATTGTAAGCAAAGATTGGATACATACGTAAATGAATTGAGGTCCTGCATCAGTTGGTGGTCCAATTGGAATATAGGTCGTGGATTTAAATGTACAGTTAACTCTATCTGCTATTCTACTGAACGAACTGTATCCGTAATTACTATCAATTAACTTCCAATCATTCGGTAAATATATTCCCAATCTTGCACCAGTATCTAAAATTATATGCCTCTATGTGGCCTCTGAACTGAAGCTTTTACTTGACTGAGTTGTTGAAATAGCAGTTGAAGAATCTTTCAAATCGTCCGAAAGAATGGCGAATGTTGGGGATATAGAGCTATTTAGTACATAAAAATAAAATGTGTTAACTCTTTTACTTCTAACTTAACTTACTAGAACGGATACAAAATATTTATCGTCGTACAGAGGAAATACTGTGTGTGACTTAGCATCATATTTTACGAACTTAATAAATACACTATTACTGCCTGCATCATCCTCATCAGGAGGGTTCTCATTATCTAAAGGAAACGTTTTGCAATTTATGACAAGCGTTTACAAGCTTTATAATTCGACATTTTCTAGAAAGTCAAGTGTAAGATATTGGAAATTTAAAAGGTTAAATTATTTTAGTTTATAACTAACTGCATAAATGATTAAAAAAATCAGCGACCATGTATTCGTATAGATCACTATGTGTTATTTATTGTTTATAAATGTAAATTAATATTAAAATTAATTCTTGATAAAGTGGGATATTGATTTTAGGTTGCCTACCATATTTTGCTTTCAGACTGTTTAGTCCTGGCATAATTACATATGCATCCCCTTCTACCTCAAATTGATATGCTCCACTCCAATTCATTTGAAAATCAAAGAAAGAAACAGTTGATTGTAGTAGTCTTTGGAAAAACTGAATTAAGTTTGAACAATTGAAAATATAATATTTTGCATTTAAAATAAAAGTTAATTTACCTCCTTAGGAAACAATACATTCTCATCATTTGCATTAAAATTTGTTGGTATTACAGTCCCTCCAGTCGACATTAAACCCTCGAATATTTTATCCGGAATTGTAGAACGATTGCTTGTGTACCAATTATACGTATCATATGGAGCGCATATGAAATATACCTGAAAGACAAGATAAAGACAATGGGTTGGAATATCGAAAAAAAAAATGCAAAATCTCGCCCCAGTAAAACATAAGGGCAATAATTATGGATTCATTGAAAATGTTCTTCATATGTAACAAGTTGTATGCTAAATTACCTCTTGTCGATACTGTTGAGATACTTGCATAAATTCTTCCCGATTAAAATCAAGAAGATCGTCAGGGTCCTCTTTATAAATTGCCATGATTCCTCTCTGCTGTCTACCAAGAGCGCGTATTGCCGCCTCAATAAAATCTTCAATAGCTATAGTCAATTTTCTCAATATAATACCTTATATGCATAAACTATATCCCATCCGTTTCCAGTTGAACTGCAATTAGGATTATTATTTTTGTTGTTATCAATTGATCCTTGGAATGCCTCAATATCAGGGCCAATATATATTGGTACAGCTATAATTATTCAATAAATACCTCGTATATTTGTTTTAAAATACCTGTTCCATCACTACATAATGCTATAAATTGATATAGCCAAACATTCTTTAGATCATCTGCGCCCAAGTCTCCTAAGCCAAGAAAAGCCTTGGCATTCGGATATACAAAGAAAGGATCGTAATTGCTGTTATCGACAAATACCACAACAGTGTATGTTCGGTATTGCATATCCAAAGTTCCAGGGCTTGTATTCATCATAGGACATGTTGCTAAACGCATAATTTCTCCAGAAATGCAAATAAATATCTACCAATGTCACAAGATGGAATATCACTGTCCGAGCTATTATAGCCGGAGTCACAACTGCATTTATAAGCTAAGGAAGCGTTAGCTGGATATTTTGTACCGATGTCGTATTTGAGTTGGCCATGGCCAGAACAATCGACGATTACATCAGTTGGCCCTAGCACGACTTCATAATTTTAAGTATCAATTAATGAAACCTCTATAATATGGCGCAGTTTTTCCTTCGCATATATAATTGCCAACAGCGTCTTGATATTTGCAATTCTCAACAGGTCCGCTCGCATTAGTGCTACACCAAAACGAATATTGCATAGAAACTCCTATCTCAGAGAAATCCGAGTTTGGAACAATTGGTGAATTAAACTAAAGGAATTATTTTCCAAAATTTTCACCAATAAATTACCTGAATATCGTATTTTCCTTCAGAACCAGGTACACAACCAGGCGTAGTGGTTAAGCAGAAAAATGGTACGAAATATAAATCAAGGCAGATATCTTCTGAAGTATAAGAGTTTTCTTACATAATAATAGATGATAAAAATATTTTGGTACTTGGATCGGGAGTAGCTGTTTGAGTGCTTTCGTACAATTTCGAAACCTGTCCAGTGCAATCAGTAATGGTTATAGAATCCTAAATCCACCTATATCTTAAGATATATTTCAAATAACAATTACGATAGTTTGATCGGGTTTTGCATTACGTAAACTTCCTCTTATAATTGCGCCATTTACTAAATTTTCAGAATTAATATTATTAGTTGTAATTAGTTACTATTATCAGGTCCATTTCCAGTAGAATCTGGATATAAATCGTTGTCTTGCAAGTCTTTGTATTTAAATTGGAAATCAATCGAACTAAATGTAGAGAATAGTTTTAGCCAAGATTTTACCCATTACCTTTGTGAAGTCCAAATTCGGAGATAAATGTTTGGGATATTTGAAGGATCGATTCAGTTGAAATTAATTCCAACATAGTATTGGCAGCTACCATTCAAATTTGCGAATGTGCGATAGAGATTACTGCCATTCTGAAAATTCGATAGTCGGGAGAAATGCGAAATATGCATACGATATATCCTGTTCCTTCTACGCTATTGTCTAACAAATCTATTTTCTGTGGAGCTCCATTGCAACTTGAATCTTGTACCGGATTCAATATGAGTATGAATCTATAGGCTCCTTGATTTTGGAAATCTAAGCAAACATTATTATTGTAAAATTTCTTTTCGATCGCAATTTTTATTTACCTCTCGTAATTTCAGTAGTGGCAGTAATAAAGACGGGGACTGTGGAGATTCCTCGAAAATCGGCAAGTCCCGCATTCTGAATGGGAACATGCGGAGTTGGTTTAATGTTGCGAGATAATAGCAGAGTTCCTCCTGGTCCGTGTTCAAGGAACGGATTCAGCCACTTCTAAATCGACATAATTTAATTGACTAGATTGTTGAAATTGTAACGGAAAGATCTTGAGCATTGTTCATATTGGAAAGTATGAAATGGCCGTTTGACATAGCAGTGATTGCATTCATCGGTGTAGTGCTACGTTCTCCATAGGCAAGTTGCGTTGATAAATCAGATGGGTCCATGAAAATTAACGTCTAAAATATAGCACGTTAATTAATATAAATGCGAACATTTAATTGTGTATTTTTAATTAAAATACCTTTATATTTTTATTCGGATACGATCTATAGTCACTATAACCATCCATAGAATTAGTGAGCTTATTAATCATAATTAAAGCAATTGAATTTTTATGCGTAGGATCGGGAATTTCGTCATCAACTAAATCAGTCAATTGTTCAAGGTTGCTAGGACTAGGGCACGATTGAGGATTGATTAACTCCTAAAATACGAGTGTAATTAACTTTACTTAAAATCGAATATTTCACTTTCCCTCATTAAATATATACAATCTATCCAAAAAGTATATCAATACCTCATTTTCCGCGACTCCTCACATCTTTTTGTAATTTATGAAAATTTCAAACAGCTAGATATGATTAGGCATCTCAATATTCAAAACTATCAGAAATTAAAAAAGAGGTGAGAAGTCACGAAAAATTACGTATCGATAATATACTTTTTGGCAGACTGTATTACTTTTACTTACTTTCAATATTATGGGAAGACCAGTCGGCGAATTATTTTCAATATTACTGATTGATGAATTTGGGTTATATTCGCTATAAAGAGCTTCACCAAAGTCGCTAAAAAGTTGATAGATCATTATATAAATTAAAAACCCTTAATGAAGCCTAATCATACACTGGAGAATTCTGTTTGTGAAGATGGTTATAAGTACAATCGACTACGCTCGGATCTACATCATAATTTACCTAAATAGATATATTAGAAAAGTAATGGCATCATGATGGTATTGATTTCTAAAAATGAATGTCATTTACTTCTCCAAATTCTCCAAAGCTGTTCATAAAATTGTCACTGTACAATAACTCAGTTTTGAAACTTTCCCAAGCATTTGAATTGATGGAGTTTGGATAAGCGAAAATGAGAGTTCGAGACTGAATATCTTTCGGTCCTATATTCTTGCAATCTGAAATTTTGAAAGAATAAGTCCGGAATGTCAATAAATCCCATTTTACCTGATTGTGTCGTTGTTGGAGTTGTTTGAGTAGTCGTGGTCATCGTTGTGGTAGTCGATGTCACAACGGTGGATGTTGACGTTGGGAGAGGAGTACTTCCTACAAAAGCAATATCGCAAAATTCTTATAAAGATATTATTTCGTTAGGAGCATAAAGGATGTCTTTCAAGCCTAATTCGTTGTGTTCACATTTTGGATTCATTTGTTATTTTGACAAAAATTTTATTGGAATGTTATCCTTCTTGTATTTTTATTTATAATTATTACTCACCAGCACTATACTTAGATGTCGAACCAACAGTAGTTGATGTCGTCAATCCAGGCGTCGTAGTGACTGTAGTTGTTGCTGCTTTAGTGGTACCTTCTGTCGTGGTTGGAGGGGGCGGATAAGTCGCTAAAATACTCAATTGATGATTCACCATTTCTTGAAATTATCGCTAACGTGGCAAGCATTTGAATGGAAGAACACGGCGAGCAATTGCGTTTCCAGTGATTGGATCACTCAAAACGACCTAAAATATAATTTTAAGAGTAAGTTAGCTTTTAGAATTTATACATGAAACCACCAAGTGTTCGCTCTCGAATTACAGGAGAATGATTGCTAAATTATACTTGATCTTTATAATTTGACGCTATTCCTACATCAGATATTAGCTCGAAGGTAGCGTCTCTGTATTGGAATGTGAAATTCTGGGAATTTCCCAGATCATCGTACGATGCTAACGTAGAAACCTGAAATAGTGAATTTATAGAAAAATATGATTATGAACTATTTTACGCTATAATTTTGAAGACTAGCATTATTAATTTCCATGTGAAGTGCAACGTATAATTGTAGTCCTAAAATTAACCTTAGAAAATATAACTCAATAGCAATACCATCAATCGGTTCATGCCTTGATACGTCCAATTGTGAATCTTCGACGAAACTTGGATATAGCTGCAGTCCGAGATTCTTTTGATCGACGCCAACGGCCTAAATTTGAGGAGCTATTAACGACAATCGTTACTTTGTCTCTAAATGCTTAGGACAGTTCTCTATTGCCAAGAATATAGATATAACCTAATGAAATCGGTCTACTGTGAGTATAGCTCCTTGATTTTTTTTTATAACTACAGAGTGCGAAAAATGTATGGGTTGCTTTTACATTTGAATTCGAGGCTGCATAAAATTGCATAATATGAGTTAAATGATAAGAAACGATGCCGTTGATAAGTTTGGATCTAAGACATATGAAATACAAGTTTTCATAGGCAAAGGTAAGGTACGAGCATGGATTTTAAAAATCGAAAAATACAGGTCAATTTTTGAGTACCAGTGGGTGGCTAGCGTGTATGAAATAAAATCCCTACCAAGACAGAGCAGGCTCCATCGGAAGTGATTGTCAATGGGCATGCGAATGGAGACAATTGAGTGTACAGGATGATCATGTCCCCTGGGTAGGAAGTGGCCTTCGTATTGACGCCAATACAATCATCTGATACCTGCACGTTTTCTAAAATATGCAAATCTCATGTGTGTTTAATATCGAGCGGTATGTTTATTGACCTCCTTTTGCGAAGACGTAATATGGCATCTGACTTCGATCAGGGACGACGGTGATACTGTAGCCTTTCGAGCAATTGCTTGCGCCTCCATTCGCTATCAATTGGGGCTGATACATCGTGTCGAATATAGAAGATATCGCCTAAATGTTTTCAAGTAATGTGAAAAATGATTTTTCATTTTTACAAATCCGACACAAATGCTATGTATCAGAAAAATCGGAATTGAAATATAAATGAAAATAATAGAAAATTCGTCAAATTCGAAATCCCGTTTTGCATAACTTACATCAGCAGTCGAAGTATCATCAGGACTATAGCGGACAGACAGGAAATTTCCACCAGTCGCTTGAACCAGATCTTTCAGACCCTAAAATCCGACGATATTTTTCATGGCTAGATCTTCTATACCTGAGTTTCTTCTGGCTTGCAGCGAATGAAAATATCGTCTTCAATCCAAATCACATTGATCTGAAAAATTGCTAGTATATCCATAAAATTTGCAAATTAACTTACGGTGATTCCGAAGGCGACAGTCATCTGGAGGATTTTTTCTTTCTTCATTCCTGTTCCATCCAGCATTTGAGGCTGTGAAGTGACAACTGTGATCGTCGTTTGAGCGAGGCTTTTAGCTGAATTGCAAGTTTAGTACAGGAAAATAGTTATTTTCATTTATTTACATTCGATTTAGATAATTTGGCAAAAAAATGATTACCTATCATCATAGCTTCTATGGCCTCATAAATTGGCGACCCGTGACAGTAATAGAGACGAGTAAGGCGTGGCATATTGAGCATATCGGTCGGATCTTCAAGTGCATTAAGAAATGAGATGGTATCATCCCAAAACTTTGAATTGTTAGCAAACGTGTATTCTGAAAAGCAAATGCTGATTTGAATATTATTCCGATAACAAAACGTACTTCCAGGATAGTTTATTTCTGTCGGGCCACCTAGCGTGGTCAGATCCAAATAAGGAACGAAGTCGTTATACCAATAGTTATACTCGCTAAAGGTATTTCCAGTCTGGTTTGAAATATTTATGAAGTTTATCAGAGCCTAAATATTGCATAATTCCTTGGTTGGTGTTGAAGTTCGTATAACCTCCTTATACTTGTTGTACGACCCCATACCCCAATAATCAGTATACAAATTAAGATCGATGATATTGAACTGGCTCAGTTTATTTGAAGAGAATGTTCCCTTCGGAGGCTTTATCGTCGTTGCTGAACATTTAATTATAGCAGATTTTATTTATTATCTTTCTTTTACTGGCTTCGCAGTGGACTCCGAAGTAACCGATTGGACACCGACATCGATTAGTTCCATCGACAGCATATCCACCGTTTGTGCATACTATTGTTTCACAATCTAGATAATAAATTTGTTTTAAACGTAACAGTGAGATATAGAAATTACCATCTCCGGTCCAATAACTCGGACAGTTACATTTTCCCAATTCTTCTTCTGCATCAAAATAATTAAATCCCCCATTATAACATGAAGTAATATTTGAAGGCCCAGAAGAGGTTGTTATTCCGATAGTTGTTGTTGAAGGACTTTCTTGACAGACTAAACATTTAATATTTATACATAAATTTATGAATTCAATACCCACCCCCAAGGGATCCAAGCAGTAGTGCTGAAACAGCACAATACAGTCTGAGTATCATGGATTCTAAAATTGCTAAAAAATTATATCCACAAAAATTATACACATGGAATTCAATCGATTGTCTTGCGTCAGAGATAATAAAAACGTTTGAGCTGCCTTTTTCATCGGCAAATGCTTCTGCCTGCTTTATGGAGAAGTGACGTCCTTTGCTTCTTTGCTGATAAGCAGATAAGAATATTGCAGCGAAAAATTATAAGCTCAATATTAGGCCGATTATGTTATTATTTTATTCTGAAGTTTTATAAATGGCCAAATATTTGAAGTAGTGAAATCAAATAGGGGAACTTGAGAAGGAATATAAACCGAAATAAAATCAATAAATTTTCATGAATTTCAAATATTTGTCTCCATATTGACATTTTTACTAATTAGCTCCTTCTATTTTTCTGCAATAGTGATAAATGCTTTATTTAAACATTTTTAGTATAAATTGTGGAGTTTAAAGGATCTTTATAATATCATGTTCCAGCTAAAAAACGTCTACAACTTTCTGAGAAATTTCGATATCAAACTTTTTATACCTGTAAAATGTGTAAAATAGAATAGATTAATCTAACTTAAAGAATAATAAAATTAAAATTTTTACGAACGATTTTAAAAATTTTTTTCCTTCATAAATTTATAACGGTGTTTCCAAACTTTTGAGCATTATTGTATAGTGGTCGATTCTTTTCTTTAAATAGTTTTATAAAATCTAGCAATGCTTGCACCCAGATTGCGCAAATTAGTTTAATAACTTATGAAGCATTTTAACTGTTTAATTTATCCAGTAAAATATTAACAATAATCCCGGTGCTTACGTGTGTCTGTCTATAATTAGGTAAATTTATTTTGGAATATTTTTGAAAAAGGATCGAGTTTCATTCCTTACAAAATAAAATGTCAACGAGATGCGTGTGCCTTGCATGTGCAGAGGGACAATTTTAGAGGCAGAAAAGGAAGGGACAAGAGGACTTCTAAAGATATAAAGGGGGGTTGACAGGGGTGGAAGGCAAGAAACAAAGCAACGACTAGGAAGACTTGGAAGATGACCAAATCATCATCAGCAATATTCGCGTGAAAATATTCTCATTTTTTGGCTAATGGAATTCCCGGAAAGTTGCAAATAGCGAAACTTGGAACTGCACATGTCGCCCATTCCAGACATAAAATGACGTGCAATGTAAATTAGTGGTAGCAAAAGTTTAGAACCAAGCCTAATTTTAAAACGGAGTATAAAATCATTAATCATGAGAGAATCTTCATGCAACTTGATAAAATATTTCGAATTGGGATTTTATTTATGTATGCAAAATTTCTAAATGATTTCACACTTCTTGCAATAATTGGTGTTTGATCCAAAAAAACTTGCTCGCCACTATAGACTTCGTGAATCATAGATTTTCTATAGCGTTAACAGTAGGATGTATTTAATAATTATTTTCATTCAATACCCATGAAACCTAGTATTTTATTTGTAATTCGAATAATTTATAGTCCATTCTGTCCAAAATTATATGCACAATTTCAAGACTAGATATAATAAATTAATTAAACAAAGATATTAAAGCTGAATAAGTTATTAAAAATGCCCGTATTAATCATCAATTCTTCAGAATCATCAAATTTGAGATATTTCAAAAAGTCGCAGATAAATTGATATACGAAGAACGTCTATGCAATTAATATGCAAAGAATAGTCAATGGCACAAAAGCTAAGGCAATCATTCAACATGACCGAATTGTAATGATATTACAAAAACAATGTTAATAAAACAATGAGAATGAGAATCTGACAGCGTCGTAATTTCGAACAAGTGAACCCCGCCAAACTGCCTACCTAAGACTAGAAGCTAAATAAATGTTCCTTCTTTCAAATGATAGATTAGTCGATTCTAATTAGTGAGTGACTATCAGGGGACGTAAGATCTGTTTGGATTTCTTATCTAAATGTCAGATATATCTTACACTCCTGATATTCAGTTGGCATCAAGATTCTTCAATCGGTTTATGATTTGCCATTTGAAACAAGGCAATTTCATGAGATCAGTAATTTCAAGATTATCGTCACCATCATCAATCACTATGAACACAACCATTCGAAGTTCGAATTCGCGAACCAATCATACAGTAATTACAGATAAAAATCTCTTCCTAGAAGATACAAAGTGGATTTCGTTTGTCCTGAACATCATCCATCCAACATTCCATCCAAAATTCGCAATCATTCGATTATTTGTGTATTGAGTTTATAGAGCAATCGAAACACTGGCATTCTGTTGCACTCGGTATTTTTATTTCTCGAGGGCCTTCTTTACAATTCAATTCAGCAGTCACCTGAAAATTAAAATGTCTATTTTTGAACTTTGATATAGTCTAAAATTTTAAATCTATGAACTTCATTCATTTTACGGTATTTATTGAATAGAAAGAGGGCAATTTAGATTTTTTACTGCTTTTATGGCACAAAAGTTTGAAACGTTGTTAGAGAGAACCAAATTTGGGTGTTATTTCTTTACATTATTTGCTTATGGTTTCTAAATTTTCGCATAGCAAAAAGTTATGAAGCATATTTTCCAGTAAATTCCTTTCGAGAAAGTATGGATAGGGAAGATATCCCATTAAGCTTTTAAATACAAGGTAATTTACATTTTCCAAACAGTATCATCACGAAATATTGTTCATCAAATTATAGGGTGTGGCTCTCTTCTATCAGAGAATATGATGAATAATTACTATTGTAGATACTGTTTTGATAATAATTCTGACTAATTCCAGCCGTAATCAAGCAATATCAAACAAATAAAATATGCATAATTGATATCATCATGTGCATATTCGCGATATCAATCGAATAATATTTGCTCGTTTCGAAATTTTCTTCAATTACAACAAACGAATGAATCAGAGTTCAGGAAAAGAAGCATGAGTCAAAACTATCAATTTGATGATAACCAGGATATTCGTGGTCAGTATTTTGTATTTACGTGATTATTCCTGCTAAGTTTAGTGCACTAGTCATTTTTCGCATTGATAAACTAGATTGTGTGTTCACGTAATCACGTAAACATTCCATCTTTGTGCGCGTGCAATGACTCATGACTAACCCATTCGGAGTCGACCATCCTGCAGCACTTGGCGTGGACCGTGTTCTTTCTGGTGTTGGGATTAGGGAACGAGAAGGACAGACACTGGCCGGAACACCGATTCACCCGGACTATCGACAGGTCACAGCCCTCTTCGTCAATCAGTTCTTCTGCTCCTGAAACATTTTTATGTCATAATCCGGTAATCACTCATTACGTAGCAAATTTCTACTGCATTACTTCAATTTTGAATCATCTATGAAAGCCAGACTATTTCTTATCCGGCAAATATTTGGCATTTCTATCGAATTCTTTTGTGCAAATTTTAGAAAATTGACCCCGACCTCTGATAAAATCGAGGTCAACAAACAATAGGGAGAGTTCTATAAAATCTTAACCGATAACGTTACGCTCACTAAAGAATTTCAGCAATTATTAGATCATGCAACATTTTTAGAATTAAGCAATTAGTCGAGCATATCGATTTTTGATAAGAGATAGTGATGACAACTTATGAATTTTGAAGATAAAAAATCGAAAATCAAATTATCTCTGCTGCTAGTGTTCATAAGAATTCAATAACCTCACCTACAACTCGGCACTCCTTGATGAGTCCTGCGCAGGCTGTGGAGAAGCAACAACATAGCAATACCAATAGAAACATAAGTCGAAATAGGTGAGGAATAATGGCGCCGGGCGACAGCCTTTGCAAGGCATATTTTAATCGCATCTGAAGCATTGCAATTTATACGTGTGAAACGTGAAACGCATTTGGACTCGGAAATTATATGGTTAAAATTGAAATTGATAGTGATCATTGCATCCAGAATAAAACAATAAACCACGAAAATGGAAACAATAATACGAGAGCAAAAGTGTAAAAGTAGTAAAGTAGTAGTCCAAATTGTGGAGATGGGATAAAATTAAACCGATTGTGTCATCGAAATAGCCATTTAATGGATCAAGCCACGTAGAGACGCGTATGTGTCATTTTCGACCCTCGAAATGCCTACACCTCCTGCTTTCTGCTTCTGGGTTGAGCAATTCAAAATGCTACTCTAATTTCCCTCTACACTTGTCTTGAATATGAGAACGCAGAGGGTGGAGGAGCAAGGATATTTGGATATTTACACACACACACATTTGGGCAAGTCGTAAAGCTGGAATATCCTTTTTGTGACCTTCGGAAATCCAAAGAGTAGGAATAAAAATGAGATATTGAACCGGTGAAGAGGTGCTTGATTCGAAGGGCAAAACAATGAATGCGAATGGAGATGACGTACCAGGTAATTGAGCAGTAAGAAGTGGAAGTCATTTTCAAACAGCAAACAGACTGATTGGCTCCCAGACAGAGCACTCGAGTTATTTGCAGGATGATGATGGAATGGAAATGAAGAATGAAGTGATATGATCAACTGCACGCGCAATTCTACGCAACCACTCCTCCTTCTGTCAACAAAACACCTTCCTCAAATAAACCGAGAAATCAAAGCATTTTTGTGGGTGATATCAATGTCGCATAAATTCGTAAATTGGCACAGGTCTGCAGAAATAAAAATAACTATGTCGCCCACATATCGTACGCAATAGTTTCCTAGAAAAATTTGAGCGAATCAGTTTCGAAACCACTAAAAAAGCAAGAGAATCGTAGGTGATGGCTCATAAGTTAGATCCAATTAAGATAAGGCGACTGGTTTTGAGGACTACGCAATTTTATCGCTGTTTTATCACCTATAAATATGCGCGATCTATTTTTATTTACCTATGTTAGGGACTCACGCATTTCAACAATGGTGCAGAAGAATGAGGGGACAATCGAATGGAATGATTGCATCATTGCGAGTCATAGGTCAACATTCGCGATAGAGACGAATGCACGCTGCGCAGGGCAGGACCGACAGCTTAACAACGTTAGCCAGCAGAACAATCGAAGGGGCGGGGCTATGACAAATTAGTAAATGATAAGCTGAGAAACACAACCGGACAAGCTGTTTTGCAAGGAAAATAATGACTGCATTTCTTTGTTCAATTGTTGCTATTTTCGGTCCACTGCTCATCACAGCCCTCCCTTGTCATTTATCATCACGTCGCAGCTTTTCGCAGGGAATAACTAGCCAGGAAGATTGATTAAGATCGTTCAAGCGTAGAATAAGGATGAAAGGTTCGAAGGTTTGACGATATTTATCCTTGAACAAAAGCACTGGATAAAATATTATTCGATCAAACTTTAGAGAAGGGAAGGTTTAATTCGGAAGAAAAAGTGAGCTGAAAACAAGGAAACTGACCGAAGAAGAGATCGCAAATCCATTGAGAAATTGAAGGAATGAACACGAAATGCGTAGAATATTCATGCGGATTTATGAAAACCTCGATGGGGAAAACGGGTTTCAAATCGCAACTCAAAACTTGAACGCCTAGGTAAGAAATCTAAAATTCACGGGAGTGATAAGACTTAGAGGAAAATCCATATAGAAAAGGCTGGTAAATTGTCTATGATACTATTTTTAAAAACGTCGAAGAAATTGGATTTAAGAAAAATAGAAATGAGTGCGAAATCATTCAAAAATTCGGAATTATTTTCCGAGTTCAATAAATCTTCGAAAATTTTCGCAATTTGCGAAATCGATATTAAAAATTCAGAGAAAGTTCAAATATAACTTTGGTAGTCCAAATCCAAAGTTGAATTCAGTATTCTCACACTTCGGGAGTAGGAATTGCATAAATAAATTTCGAAAAACCCTATCTCATCATATTATACCTCAGAAATAAGATTATCATAAAAGATAACAAATCAAAGCGTGGGAAAACATGAACCGAGAGCAGCGTTCAAATTGAAATGCGCAAGTGAAAACAATAGCTTTGAAAGAATGCATCAGGAAATAAACAAATATTACGAAAGATGCAAAATTAAATGAAAAAATTGAGTTTCAGGACTTGCCACGTTTGAAAATTATTCAGGAAAAGCTGCTTTTTAATTAGGTTGAAATCTAAATACCTAAATATATGTGTGTATATATGTACGTTTTGTCATCTCGATAAAACAAAAGAAGGATGATAAAATATTCAATCATGATGATAATCGAAACAACACAAATTTATCATAAAATAGGGAAAAATGATTTCTGAAGCATTTTGATGATGCTTCGTGGATAAAGCAGGGAGAGAGCAAAGCGCTGGATAAAATATCGCGTAACAATGAACATGAAAATCTAATGTTGGTTGATTCAAGAAAAAATCTAAACATCATCCATTTCAATTTATTTACATTGTTCCACGTTTTTAGGTAATTGTATTGTCATAATGTTAAAATTTTTCGCATACGATTATGGAATGTCAAAAATACGAACGCGTCCCTATACCTAACGAGAATGATGAAAATTGAAGACCATCCTCAAATTATGTATTTGTCAAAACATTCTAAAATAGCCTGCTCACTGTTATGGAAATCGCGTGAAATTTCTGGAATCATCAGAACCACAATCAAATGTAAAAATAAACATCGAGAAAAATATTTGACGTGAAATTCGGTAAGAAGAGGAAAATGGAGTGGTTGGATGAAGTGCGGAGGGAATGCAGAGATGATATCCGGTGGAAGTCTTGAAAGGCAAGGAAAGGGAAAAGGAGTTGGAGGATGGCACGCAGACTAAATCCATGAAGAATCAGGGTAGAATCGGATTACATTTGACAAAGACAAAGAGGGGAAGAAAAAGACAGACTGTGGAGGCGCATAATCGGGGCATCGTTATGAAGAGGAAGGAGGAAAGAGATATGAAAGGAAAACAAACAGAATGGCGACGTCAGCAGAACGACGGGACATCACACGAGGAAATGCCAAATGCCAGATGCAGACCACGAGGGACATTTTCGGAAGACAAGGACGAAAGCGCTACAGTAAACCAAAACTGACCAACGTTTTTTGCTGTTGCAGAAATTTATGCCTTTTTCTCTGCAAACATTTTGGACACGCTCGTTGACTGACATTTTTAGAAGAAACGCTTTGGAAAATGTCATCAACGAAAACGAAAATGGAACCAAAATTTTGTCCTACGTATTTAGAAAATTAGACTCCCAAAATTTCGTGGCCTGAAATATTTTCTAATCGGAGCTCTGACTCTGAATCATAGTGAATAGAATAGCAGTATCTAAATTTATCACTGCCAACATAAAAGTTCAACGTTTTAAATTTCAAGTTTCTAGTCGAAAATAATCAAGTTTTTGATCGAAGAATGATGAACAAAAGTAGAAAAAAGCGTCCAGTAAAAACAAGACGAAAAAATCATTATAGCTGAAAATTTAAATATACGCAAAAAGAAAATTATTGTTGCTGAACTGTAGAATCTATCGCGAAAATGAGGAGAAACTCTAAAAATAGTCGTCTAATCCTCTTTAGTTTCTTCTGAAGTTTTCTTTTCTACCTCTTGATTCATTATAATCTCTACTCGGAATTATTATCTAAATTCGTTTTCCTGATTTGATACTTTTCTGTTTCTTATTTTTCTCATTGCATGCCGCCTCTAATTTCAATTCAGTTTCTCTAGTGATTTTTAATTTACGCTTTCGGCTCATCGACCCGAATCATGTTGAGTTTTCCCGGATTCTACCCATTTTTGCTCCTCTAAACCAATTTATCTGATTACAGAATTAACCCGATTAGAATCTAATGGTTTGCTCGTAGAATTGAACCCCTTCTTACACAATTATATGCAATCAGGTAAGCATTCGAAGAAATTAACATTTTCGCAGAGAAAACTTTACATAATTTTAAAATGTTGCCAGGGAGATGAGTCGTTAAAATCTCATACCGAAAATAATACTTATTTCTGAAAACAAACAAAAATTTTAAATTCTACATTTGATTTTAGGTTTCTGTTCATATTTTTACTAGATAATCGTCACCATTTCGTCATCATTAAGTTATAAATTAATGGGTGAAGGGACGAAGAAAAGCTGATGGTAAATACAGAAAGTCTTGATTTCATACCAATAGAAAATTATGATATGATCTATTCGCTACATTTTTGGAATTTAATTTTAATTAGTTTGAAAATCTCTGAAAAGTTTCAATAGTTAAAAAAAATAAGAGCTGGATTCAAGGAATTTTTGAGGCTTAGGTCGGGCCTGAACTTTAAAAAAAAACTAGTAAATTCTTTTAAAATTTGCTTGGGAATAAAACTTTATCTATATTAGCATCAAATAAAGCAAAAACAATTGTGAATTATCGTTATAAATTTGAAAAAAATAACAAAAATCAACTATTCGGATATCTGAAAATGCAAGACATTTTAAATGTAAAGGATATTAAATGGTTGATTCAGGAAAAATAAGTTTAAATAATTTTCTTCTGGCATTTCTTGGTACCTTACATATCCCATTTTTATATAGCATGAATTTCCCAGATTTTCAAATGGCAATTTGACCACAGGTTATTTCTTATTTTTCAGAGAAAAAGCTTTGGCGATAAGAATTTCGCTCAAGTTGAACGCGCTTTTTTCCGAAAGAACAGATTTAAGAATAGAGAATATTTGAAAAAAGACGAATTTTGAAATTTTCTACTCTTTTTCCATTATTTTTCTTTATTCAAGCCTGGGACCTTAAGCCTGAGCCTGATCAAATTTTGAAATCGAGGCCTAAGCCTTGAAGTAACATGTATGAATCATCAATGCGAATGAGCGTTATAAACAATCTCCTATCCTCCAAGTAGCTCATTTTGAAATCCAACAGACGTTCAGCAGTAATATAAATGAGATCATAACGTTAGTAATCGTGGAAGATATTCAGTGATACGAGGTGTCATTTGTGTCGTTTATAAACGACAAGAAAATACACTGAGTTTTATTTTGTCTATGAATCGACCTTTATTTTGTGAAAATCACGACTTCTTACTCTGCGCCTTAAATCATAGGCTCTGTATAGTTTCTTTTCTTCTTTAGAATAAAAAAAACATCCTTCTCTGCCTATTCGCTTTGGGAGGGCTGCCTTTTCTGTGATACAGTCGCCTCAAGAGGCAGCCGCATATCAGTTTATTATAATCTTTTTTTAAAATATATATTTTGTATTTTTCCCTTTATTATTAAAAGGTTCAACTACGCGAGTTTGAGAGGCAACTACCAACACACTACTGCGAATCATTATCTGACAACCCCTACATATATCTCCAGCCATATTTGTTGCATATCTCAGTATCCATCTCCAAGTTTTAGGATGTTTAAATGATAAACCATGTTTAGGAATCGATTTTTAGTCTGATAAAAGTTGTGAAACCAGTTTAGTAGTTTCGTTCTCCTTTCTTCAATGATCAATTTCAAACTCACTAATTGCCGAATTCTTCATTCACTCCATACTCTGTTACTATTCCCAGTTTGAAATAATACTATGCTGATTGTTCAGGTCTCTTAACAAAGATGTTGGCCAATTTACCAGTCGAAATTATATTGTTGATCTGCCAATACCCCGAATTCAAAGAGCTGGGACAATTGGCCTGGACTAACAAGCGAATGATGCAAATAATCAGGAAATATCGACCGATAGCACTCGAGAGAAAAACTTTATTCTATCGTAGGAAAATATTCCTTATATTCTCGAAAATTAATTTAAATATTTAGTATCTTATGGAAACAATCTTTATGAAGGAAGAATTTGTCTGTTTGATTCGCATAATATTTCTGTTGATTACATGGCTAAATTTACTAATTATTTATGCCCGTATGAAGTAGCAACCACAAAAGATAAGGTAGGTTATTTTATTTGGCATTGCCAATTTTGTAAATTTTAGATGTTTGCATTGAAGTTTGATAAAAAATCGCTTGAAATTTTCGATCTGAATACTCGACAAATCACTAGAGGTTACTTTACAAAAGCCAGTAGATCGGTTTAGTTTTATTGCACTCTTTGCAGGACCAGACCCACCCGAATGGCGTAAACTTGCATCTGTGGCTTATTTCAAGAGCAGATTGTATTATTTGGGTGGAGATACGAATCGAGTTGATGTAAGAAGATCGAGTGAAAGTTCATGAAATAATTTATTCAGGTTTTAATAGATGGGAAATGGCAAACAGGGCCTGCTTTTCCTCTTCCAATTGGATGGGTTCGAACAATAACATGCGATGAACGTTTATACGGTCACATTATGAAATATTCACTATTGTAATTATGGATATTCAGTTATTAAGCAATGGGATAATAAGAAAATATATCGATTATCAGACGATGAGCGGGAATGGATTGAAACTGGAGAAATTCCAGAAGGACGAGGTTTATTCGGAGCTGCATCGCTCAATGGAAGAATTTACATAACTGGAGGATGCTGGTCGTTGATTTTGTATGATAAATAATGTATTCTTATATATTTAGGTATCGTAATGTATTAAAATCCTGTCTGTGTTTCGACCCCTCAGCTCCAGTTGGCAGTCGAATTTCTCGAATCGCTGATATGAATTATGCAGGATATGATCATTCGCTCATTGTCGCTAATGGGAAATTGTATGCAATCGGAGGGTGAGCTGAGATTTTGCATATCTTTACACAAAATATTTGTTAACAGGTTTAAAAACTCTCCCTATGAAAGGTATTGTAATTCAATCGAGGAATACGATCTACAAACGAATAAATGGCGTGAAGTCGGAAAAATAGAATAAAATAAAGCTTGATTATAATAATCTCAGATTTTATATGGAAATTATATTCAATAAAATGTGAAATAATAACTGAATTTCAATGCACATAATACAGACAACACTTGAATGCATTCAAAAGTAACGAGAAATAATTGTAACTCAAATAAATATTATTCAAGATATTTTATTTCGCAAATTCTGTAACCAAATCCAATACTTATTTTCTAATAATTTCAATCCATTAATGAGTTTCAAAGCGTTTTTTTTTTCAAAATATATAGCAGAAATAGTTAATCGATTTCTTGTGAAGTTATTGTTGACACTCTGCACTCAGTTTGATTACACGCCCCAGGAGTGCATTTTTACCCGGCATGTTATACATAATTTTGAAGCCCTTATATAGGGGCACAATAGTATTTTGTTTTAGTTTTCTCTTTCTACTATTATTTTTCATTTTTCCGATAAAAATGAGCTAACGATAAATTTATCGCAATCATGTCAAACCCTAGACAGAATGATATGTGTAACACGAGAATGTTTGCTTGTTTACGTTTACGCTTCTCGAAATACAACCACCAAATGAGCTATATTTCATCAACGGTTGTTTGTGAGTGACCCATTTGGATGACTCATCCTGTCGCTCAACTCGATTCTTGAGCCGAATCCTCCTCAACCAAAGTACAAATCCTTCAAGCTCAAAACAGCTGTCCCTAAAACACCAAGAATTTCGTTATAGAATCAATAGTTTCACAAACTTTATATTGCACAATTCTACCAATCAAAGTTCACTTTGAGAGTCATTCGAGGATGTGAAATTTGGAGAAATGTTTTCGATACGTGCCTTTATCAGTGGAAATTGTTGTGCGTCTTCACAGCTCGCATATCTGAAGGGAACAAACTCAACGAAGCTCTATTCTCTCGTCGGGATTCAATTTATGAATCACACGCAGAGAGCCGTCAGGCAGAAGAGATGAGTGTGACAGCTGTGCCCTCTCCTCCCTTCCCTTCTCTGCCTCAGCGTTCAGGCTCCAGCTTCAGCTTATAAATTCGGCCTTTCACAGGTCCTCTCAGTCCCAATCTTTCATTTTCCATCTTCCCTCTCGGCGCTTTTCACATATTTTTCATTATGAGACAATTGTTTATTTTGGCTCTCATATTCCCTCTAGCTACCGGTAAGATTTTATTTTTGATGATACCAAAACAATCATGGTTGAAAACACGCAATTTATTTCATCATAGCTATTTGGACTTTTCGCGACTTTGCGACCAGGAGAAATAGGGTGTAGAGCTAGAATTCGGTAGGGAAACGCTCTTTCGTGTTGCACGCTTTTGCCTAGTCGTGAAGTGAGGTTGCGAAAAATCCAAGTTGCCTATTTTATCATGGTTTTTGTTGTTTGAATCTTCGCAGTAGAAGTTTTCATTTTTATTCGTTTATTTTAGCATATTTTTTCGATTGTTTGGACGGCTGTGAATGTGACACGGAAGACGAGATTATTCATTGTCACAATGGAAACCGAAAACAGCTCACACTTCCAAAGGGTAATCACTTTACACCTGTTTTCGCGTTTTGCACTTCTTCATTTCTTTCAGGCTCTCGACTACGAGGCTTCCCCGTCATTGCTTTGCCTTATAACGACATCAAAAATCTTCCAAATGAAGAAACCCTCCTCAACAAATTCCCTGATCTCAAGGTTCTTGATTGTCGGACGAGATTCGAAAACCATTGAACTCTAGGTGATTGATGTCGAGAGAAATCCCAACTTTGACTGCGACTCCTTGACGAATTACGACAAAGTGAAGATCATTTCTGACTGCTTCAAGAATGCCACTGAAGTCGATCAAGTTCCCAAGATCATGAGGCCGACTAGGGTTAGATTTGCAATGGGGTGTCAATTTCCAGAAGGAACTTTCAGAATTGCGACTTGACCTGCCAAGCCAACAAGCACTACGAGAAACTGCACGAGTACGTTCTGCATTTGTGGGAAATCATCAAGCAGAAGTACAACGATTTCGACTATGATGTAAGATTTTTCAAATTTTCAACAGTTGTTCGTTATTTTGAAGAGATGTTACATATTATTTTGAGAATGGCGATAATATCATCTCTCAAAAACCTATTTTCCATCCAACTTCAAACTAATGGATGAATATTTTTGAAACAAAACGTATTCTATCTTGTATTTTTAAGGATACGATGCGATCGATCAAGCAGTTCTTCACGATGACCATCGAGAAGATCAAGAAGCTGGGCTCTGACATCAAGGACATCTATCATTCGGCAGTGAACGAGTGGAACAAACCAGCTGATGGCAGCATTTCTTCCTCTGCCACCACTGCTTCTCCTTACGGCAAATATGTCGATATCGATTGATCACCACCACCACAACAATAGTGCAAATAATTTATAAAACAAAAAAACCCCATACAAATTTCTATAAATTGTACAGAGTATTCACGAACATTAGAAATATATTCCTTATCAAATTCAGAATGTAAATAAATCGGTTTTACTATCATTAATGATTTTTATAAAATTAACCCAATATGTCGGCCAACCAATTCCTAAATAAATATTGTAATTCGATTCGGAAATTAATTGATAATGAGCGATCATTCAAATGGTCTTATTTTGCAATTATTGCGCAGAATTACTAATTAGACTCATTACACGCAATAATTGTTATAATGTTTTCTATATAAATATAACTGAATTATTTTTGCATGTTCGACCGAGAACTATTGCAATTCATAAATCGGATACAGTCGACCTAGAATTTTATTACGATCTATTAAAACATACAATTCAAATGCTAATAAAGTTAAGAAAATACATGTATACATATTGCCTGTATGGATGTGTGAGATGTGAGAGATGCATTATAACTCGAATAATTGTGGGTCTGAGACTTCAACCTTGAACACGTCGAAAATACGGGCCAATTCCAAAATGCGCAGTCGATCGCGGTGAATTCGCTAAATGGAACATTTCGGATATTGATGAAATGTGAATATATGAAAAGAAATCGCATTGAATTTAAACTAAAGATATAATATTTGGAGGTAAAAATTATAACGAGCCTTTTCTTCGAAAAAAGAAATCTAGATAACTAAGCATTGAATGGGTTTCTTTTATTCCAACTGAGAAAGCAATATTCAATTCAAGTTTTGCAAAATTACCAAAAAGTGAATTTATTAGATGATGAACTCACATCTAAATTGTGAATGACATCCATTAGCTTGATAAGTCTGCCCGCATAATTGTTCATCTTGACAGTTTTGATATAGTAATCGTGTAGATCAGAGCCCAATCGCTCCTTGAACCGATTCGAAGCTTCGACTGCTTCTGGTGAAACATCTCTGCCTGTAATACCATAGTTTAGTTCACAAGATTGAGTTTTATCACTTTGTAAGCAATCGAAGATATTTCTTTGCAACTTTTATTACAAACTGTCAAATATAGTGGAAATGTGAATTATCGGGATAGAAATGCTAACTAGTATTTTTGTAATCTAATGTACTTTTTGAATTTTCCGGTTTAATGGCAAATGATATGTATTGTTAAAAATGCTTACCTTCAATATCGCAAATTATTACAGAGAGCATGTAGGCGATTTCAGTGAATGAAGGATTCAAATCTACGATCGACATAATCACTTCGTTGAACATTCGATCTACAAATGGCTCGAAAATGCTGAAAATATGGCAATTCACGATATTTAGGCTTTTCTAAAATGGACATCGAAAATAGAACATCACAAGAATACAAATTTTCAAATGGAACTTACTTCTTGATGTATTGCGTTTCATAGTTGGAAATCGTACTCAGATCGACTTCCAGAGTGTTCACATTCGCCATTAAATTGCCACACATTATTATGTTCTGATAATGCAAGTTTTAAGTTTAGCAAAATAATAAATATGCATACTCTCGTTTGAACGATCGAACTTCCGAAAATCTCAACGGACAATTGGGCTCGTTCGAGTCGTTGGAATAAGGTCCACACGCATTTGAAAATCATAAACTAAAATCAAAAATCTAAATAAGCGCTAAATTTAATAAATCTACCTTTTCTTCCCTGGGAAATACCCGAAATTCATCACAGTATTGCATGAATCTGGCAACACTCAACAATTCTGCTTCCCAATATGGTTTCAGGTCTTCGATTTTCACTTTTTCAAGCAGCTAAAATAAGTAAGTTTTATTTTTCAAAATTACTTCAAAATGAACCTGCAACTTATCAATGGAAATCTCCATTCTGTGCATTCTCAGAGCATATTCCATTTTCTGCAAAGAAGTCATTTTGACTAGAGCTGGATCGGTTGCCGTGAGAGGAATGTACTGGAAGTATTTTTTATTTAGGAAAGAAGCAAATACCACCATTTTCAAATTTATTGGAAGTATTAAATTTAGCGATTTAGAAAAGTAGCTTCATCATAGCATATTACATGAGAAATGGACTAGAGTTCGGTATGGAAAAGATTCTTTTCTCATATTATTTCGTATGCAGCGATACAACGACTATTTCAATCACTTTTCAGACTACAAAAAATTGTATTGCACTGAAAATAAGCAGGAAAAATTAGTGCTGCGAATTCAAAAACACTAGTATCATATCGAGTCTAATCAAGACGTGTGAATATTTCTAGATCGAAAGTATTTTTACCTCATCAAAAATAGCCAGAATTGCATTCTTGATTGGAGTGACATCGTAGATAATTTTATCCTTGGGATTCATAGGGGGTTTGAAGCGAACGTTGCCCATGAACGAAAAGTTTTCCTAAAACTATTTACTCTTAGAAACACGAACCTCAAAAGGGCGATATCGAAAAGGGTTTCTTCGCCTAGCATAGACTTCTTGCAGGCATTCCATCGTAAAATGATGCAGCTTGCATTTTTCTTTTGCAGCTACCGTAATCTTTATGCAAAAAGTGGTCACGCTTGTTCTTTCTTTAATGCTGCGTTGATGGTTTGAAGCGCAGCAGCTAATGGAAGTTGAAAAGTGTTTCGGCCGCTTTCGCGAGGAATACGGTAACTTGAATGCCTTTCTTTATATACTTTTCGTGAATGAGATTCCATTCGGAAAATTTACAGTATCAAGAAATGCGAGAAAAAATTAGGAGATTCACATAAAATTATTGAATTTTTGAAGGCATGATCTATACAAATAAGAAAAGTGAAGAATAGTTTGTTCTGAAACTCTTTTGATACATACACAACTAATCGAGCAAAATTTTAACTTGTCAAAAGCGTTCGATAATGTTACTTCATTTTGAAAAACATAGGCCCGGCGTGGAAAAGAAAACCCATAATTTCTAGTCTAATATTTCATCTATCCTCGATAATTTAGATTGTTCTTACCGGTGAATTTTCATCCCCACTAAAACTGCTGTCCCTGGTTCTCTGTTCAGCTTCGTTGCTGCCAGCCGAGGTGCCTGCTTTTGGTTCTTCACTCGATCCGCTACGTTGGCGACGAAGACTTTCTGGTTGAGGACTGCTTTCCTGAAAATCATAAGAGTTTTATAACTTTTTTACAGAACGATTCAATTTTTCATTTTTTATACGATAAAAGCTAATCTTCATCTTTCAAAAGTTGAACAATCTTCAGAAGTAGCTTTTTCTTCAGAATAAACAAAGCTAACATTGAATTCCCTCTTACAGGTAAACAATTAGCAAAATGTTAAAATGGCCATTTTGTACCTCTCCAACAGATTTACTGGATCTCTTTTTCGAGGGTCTTTCAATCGTCGAAAGAGTGTCTCGATTCCATTGAACATCTGAAAATTAAGAACTACTCTCAGTTCCTAATTTAGTTTCGAACACAAATCATGGTGTACTATCTGTACTATTCCGGTTTTTAGTGGAATATTTTGATAACCCGAAAAGGGTTTCGAAAGAGCAAAATGTTCCTGATCGAATAATCGAATGCTAGAGAAGAGCAATAAATAGGAAGAGGAAAGAGCAGTAATCAGACAATTGACGCAATCATCGAATCATCTACCAGTGATAAGGAAAGTTTATCAGTTATTAGTTCATGTTAGGTTAGGGTTTCCTGTCCTAATCATCGAATTATATTGAATCAAGCGAATGATGCGAGCATTAGTAATTGCCACCTGATAGAGGAATTAACGTATTCAGACAGACCAATTTGTTGACCTAATTCCCGGACATGATCACGTGAAAAGGAATGAAGAATCGAATGATATTGCTGCATTAATCTATGAAACAATTTTGAATGACATTGCACAATGTGGTTCCGATTTGGCAAATATTAATGACAATGACTAGATTAATTTCCCACAATAATTAAAATCGCCAAACTAATAGTAAATAAAGGAAGCCATAGAACTTATTCGTCTTTTCTTAGTCATTGCACAATCTAATGGTACAATAGGCCTGATAGCAAGAAAAGCATAAGAAAAGTAAAGAATGGATTGGAGAAAATTTTCTGTCAAAGTTATGTTTATTATGATGATTTTTATAATTTCTTAAAATATGAACTTACTATCCGGTGTCATGCCGAGAGCAATGCATTTGTTGTATCTGCAGAGTCGGCACAGATATCGCTCCTCCTTGTTGATTTGGCACATTCCATTTGCCCTTCTGCATGCATATTTTCGACTCAGAACCACGGTTCTTCTAAAACGCTTTTGTTTATATGAATAAAATTGATTCGATACATGATTATGTTAAAAATCCTATCCATTTGGGATTACTAATTATCATCGATCTCTGTGAAAGTAGCGAATATCGATCGATGAAATTCTCCGAATGGATAAATTATCTTAGATGAGTAATTATTTCATAATGAAGATCAAGTTAGATTGGGGGATAAATTAGGAAAAAATAAAATAAGAATTTTAAATTCTATACTAATATAAGTAGAAAAAACTGAATAAAATTCGAGTTAAAAATCTCTAACCTAAAGAATGCGGCACAGGCTCTACAACTGAGAACTCCGAAATGAATCCCATGAGCGAGTTGCCCACAGACTTGACATTCGCCTTGGGCTGCTGCATCTCTCTGCAATTCGTTTATAATTTCATCATCCAGATTTCAACTCAGTCAGATCTTGCATAATTAACCAGAAACCTTCACCATCAATTTGTAGAATTTTCAACTTTTTCGTCCTTTCCTACGCTATTTATCTCTAAACTCGGATGAATTCCACAAATTGATGATAATCTTGGTAAGTTTTACAAAAGACCCATTCAATTCAATCGATGTGTTCTGTCGATTGCCAATCGATATCCCCCTTTCCTTTCTCTTTTTCTTTCATTTCTTCACGAGGATTCAGAATCCTGTCCCCATTCCCTCCTCAAGTCTTCCCTTTCTTCATGAAATCGAAATGACAGAACAAAGCGAATCTGCATTCACCGTTCAATTTTACATATAATTCGTCAAGAAGAAGCTTAGTTGGGTACTGTAAGGAAGAAGGGAAAGATATTACTGTAACCTCAGGCAAATTATACCTATCACTATCTTCATTAGAGTTTTTATAGTAATGCAGTGGTGCACAAAATGTTGAAGAAATTAATAATATTTAAACTTTGTCACCATCCACCTATTTAAAATAGATATGAATAAAATTCGTTGCATTTAAAGAATATCAAATTGCAATTTTTTTTCAAAATTCAACTAGATCAGTTCAGTAGAAGTGGACAAATGGATCAAACCAAATATCATAGATTGCTTCAAAATTTTGCGCATGACTGTTAATAAATGAAAGGAAAGAATTACTGAAAACTCCTTTGAAAAATGTAAATGGTGTTAATGGTTTGTTTGCAATAGTTTCAAGGTGAAGTCTGCTTACCTTTGTCTGTGGATTAGTTGATGATCTTCTCCTCATCTGTCCGTGTTCATCTCCAGCTCCACTGCTGCTGCTCACAGCCTCTGCATTGCCACCCTCCTCGTAGAATTCATCCGAATAATCGCTCATTTCGATCTGTCGCCTTGCCAATGGCCTTTCTGCCTAGACTTGCCTGTCTACAGTCAGCTAATCTAAATGTATGACATCATCCTGTTTGTCTGGCAATGCAAAATGAATGAAGGAAGAAGCTGCAGGAAATATCGAATTATGGCGATGCAATGAAGAAAATGCTTCAATAATAAGAAAATCATGATAGAATTGAATCTTACTAAACCTCGACATGAAACTTAAGGTATATCCTGAAGAAGATGCGTGCTTTAGTTTAGTAATTGAAACACTAAATTCCGAAGAAAATTTCACGATAAAATTAATAAGAGCAAGAAATGTTGCAAAAACTATTCCCCGAAACTGTATCCTCGACTAAATTCAAGTCTGAACTGCAAGTGTTAGGCTGCAAACGCGCGTTATATAAATCCGCCGAACAGATAATTGATCATTTAGGTAATTTGGTTAATTGGAGAACATTGGGAGAAAATGAGGGAAAACAGATCATTAATGAGGCAAGTCAGCGAACCATTGCAATGCAAGGCTATCAGATCGGTGTCAAATGACTGAGTGACGGAGTGACGAGATGGTCGAATTCGGAAATCAGAAGGGAAATTAGAGATCGAAGGACCGTCTGAAAGAGGAAGGAGAAAGGGTGATTGAAGCAGGTTGGATGGAGAGAGAGAGAGAGAGAGAGAAGGAGGGAATTCGCTGAACTGCAGAGAGACAGAGAAAGGGGTACTGCTGACGAAATGAACTGAACTGAATAGAAGACATTGAAGGAAATGCACAGACAACAGACCGACAAACAGATCAATCGATAATAGACAACAACAGAACAACGGCGACAATACTAATAGGGAAAGGGAGAAGTGATGACAAAGACAAGCTTGCTACAGGCAGGCAGGCACTCTCTCTGAATGCCCCTGTACAGTCTCTTTCTCTGTCATCTCTCCTACTTGCCCAATAGCCCAACCTCCCCTTCCTTCGTCTATTGCATCTGAATCCCTCACTCTCAGTTCAATTCAGTTGTTGATTCGAAAATCGACCCATTTGTCTCTTTCCCCTCTCTAGAATAGTGACTGCTTGCCCAACTCTACTCGAGTCTCTTGCGTCCATAAATCAGTCCTTCTCTTCAGAATTACTAACCCGTAGATGATCAAAGATGCGAGTTGATTACGTCGAATTCAATCAACTCGAAAGATCAGTCGCAGATGCAAGACATTCGCAAAACACGCGCTCATTTGTTCGATCAATTCATTGCGTCAAATTTGAAAAGAAACAGCAGATCTTTGACCATCCAAATATCCACACGTGACAATGCTCAGTATTATGCATTGTTTTTAAACTTTTTCGAGAAATAAAAACTAAACAATGATGCAAAATTATCAGTCGAAAAAATATCGCGCGATTTCAAAATGATACAAGGTTTTCGAATGATAAGCAAATGATGCAAATGAATGAACGAGTCAGCACAAGAGGATAGTTATGAAATATGCGAGTCAAAATAGAAAAGAAGCAAACAAAAAGAAAGAAAACGAAGCAGATCGAATCGATGATGCAATTGGTGGGTTGTCTGTCTGTCTGGCAGACTGTCTGCAATGCCTGCTTGCAGTGCACAAAGCAACAGCTCTGCCTTTCCCAAGGAACTCCCCTTTCTCTCGTTGTGCAAACATAAGAACAATCAGGTACAATAAAGAAATCGAAAAAAAAACACGAATAATAATGTCTCAGGTAATTGCCATTTTTGGATTTCAACCAATTTTTGACAGTAAATTTGAACTTTTTTAGAAAATGTTTATTCCACGAGAGCAAAAATAAATAAATGACTAGATTTAAAAAGGCAATACTTTAGATTGAATAATAAGTTTTTTAGATTTTTGGCAGAAAATTCCAAGAAATTTGATAGAAACTATCATTCAACCCATAAGTTATTTGATAATAGCTTCCTGTTCGCAGAGGTCGATTTTAAAGAGGTCGAATAGTTTAGTGATTTCCATGATCTTCTTTCTCTCTGCGTGGCTCTTCTGAATGGCCTGCACCAGCCCTGTAATCTTCATCAGTCTGGCTGCATAGTTCTCCATCTGCATATGGTTGGTGTAATATTCGTGAAGATCTCCAGCTAGTTTCATTCGGAATTGAGCCATTGCCTCTCGGGTTGCAAAATCGAGATAGTCGTCTGGAATTTTCATTTTTTTCATTTCAGCAATAAGATTTTAGAAGAATGTAGTGGCACACATACGTTTGGAACATTGCATTATATAAGAAGAATGCTACGCTTAGAGACACTAGTAAACTGATTCTCTTGAAATTTCTCATATTTGAAGATAACATTGGATAGGAATATTTCTTCCAGTTTTATACAAATCGTTTCATAAAAGTTGTCATTACGAGGCAGATAAAAAATCGTACATTGCTCCAACTTTTTTGCGCTACTACTATATCTGACCACTACTTTCAGGTTAGATAATGATTTTCGACTCTTCGCTCGAACTATTATTGAGTTCAAAACTAATGCAACGTCTTCATGAATAAGGTATTTTTAGCCAGAACACTAACGAAACTACGATCTGATTTATGGAACTTCTTCGATAAAAACACAAGTACATACAAGAAAAACTTCGCTTCTAAAATAGTTGATGATTGATGCCATCATTTTAGCAAGTAGAATGAAAATCGAATTTCTCGAAGATTAGTGGTCAATAAACAAACAATTTTACCTCCATCGCAGAAGAACGCGAGTTGACAGAGAATGTAGGTGAATTCGGTTGGAGTTACTGACAAATCTGCGAACGGGCGGACCACTTTGTCGTAGGATCGATTGATCAGGGGCTTGAACATGCTGAAAACATTTGGTAGGTAAAAATGGCATTCCAAACATTTCATGAAAATTTGATTGCGTTTGGCAATTATATATTCAGATGATTTGCTAATGATAGAGTTAGATTCGGTAATATTCATGAAACCTATTCATTGTATCAAGACTCAAAACAAAAGTGATACGGAATTGATATCTAAAATATCGAAACTGGAATATAGATCTTAAAAATTCGGAATAGGAATGGTAAATTTTTCTGCTCAGAATCAGAACTCTGCTTCGCATCTGATTAGAAATTTAAATAAATCGAAAATTTCAACTTCCAAATGAAATTATAGGCCAAAACAGCAAAGAATCGAACAAGAAAAGAAGCGAAATAAACTTCAACTCACTATCGAATGGTTTCGAATGAATAGTCCGAAATCGGAGAAAAGTCCATCTTGATCGTGAACAGTTTGCCACAATGTTCGTCGGATAATATGAGCATCTGGAATTGAAGAAAAATAGACCAATTTTTTGAATTGAAATGTTCATATTTTTCACTTTCAAATAAAAATCTTAGATATTGAAAATGTAATTCTTTTACTTTATCCTTTAGGACTGTTTCATTGCCGAAAATCTGCAGGGACATTTGCATTCTTTCGACTCTTCTCCAACAAACTGCATTTGAACGAAACAGAAGGAACTGAAGTTGAAAAAGTCAGAAAAGAAATTCGAAAATCCATACCTTCTGTTCGATGGGTAACTTGTAAAAATCCTCATTGTAGGTCATCCATTTTGCGAATTTCAGGAATCCGCTTTCCCAAAGAGGCAGGACTAGTTTTAGATCCAATACTTCTAACATCTAAATTCGAAAAAAAATCAAGTTTAAGATTTCACGGAATTAATTTTGGAAACGATAATGTGTCTAGTTATCTTTCACTCTCATGAAATTTTCATGTTTATATTATTCACAATTCTGGAGATAATTTCATAAAGAACTAGTAAGCCTAAATTTCAGAAAATCGTACCTTCAAGTTAGTTTTCTGATTCTGCCGATATTCAGCCAGGCCATGCTCCATTCTTTGCAGACAGTTCATACCTTCTGGCGCAAATGGTATCACCAACTAAACATGAAAAGGATGAATATTTGATTTTTATAAAGAAAAAATACCGTATTCAACTGTGAGTGAATCTGTTGTTTGAGTCGATTTACATCAAAAAGCGAATTGAGCTCGACTCGCTTAGTCTTTCCTGCAGGAATTCGAAGCTGCTTCAGTAAATGCTCGAATGGGGTTAATTCTTCGTCCGATAAATCTATCTGAAAAAGTAAACAAATATAAGCTTGCTGAGAAATATTTATAACGGAGATGTTCAGAGTTCTGAATCCGAATTTCTTTTCGGAAAATTTTTGGAGAACAAGCCTAAACCTGACTCCTTTTTTCCAAAATTGAAATTTCAAACACCGCAAATTTAGAAAATCTACATACCAAACTGTCAGATCTGTCACCATTCTCTTGAGAATTTGGAGACATCGGACAATTTTTGACATCTAAAATATCATTCATTTCTATTTCTATCAGAATTTCTCTAGTTTCTCCCTACTATGAGGCTGCATGCCCAATTCCAAGCACCTCTGATATCTGCAGTATCTGCACAAATATCGATCCTCCTTCTTCATTTCACAATTGCCAGGTCCTTTTCTACACGTGTATGTTCGGTTCATTGCTATCGTTCTTCTGAAAGTACAAATGTATGAAAATTGTAAAAAATAAGCATATGAGCTAAGGCAAAGAATATCTTGGAAAATCTTCTCAGTTTGATCGAATTTTCCATTCATTTTGCTAAACTGTCATTTCGAATTCGTAAGTCCCGAAATATTTATTTTAAACAAAGTTCACCTAAAAAACGCACTGCAGGCTCTGCAACTCAGAACTCCGAAGTGGATTCCGTGTGCCTGTTGATGGCAGATTTGACATTCTCCATGGGTTGGTAGACGGAGTTGTCTTCTCTAAAATATTTTCTGTCAATTTCCATTTTTAGAACTTTCTGTGCTTTGACCATTTCTACGATTCACAGTACTATTCTTTTTTAATCGTCTACTTGAAAGTGTTTTCAATTAGAATGTGCTACTTTATAACGGGAATGAATGAAGGCCTTGTAATTTGCCGATTTGCACTCGAAATTCGAATTGGGGAACACGCGCATTATATTGCATTGCAAATTACTGCTGCTGTTACTGAAGTTGCGTCACGATTCGGCGAATTGGGAAGTTCAAGATGAGAGGAGAGGCCGATTGACCGACTGATTGAAAGATGGGAAGGAACGAAACGTTGTCCCTGAAAGGAAAGAGAAAGGCTAATTCGCAAGACTATTTCCGACCTCCGAAATGGCGTGTTCGCTGGACGAGCTCCACGTCGTTGTGACGCAACACAGTAAAAATGGAAGTATTTCGGAAAATCTCATCCTTTCAAAAAATAAATTAAACTATCCACTAGGGGGTGAGAAGGAATTTATAAATTTCATTCAAATTTAGTTTTTCTAGTACTGATTTTGCAGAAAAAATCTTGCACTTTAAAATTCCCCATTTCATAATCCAGTGAAAATGAACAGGTCTGAAGGAATTATCCGCTCTAATTTTGCATCATTATTAAAATAGACTCGCATGATGAACACATTAAACATGGCAAGCGGCATGCAATTCAGTTCAGAAATAAATGTTGATATGGAAAAATGAGCGAGAGGAAAGACGAAACAACAAACTACATAACGAGAAGTGAAATAAGCTGAATGAAGAAGCAGGGTTTTGTAAGGAGAAAAAGGCAAATGAATAATAAGCCGAGTTTTATGAATGAAATGATTTATTGAACTATTCACTTGAAAACGCGCTAATGAAATTATCTCCACTTGCATAAGTTCAAGAATTCTGCCACACTAATTATATCAAATCAACTTACATACCCTATAAAAAAAATGGCATATTCTTAATCTCACAAGAGAAAATTTGCCATACAAATAGTGGCGCATGAAAATTTGGAATAATGCATGATATTTGAAATAGCTAACTTCGAGATCTTTCATGGAGCAATCAGAATACATTTTGAAGATCATTGACAATCGGTTTCATCTTTAAGTCTATAAATTTCTGGGAAAATCGTTCCACAAAAATTAAGATATGAAGCATTTCAAAAGCTATGAATAGTTCCAAACTTTCGCGCTTCACTGTATTTTTCAATTCATTTTCAGATATGATTCGAAAAATACTCACCGGAATATGCACCGATTGCGAGCTGTCGGCAGTCGCATAGGACGTCGATGTCTCTGGCTCCAATACAGTCTCCTGCTTGATGTTGATAGGCTCATCTGCAGAGAATCCCGCACTCGACCATCTGACACTATCATCTTCTTTTGTCTGCGCCATCTCTCCTCCTGTCTCTGCAAATATCATTGATTTGGAACCTGTCATAATCTCTTCCTTATCTTATCAAAAATGAGCAAAATGAGAATGGAAATGAGTGGCTAGAATGAATATAAACCAAAGACAAAGAAACGATAGATTTGATGCAAAATAACGACTTCGAGGAATTGTTTAAAACAAGTTTAGAAGAAGGGTGGGAACAAAGTACAGAGTAGGCATTATTCTGAAAAGGGCTCATAAAATCAGTGACATCTACAAGGAAACGAGTTTCGAAAGAAGAAAATAAACAATCGGGTGAGTAATCTGAACCGCGATAATGCAAGAGTTGAGAAAAAAGTGCTGGAATTGAATGATGCATGATGAACGATGGGTAGTACAAACAGGCATGAAAGATGCAGGTTTATTGCCAACCGACTGTACGTAAAAGGGAAAGGGAAGGGAGAGGGAAAAGATAGGAGGAATTGCAGAGGGAAAGGAGAAACGAAAGCACCTCCGTGTGGCCATTTTCTGATCGATAGGTTTGCCTAGGCAATGTAGAGCGAAGAGTTGCACTGAACAACGATAGAAACTCGCTAGCAGCAACCAATTAGAGAGGGATAATTAGGGCTTGCTGATTCTGTCTCAAAATATCTGTTGGAAATAGGCAAATTATAGCATCCACTTCGAGAACAGACCCATTCGGTCACGCTATAATTGACTGCTCTTTGAATTCACAACGAGAAGTTCGAAACGTTACTTTTTGATGACGGTAGTAGTTCTAAAGAGCAAAAATTATTTCCATCTTTGATTCTTGAAGTTTATCCTAGAAATAAGAAAAAATCGTATCAGAAAGACTTGAGGAAGTAATGCTAGTTATTACAGTGGAGTTCAATAAAAATTGTCCTTGTTAAAGTATTTTCACTTGCTTAAGTTTCAACCTCAAAATGGTATCCCTATTCAGAGCAACCACTTGGTCACACTGAATCTCCCTTTTGAATAAGACAAGAGTTAGCACAGAAAAAATTGAGACTATTTTTGAACGTAATTCTAGAGGGCAAAATCTATTGTATTCTTTGCTTTGCAATTAAAGTAAAACCGATTAGAATTTAAGAAACCAAAATCCTCATCATGTTTGTATTTTAGAATTCATGAAACCCAATACAAAATGAAAGAAAGATCTAAACAAGGTGATCAAAATTCATTAAAAAAAACTAAAATTCTCTTTCGCAAATATCTTGTCTTCGGGATTACAAGTTTCAACTTCAATGGTATTCTAGTCTGTATGCACAGCTGCCTAATTTCACTATTTTTTTCAGAAACAGACAGACCTCTCGTAAATTATTGGCATTGTTTGCTTTTTGTCATAGATCAATTTGGTCGTTGCCTCAGAAATTCCACACGCTTATCAAAGAAAAAGGGGGCCAAACATCGCGTTGAATTTAGAATTGCATCACAGGTATGAAACACTCAATTTATGAAAAAGGAAACTCAGAAATGCGTAATAGCTAATTCATTGTAAAGTGGAATTTGAATTGTACCTATCTCTGTAATTTTCCTTCGAAAACTTAAACTTTTGAATAAAGTAGATGAAAGATAGAAGACTGTTAAAATGAATAGAATCACATTGAATTGTACCCTTTGGAATTTGGTTTTTAGCAATGCAACTTATGAGTTTCGTAGAATGCATTCAGTTCTTCAAAACAGCGCCTTTGTGCAAACTAATCTGGCATTTAGAACAAAATCGCAGATTCCTACGAATTACTTATGAACGAAAAAAGATAAAGAAGGAAGTAAGCGGTGCATTTTATTCAGATTGAAATTGAGGTAAAAGGAAAGGGAATCCCATATTGTTCGACGGGAATGTTGATGGGAGCTTATTGTTAAAAAGTTGTGAGTTGTAGAGAATTGCATCTTCACGCACAAGTTGTTCATCTACATCTCAGCAGATGGTTGCTCGTGTTGTTCGAGAAGAGGTTTCTGAATGATTTCCCCAATTACTAGCTTGTATCTGCGACCATACAAACTCGTTCGTCCTCGTGTCTGCTTCCCTCTCTGCTCGTCGTCCTGTCTTCTTACCGTCTCTTTCCTTGCCTTCTTTGCTTCCCTCATTCCCCTCTCTGCCCTCGTCCTTCTGGCTGAATGTCGACGTGGCCGAATAGTAGCTCTGCTCACTCGCACTGCGTTGTGTCGACAAGAGAGGGAGTATTCGAAACATCAATGGTTTTAATAAGAAAACGTTAAATTCAGCAGTTAGAAATCTACTCAAATAAAAATAAAACCGCAATGAAACGCTCATCTTCGGTTTATAAATGACGAAGGAAATATTACGGAAATGTGATAATGAAAATCACCATTTAAGAATAAAAGTTGATTAGATAGTCGAAAGAAATAAAATTTGAAATTCCCACTGGTCTGAGACTGGCATCCGATTGAGATGGCTGCTCCTGAAACTTCATAAATTTTCTCAAATTCCTGATGCAAAAACGGAAAAAGCATATGCGATATCTATGCAATTAAAACCGATCCAAATTGCAATTTCAGTTAGAAACCTTGAAAAATTTGAACCAAAATGTTTAAAAAGCAAGGTTTGAATAAAATATCTTTAAAAACCCTACCGATCTGCTTGTAGCATCTGATTGCGTCGTCTGTTCCTGCAGGTATTCAGACAGATTATGCTGTTGAGCCTGAAATTCTTCGAAAATTTGCTAGAAAAAATGAGAGAATGAGGAACAATTTACTCGATCAGGATTTGGAGCAGGCGCGTTTGCATTTGGATTCACCTGAAAATTTATGAATTTTATCATCTTTCAATTTTTTCTCATTCACAAATCGATGGTGCCTTCGGTCATCGAGCCCTTCAATTTCCATTAGCTGCAGAACCAATTCCTCTCGCTGACGCTCGTAATCTGGAGAAGAAAATTCACCTTTAGAAAATAAATATAAAAACCATTGGGTAATTATATAAAATTGAGCTGAGGTGTGAACATGTTGAAATCTGATTATTTTTAGAATCTTTTTCGTTAAATAATTTTGAATACATATTTTTAGAGCAAAAATCAGAATTTGAATAACCTTGCAGAAGCAACGCTGCACAGCAAATGTTGACGCAACAGAGGCAGATGGTGAAGAAGAAGAAGAAAATGACTGATAGTACCAGGTAGATAACCTGCGCTGTGCTTAGATTTTTCCGGATTGACTGAAAAATGATGAAATAACGATAATCTTGAAAAATACTTGGTGTGAACTTGTTTTGAAAAAGAAAAAAAATGAAAACCGCCAATCACTCATGAAAATAAATATAACTCACCTTCAAAGTTCGCAATGTTCTCACTCTAAAAAGAAAATGAATGCAAGGAAAATCTCTAGCTATCTCACCTCGATTCAGTCATCGCCGGCCCGAAGATCGGTTCAAATTGCGGATCAATGGAATCAGGCATACTGACCAGCGTTCCGAAGCTCGTTGCATTCGCGAGCACTTCCCAATTCGAATAGAATTGTCCGATGAAGTACACCATGCAATCTGCAGCAATGCAGTCAAAGAATGAGAAGAATATTTTTCGAATTCTTTGATGATGAATTTGAAGGAAAAACGATAAGAATCGATATTTTGAGAAATTCAACGTTCAACTCGGATTTCGCTCATTTAGTCCATTTGAATGGAGTTGATATCGTTCGAAAATTTTGTTTTTTGAACTTCTAGGGACAATGGGTAGATCGAGCCGAAAGGCATGAATTGTAAAATATTTTCTAGGAAAAATTGAAATTTTCCCGACCTGCATATCCGAGGAAATTGACGACGAGGTGAATTCGATTGACGTCATCGATTCGCGACACATTCGCCATGCACTTTGAGAAGCAGCCCCTGCAGAATGTGTACTTCCAGATGTCGATTTGACGAGTTTCTGAAATACAGCAGTTTTTGGAACATTTGAAACTGAATGGAGTTGTCATTTAAAGTGATGGGAAAAAATCGACTTTAGATTTGTAAGAAAATATTCGCAACCACGGGCAAGGTGGAATCCGATTTTAGTTGTGCCGCTGCGACAGAGCTTTGTTTTCGGTTGTTAATTTTTAAGAAAGGTTCCGACTAGGTAAAACTTACCATTGACTGTTCCACGGCAAAATTGAATGTCGTGCATCGTCACGATAATCAGATGCTCAGATGAAGTGACGTTGAGGAATTTGTCCAAATCGAGGCATCCTGAAAAACATCGACCTTTAAATTCCGTCTCAAAAGTGAATTTTCTAACCTTTAGCCGTGTGCCAAATTTCCTGTTTGTAATCGTCTGGACCCATCAATTCGGCTCTGCTGTGGGACATCAGACACGAAAGCAGACTCTCGAGGTTCTGAATTTTCGAGATTTGTCAAAACTTGTGTATCTTCCAGTTAACACATCATCAAAGACAACGGCCCCGCCGAGAAAAGCCCTGGTGCCGCCCGTCCGCGCGCATTTCTCCCCGAAGTCCCAGTAGCCCTTGTGGTACGCGTTCGATATGATCGCACTGAAATAGTGGCATGAAATCGATAAATGAGATTTTTTGGAATTAGGACAGTCAAAATTTGTAAATGTGTGAGAATTTGATCAGGACTGTTGGCAGGCGATGTTTCGAACTACACTCCACTGTTAACAACTACGATCTGGAGTTGATAGTTTCAGAAACAAAAGAAATGGTCGAGAAATTTGTAGAAGCAAAAAAATCGAACAAACGAAGAAATCGTCACTCATTTGTGATTCGCGGCAGTCTGCGCCTAATAGATCAAAGCTGCGCATCCATTTACCAGAATATACTAGGCGATGGAAAAAGACTCGAAAAAAGTCGGAAGTCAATTGAACAAAGCGCCTTCTATCGGTTTCTGATTCTGGCTAGAGTCCTATCCCAAGGCGTGGACGGACACTTTGATTGCGCTCAATCGCGAATCTTTTCTAAGCATCGCCCCCTAACGCATTCAAGCAACTTGCGAAAAGGAAGTATTAAGAGTGGACTGCCGTGGAGCTCTTCGTTTTCTTGTCTCTAAAATCTCGCTTCATCCACAAAAGATGTGAAGTTTTATGAGTTCACAATGCTTCTTTCAAGTCGTAACCACGAATTGTCATGATTCAAATAGCTAAGATTTTCCGTGGGTATTTCTGGTAAGCCGTTTTTTTCTCGACCAACCTAATATCGTTATCGTATTGTGTGGGCTGAAACTGCTCGACTCCCATTTGATAGAAGGTCGAGGCAAAGCGGATGCAGAACGATAGCAGGAAGACGCTCCACTGCATAGTTCGTTTTTGGTAATGACAACTTTCAATTGGAAATGGTGAAGACCAGCTTTGAAATATTCAAATATCGAAACAAAATCGATCAATTGTTTGCATGAAAGCTATTTTCAAACGTCGAAAATAGCGTAGTAAGGATTAATAAACTTGTCTTTGGAAAAAAATTCAGCTAAAATTCCTAAAAAAATAACATCTTCAGGCATTGAAAATACTGTTGTATTGCTTCAGCTTTGATTATTCTTATTACTTTATCATTGCGAGAGAATTTCTTTTACATATTCCGCAAATCATAAGATTCCTCCCGAACTCTTGAATTTATTCGAATTTACTTCTAGTTTTGCAAAAACAGTGTCAATTGGTCGTCTTTGATGAGAGAGATCAAGTGGACTTCGCATGTCGGAAAAGTAAATAGGGTTGCATAAAAGAGGATGAAAGGAATGAAGGACAATGCAGAAATGGCAGATATGGAAAGGCGAAAGGGGGAGAGTGAAGATTATGAATAACAGCAATGTTGCAACGAGTGCTTCAGATTTGTTATTTCTACCTTTCAACCTTCGAGAATTCGAGACAATTATGCGTATTTCACTATTCGATTGCATAATAGGGCATTCTTCATGGTTAGAGTATCTATCGTCCATGAAAAAAACCCAGACACGGGAAGCCATGCAGCTATTACCGGTTTGTTCATTTCACCTTCCTCCATTTTAATCGCTCATTTCAATGAAAGCTTCTCTACTTTTCCACGATTTCCCCAAGGTGAACTTGTCATCCACAATTTATCGACTTTCTCTCGATAATCATAATTTATTACAACAACAACAACAGTTCGACGCTTATTAGTAGATTCCCGATTGACATTTTATGTTTTATCGTTTGGTTCATTTTCAGATAATTTTATATAGATTTATTCCGTTATTCAGTCGTTATTTGATGTTCAAAAAGTTCAAGCCTAAATTCAATTGCAACAACGTCAATTCAAAGCTGACCTTCTTTTGGGAAAATTAAATGATTTCAGTGCAGTTGTAGTGTGCTCAAATTGGAAGATGTACTTTCAGCAATATTGCATATTCTTGATAAATGCGCTTTCACTTCATGGAAGTCGTCTCACATTTTTTCCCTGGTCTTTCCAGTTATTTCGAAACCTTACTGCTAAAGATCTCCCAAATTGGCACATTTAGATCTTTGAAGAACGACCAGAGTAAGTGAAGGAATGTCGATACTTTTTAGAAGCTATTACACTTGAACATTCGTGCAGTAATCGATTTTATGCAATCCATGATGATCGACTTTGAGGTCTTCATTTGCAGACGATCAAATGTACTATATTCTTGTGCTGATCCATATCTGGCTTGGACTGCCTATTCTGACAGATTCGATGTTCTTTGGCGGAGGAGGAAATTGCTGTCCCTGCGGAGCTGCGGCACCTCCTCCCTGTGCTGCAGCTGTACCGAGATGCGGTGGATTTGCTGTTCGGGTATGTCTTAACAACATGGAATTTGAATCTGGCCTATGGCTGATTCAAGTCATAGTGTTTTGAGTTATATCGCCATAATATTTGCATCAATTTTGTATATCTAATCTGAAAACCGCAGAAGTGTTAACTTGCGAGTTATGGAGTCGTAACTAACTATGAATTTGATTTTGGAATCTACTTCCTGACAACTTTTTGAGTCTAACTCAAGTGCTCCTCGAATCTGATCAGAATCAGAGAATTTCAATCCCTATTATTCACATAAACTTTCTTATCGTGTTTTGACTATAGCATTCCAGATGAAAGGAAACATTGCTCGTAAGTATTTTCATTCACTCGTAACAAAAATCGAAATTGTTCGATGCACTGATAGAATTTCCGAATTTATGAAAAAGTCAAACTTAATTCAACTGGAATTTAGGCGCCTTGTGGTAGTGGATTTGGATATGGAGCAGGACCAGTGGGCGCTGGATATGTTAGCGGTGCGACGAATGTTGTTGGAGGAGGGAGTTATGCGACTGGAGTAGGTGTCGGATCGGGCCAAATCATTGGGCCAGCACCAGGACCTTATGCAGGCCCAGGAGTAATTCCTGGTGGAGTCGTGCAAGGAGGCGCTAGTTACGCGACAGGCGGTGGATTCATTGGATCAGGTCCATCGCAATTTGTGCCGATTGGAGGCGGAGGAGGAGCGAGCTATATCGGAAGTAAGTCAATTGGAAATTGCATACAATTAATTTTATCCATTTGATAGCCGGAGTCGGAACTGGAATAATCGGAGGAGGAGGAGCATCATATACAGGAACTGGGTCCATCGGATCTGTTAGCGATACATCATCGGTGGGAGTGAAGCTGAGACCTCAACAGAAGGTCGACGCTTCACAACAAGCACTCGAGACATTCGAGGTAAAAAGATAATTAGTAGAACAGAAGTTCACGATCAGTTGTCAGAGTTTAAACAAGTTTGATCGTTTGAATTGCCACTACTGAACCTATGTATAAATCAGTTGATAAAATTGAAAATTTTCCACGATATCTTTTCATATCTTTCATGAGAAAAAATCTTCCAATAACTAAAAATTTATTTCTATCGGAAAAAGTTGGGAGTAAAATTCTCTCGCAACCTTTCTATGAAAATCCGATTTCTTCTCACAATATTCGGCAATCATTAACTTGGAAAAAGTGGAACCGTCTAGGGAACACGCGAGGTGACGGCGGTGAAGAAGGGGCTTTCTCTGACAAACGAGAATGGAAATTTTGACAGAGAATAATGAAAAATCTTTTAGATATGTTTTATGGATATTGATACTGACAAAATTGATGATATTCAAGAATTACTATGAGTTAAAATTGACCGGGCTTTCAATAGTAATTTTAGTCAATTATAATTTCTGACACAATAGCGAAAAAGTAACAGCCACTCATATAACTTTGAGTGCCTGATTTGAAAATTTGTAGTGATTTAATTCGCGTTTAACTCAACAAATCTAAAGAAACAATCTAGCATTTAGAGATTTCCAAATTTTAGCTAAATTGAAAAAAAACTAAGAGTATTCAGACTAGCCACTCCAAATTTTATGTTTGAACTGATACACTTGTTTGTAATTGTAGATTAGGAGTTTCAGTCTGACACAACATCGAAGTCTCATTCCACCTCGTCTGGTTCGGGATATCGTCGAGCTCAAGGAACGAAAATCGAAAAGCACCGATGCACAAGCGATCAGTTGAGGGAAATCATTGAAGATGTTAGTAAAGAAATGCAACCATAAATCATTCTTCTAAAATGCTGTCGATTTAGAAAATCACGGATAGCCCAGCTGAATCGAAATTGAAGATAGCGCTTGCAGCCAAGAAGGAATACGGATATAATTTCGATGTGATTTGTTCAGGTATATCCTATTTTGCATACAGCGGTGCACAAAAGTTTGGAGCATTGTATTATTGTTGGTACGATTCATTCTCACTTTTATCTGAAATGATTTGGATAAAACTTGGAAAATAATTGTGATTCGATGAATTCTTCAAGTAGTGCATGTTTCATCAAGACTGACTTAGCATATGTGATGAACAAAGCTAACCAAATATCCAGCACTATTCCAAACTTTTGGGTGTTACTCTATCTTATGCATAATAAGCATAACATCGTCTTTCAGAAAGTGATTTCTCGTATCTCATGTCAGCCAATCTGTACTGTCAAGCAAAAGCTCGAGGAATAGTCTGCCTAGCTTTCCAGCATTAGAAAACGATCTCAAACGTGTCATTCGGCATCATCTACTTCACCATTATTTTATTGCTTGTAAATATTGATTCGGAAATAAATAAAGGTCAGTTCGCCCAGGAAAAACGCACTTGAACTTCAGTCTATGATCAATTTAGGCATGAAAAACACTTACAAGGAATGCTCACTATAAGAAACGCGAATTACCGGACAAGACCTATATCATTAGAAAGCTTGTTCCGAGAGCAGTGCAATGATGCCAAGCTTTTGTGCTCATAGAGGGTTTTACGCTGTAAACGAAAGACACAAAGTTTCTTAGTATAGGCCTGATGTCGCATAGTGCTTCTATCGTTGTTTCTTCGTTATTTCACATGGGATTTCGGAATTTCTTTCTGTAATATGTAGGAATATATCATAAAATGATGTAAAAATAAATTTGCACAAGTTCCACCACATTTCAGTTACAGGTGGTCTGTTTCCAGTCTTATAAACAATATCTTCCGAATAAAATAGTGCCTAGGCTTTATTTTTGCAGCACATGCACTAATAATTTGTCTATGGGGTTTTCGACATCGTAGAATCCGAGTCCGACGGTTAAAATCTGATCCAGATACTTGTTCCACATGTTCTAGAATCTTCCGCAAGCGAAACTTCCCGGAAGCGGAAAGTTGCTATTTCCTTACGGGAAAAGTCCAAATTTGATATAAATATGACGAGAAGGATATGAATAATTCGAATCCGTAGAGATCTCGTTGATACGATCAAGACAACGAAAATAGTGAATTTTTATATTCTGAGACTCAAATTATGACCCAATTTTGCTCCCCAACTTCAAAAATTCACTCCATTCGATACGATGATCGTATCGACAAGATCTTTTCGAATTAGAATTGTTCGTGCCCTTCTCATCATCATGATATCAAATTTAGATTTTTCTCGTGAAGAAATAGCAATTTTCCGTTTCCGGAAAGTTCCGCTTCCGGAAGGTCCCGGAATATGCGGAACAAGTGTCTGGATCAGATTTTAACCATCAGATTCGGATTCTACGGTATCGAAAACCCCATAGACGAATTATTAGTGCATATGCTGCAGAAATAAAGCCTAGATACGATTTTATTCGGAAAGTGTTATTTATAAGACCGGTCAAAGGCTAAAAACAGGCCACCTGTACCTGAAATGTAGGGAAACTTACCTAAATTTATTTTTCTCATCGTTGTATTGTATATCTCTACATATTACAGAAAGAAATTCCGAAATTCCATGTGAAATCACGAAGAAACAACGATAGAAGCACTATGCGATATCAGGCCTATACAAAGAAACTTTGCGTCCTTCGTTTATAGCGTAAAACCCCCTATGAGCACAAAAGCTTGGCATCATTGCACTGCTCTCGGAACAAGCTTTCTAATGATATAGGTCTTGTCCAGTAATTCGCGTTTCTTATGTTGAGCATTCCTTGTTAGCTTAATGACAAACTTCTAATAGGGTCAGTTTAGGATAATCAAGCTAATTGAGAGACATTCCACGAATAACTAACAAGGGTCCGGAAAATTGCACAAGTCTCTTGAATCCGAACCAAGCCCATATAGGTGGATACACTTATGGGCCCTAATCACAAAATAGGGAGACCAGACCTACGAGGGAGTCAAAGTGGATATTTTCGAGAGGTGTGTTAACATAAGCTGATCAATTTTCGATATGCTATCAATTAAGTGTCTTTCTTGAAATTATTCGACTACTTTTAAAACAAAAAAAAATTCAGTTTTCTGGTAATGACATTGTCGAAAGTAAATGCAAACGACAGGATCAGGGATGTCTGAATTGAGGAAAAATTGAACTTCCAGACAGCTCGAAGTTCAGTTCAATTCCTACAACCCTGATTAAAAAGAATATTTATTTCAGTTACAATTATCTCTCGTTACTTTTGAATGCATTCAAGTGTTGTCTGTATCATGTACATTAAAATTTAATTATTATTGAACATTTATTGAATACAATTTCCATATGAAATCTGAGATTATCATAGTCAAGCTTTATTTTATGTTCATTTTCCCAACTTCACGCCATTCATTCGTTTGTGGATCGTATTCCTCGATTGGATTGCGAATAATTTTGTAGTAACCTGGAAACGCGTAAAACCTAAATTAACAAATATTTGGTATAAAGATATCCAAAATCTCAGCTCACCCTTCGATTGCATACAATTTCCCGTTAGCAGGAATGAGCGAATTATCATATCTAGTATAACTCATATCAGCGATTCGAGAAATTCGTCTGCCAACTGGAGCTGAGGGGTCAAAACACAGACAGGATTTTAATACATCATTATAACTAAATATATAATTATACATTATTTATCATACAAAATTAACGACTTTATTCCTCCAGTTATGTAGATTTTTCCATTTAGAGATGCAACTCCGAAAGAATCTCGCTCTTCTCGAATCTCTTCAATTTGAATCCATTTCCGGTCATCGTCTGATAATCGATATATCTTTGGATTACTCCATCTACTACTATCAATGACTGAATATCCATAATTACAATAATGAAAATGCTATAATGTGACCGTATAAAATTCCATCGCATGTTATTGTTCGAGCACAATTAATTGGAAGAGGAAAAGCAGGCCCTGTTTGCCATTTTCCATCTATTAAAACCTGAATAAACCATTTCGTGGACTTTCATTCGATCTTCTTACATCAACTCGATTCGTGCCTCCACCCAAATAATACAACTTTCCATTGAAATAAGCCATAGATGCATGCCTACGCCATTCAGGAGGATCTGGGCCTGTAAAATTCTTTGAATCGATCATTCATGAATTAGTTGACAAGACCTCTTGAAATTTGTCGAGTATTCAAGTTATATATTTCAAATGATTCCTTTCCGTTGTTAATTCCAAAAATCTGAAGCTTAGGAAATTATTCAAAATGACGAGCATAAGAATTTACTTTATCCTTTGTAATGGCTAATTTATGTGGTTTATAACGATTGTTGAATTTTCCAATCTCTTCTACTGAGCAGGTATATGAACTGAACAAGCCTATTCCTTCGCCTCTATCGTCAGATGTATATCGATAATAAACTAAATTATTATGAATCGTTTCAAGTTTCTTACTTAGCTTTCAATATAATTTTTTACAATAGAATAAAATTTCCCTCTCGAGCGCTGTCGGCAGATGTTTCTTGATTATTTGCATCATTCGCTTGTTAGTCCAGGCCAATTGTTTCAGCTCTTTGGATTCGGGATATTGGCAGATCAATAGTATAATTTCGACTGGTAGATTGGCTAGCATCTTTGTTAAGAGACCTAAACAATCACCATAGTATTATTTCGAAATGGAAATAGTAAAAGAGCATTGATTGAATGAGTAAGTCTGCAATCAATGGGTTTGAAGTTGATCATTGAAGGGAGGAGAATGGAACTACTAAATCGATGCTTCGCAATTTTATCAGACTAAAAACCGATTCCTAAACATGGTTTATCATTTAAGAATCCTAAACTTGAAGATGGATGCTGAAATAAAACTATCCGTATATTTATTGATCGATTATAAACGACGCAAATGTACACCTCGTATCATCAAGTATTTGCCATGATTACTAACGTTATAACATTTCTATTGCTGTTGAAAGCCTATTGAATTCCAAAATGAGTTATTTGGAAGATAGGAGATTGCTCATAACGTTCATTTGCATTGATGATACAATCTGATAACAACCGAATTATTGAAATTTTAGTTTTTTTTTTTCGATATTTGGTTTAGCACAGAATATACTTTTAAAATTTTAATAAAGCCGATTTTGGATGAACTCAGCAAAATATCACTTGAATACAATGATAAGAAGATCATTTTGTGATTGTTGCAGATATATATATATATATATATATATAACAGTTGAGTTCTGTCTGACCCCGGAAGGCTGTAGAGGAGTATGTGCTGTGTGTAAGGAAGGTGAATACAGTTGATGAGCACGAAAACTTTATTAATAATGGTTTGAGATTATTTATAGAGATCGGGGTGAGATATCTAAGGATAGATATGCAATTAGTGTGTAGTGATATTATTGTACACTTCATGCCCTAACTATAACTACCACAAATCAATTGTCGAAAGAGAAAAAGAAGAAAATAGCACCGCCTTATCAATCGAATTAATGAATATGGCAATTTTTGGTTCAAGCGAGAATCATTGTTAAACTTTTCCTAGAAAGGTCACTTTTATCTTTCTTTCCACTTTTCTCGCCTTTTTCAATCTCCCTTCTTTCCTACTTTAGCTGCCTTACAGCAGGTTGACCCCTCATTTCAAGGTTCATGATCAGCGTAATAGAATCGAATCGACTGTAATCCTTATTGCTTTCCATTTCAAATGTATTGCCATCATTACATTTTATCCGCATCCTTCGAAATAATCTGAATTTTAGAAGATCAAACAATTCATTCGTTCCATCTCAAAACATTAGTATACGTTTTCATCTATCCTTTCGACATCATTTCAACTTTAGAAACTATTATTCTGTTTTTTAGGAATACTTAATTGTGAACGCGTAACCTATTCATTTCAATTGCTGCGACTACTACGCTACAGGTATAATAGTAAATTGTTACAATAAATGAATGGACAATAATCGTATTCTTCTTCTCGAGATTTACTCTTGAAACTGAAATGAATCCTGCCTAAAAGAAATCGGCAAGCAGTTGAATGCTACGAGATAGTGTTATCTACTCATTTTTATTTATCATAAAATTACGGATGAATAAACTTGATATTCACATGGATGCATACCTAGTTTAAGTTTCAGCACGAAAAATAAGCGTTGAAGTTTCATATTCTGATTAGCCAACATAGTTGATGATTTGATTTAATGATTCTAAAACATTGAAATCATTAACTTTCAAATTCTCTCTCATAAGTGCATAATTTATGAAAACGCCCAAAATCTTGTTCACAAAAGTTATTTTTGTGACACAGTAAAACCTTTTTTTCTGAAGCATGATAAAATTATTTAATGGTCTATCAAGATTATGAAATCATAGAAGAAATCATGAATTGATGATAAACTATTTTCGTCTCATAACCTATTTCAGAATCGATGTGGTATGCTCGAAAGGGGAATTCGCGTATCTAGTTCATACCCATACGTACTGTGAGGTCAAGAAGAAAGGTGTCGCTTGTTTGGCATTTCAAAAAGCCAGCGATTGATGGATGATCTTTATACGCTTTTATTGTTGTTTCTAAAAATCAGTTGTATCTCAGTGCAATGAATTATCGACTATAATAATTATTTTATCATTTTTTCCACGATTTGTCGATTTCGATGATAACAAGTGAGAAAATAACATTTATTCTGGCAGACCTACAGGCAGAATACCGATCAGTCGATTGTCCAGTTTTTCCTTCTCCATTTCTCCCTCCCTTCCTCTCTGCCGATGTGCTTTCACCTTCTACCTTCCGAGATTCTCGTCATCGCCACCTCGTCAATCGAGAACGAATACTGGGTTCAAACGAGATCTCCTGCTTACCCTGTCCTGCCTCTTGCATCGATGAAAAACAATAGAAATAGCCACCTCTTGCTTATCCGTACGCATTATCATCTGTCGACTTGTCGTGTGGCATCAGGCAGTCGTTTTACATAACCCTCCTTTCATGGATTTTACAATTTTCAGATTTCAGTAACTTTTTCTTAAACTTTAGGGGGTTTCACAAGATTCCAGTAAAATGAGAATTCTCCTTCTAACATTCGCGATTATCGCCAATTTGGAGGTAACTTATATCTATATAATAATTTCATCTTTTATCCAAAATTGGGACAGGGGATGTTATTGGCAATATGAAATTAAGTGGCTGGAAATTAATTTCCTAATCATTGCCTAACCAGCGATAACTTTCACCACAAAGTCTTGACTTTTCATATTGTCGAAAGGTCAAGTCAATCGATTGACAATGATAAACTTTCATGACCTTCAGCCTAGAAAAGTTTCATTATCATTCTCAGATGATCTCATTACTTTTCATATCAGATTTTCATCGAATCTTTCAGCTCTCAAATTTTGGAGTAGATGCTTGTTTCTGCATGAGACCAATGCCGTCTGCATGTTCCTGTCCCCCACCGCCGATGTGCAACTGTGGGAGTTATAGCCAATATGGTGGCTTCGGAGGGTATTCTTCAGGATATGGAAACGGTGTAAGTTATTATTCGTAGAGTTTCAACGAAAGTGAGATCCGTGAATTTCATTCCAAAAATGCCAAAATAATTCGGTATCAATTTAGTACGCAGTCGCTCCTATGTCCTCCTATGCAATTCCATACTCGAGGCCCTACTCATACGGACCTCAGCCGATGTCATATGCAGCACCAGGACCAATGACATACGCTGGCGTTCCTCAGGTAATATTCACCTATCTTGAACTTGATGGGGAGGATGTCAATAAAATAATGAAGTAACAGTTGTATATCAGGTTGTTCGTAGACTATCCTTGTCGCAAATACTGCCGAAAAAGTCCAAGGAATAAAGGCGTTCAAAAGTTTAAGACACTAATAAGTCACCAAATCTGGCCTAGAACTCTTTTCTATTTATTAGCAAAATTTGCGCGAAAAGGGGCATCGTTCAAACATTTTGATGTAAATTCGAATTTAGGGTCCTTTATACGCCGCCGGACCAGGGACTACTTCTTATGCTGGGTCTGGTTCTGCTACTTATACAGGTCCTGCACCTACTCCATATGCGGATCAAGCTCAACCAATTCCTGCAGCTTCAGTAGCCAGTGCAGATCCAATGGCAGCTGTTGCTTCTGGGACCGAAGCAGCCTTGCCAATCGTTAAAGCTAGAGAGGCAAGCAATTCAATATAAAAAAGTATCTGACGGTGAGTTCTTCAGGCAACAAGTATCGGATTGCTGGATGGAGGAGACGACGGTTCAGTCGAAGCATCGAAATCAAAGAGATCCGATTCCAACAATAAGAAGGAGGAGAAGAGAAGAAGACGCATGAAGCGTATGAAGAGAGAGGCTGCAATTGAGCCAGAACGAGTCTTTGATCCAAAATGTAACTCTGATCAACTCAAACAGATCATCATCGAAGTAGAATTCGCTTGAAAGTTTAGAGTTGGACGAATAATTTTAGAATATTGACGTATCAACAGCCGCTTCTAAAAGAAAGATTCAACAAGCAGCAAGTGAACAACTTGGCGGAAGGTAAGTGAGTCTATGAGTTGAAAATTATGATATTTATTTAGAATTGACGTTGTTTGCTCGAGTGGAACGTTTTCATACATTGGTATGGGTTAAAATTTTAAAGTATCATCAATTTAGAAGTCATGCTTCAAAAATTGATCATGTCACATCGTTATTCCAGCTTAAAACTCATATTTCAGTCAACACCGAAACGTACTGCGAAGCTGAAAAGGATGGAATTACATGTTTCGGTTTTCGACAGTCAACATAATTTTGATGACAATGGTTTGATCTCATTTGTTGCTTGGGTGATTTATCATCGACATCAGTAGTGCAGCCGTTATTATTCATATTCAGTTGTGCAATTATTTCTCGTACTAATAATAATTTGCAATTTATGTTTAGCCAAGGAAAGGATGGAAATGAGAAATAAACGTGTAAGAATAGGTACAAAGATCAAGGTGAAAGCCTGAATTCTCGCATTCCCACAATGAGACAATTGGCCAATGCCAATCTAACGTCTTGCATTGAATCAATGACGAGCGAATCTTGCACGAGCACGACGAGACATGGCGAATCTGTTCCGATAAGCGTATCTGAAATAACTTATCTTCGGCGCATAAGGATAAAAGTCAGTCTATCAACTAGTGCGAAAAGATTATTCACTCTGATGAAGCTTTTTTTCAGATTGATATAAAAGTGTCTTCACGTGTTGAGCCAGGAACTCGAAAAATTACGCGCACTCACCGAGCACGAGCTCTTCTATCCATAGCGAATCGTTGTTGATAGTTGTAATATCGTCTACGCACTGAAAAGGATGATTTTATTTTCGAAACATGGAGACTAAAACATACTTTCATTTGAGGAATAACCTCCGTCAGAATTCCCACTGTTCACGGGCGTAAGAGTCGGAAACGATTCTGTGTTTTGGCTGCTGCTTGAATACGACGAATAAGATGGAGGAGCTGCAAATTGAACTCAGAAATCAAAAACTGACAAGGGAAGTGCACAGATCGGACCCCACAGGTCTTGATGAAACTTGCTAAACGGGTTTTCGATGACGCTGATTATTATAGTAAAGTCAAAATCCGTCAAAAATAGGAGCCTGGAACCATGACATTCAGTCGTTTTTCACTTATATTTTGTGCGAGAAATGAGCAAACTTACAAATTTGTGAATGCTAATAAAAAATAGGGTTTTCACCAATTTCCTACTTCCAGGGTCCTATTTGACGATTTTCGATTTAACCATCGTGATCCTCGGTCATTGAAAACTCCTGTTTGGTAAGCTCATAAAGATCTATGAGTTCCGACCTGTGCACTTCTCTTGTAAACCAGTTTAAGTTTACCTGAAGGAGGAGAAGGAGGCGAATATTGTGAATACGAAGAAGGCGAATATTGTGAAGATGAAGGAGGCGAATATTGTGCAGATGAAGGAGATGAATATTGTCCAGATGAAGGAGGCGAATATTGTCCAGATGAAGCAGGCTAGAATAAAAATAATTTTTAAAAATACAGCAAAATCTACCACTTGGATTTGAGAATCGTCGTTATAGCTCGGCGAAGATATCTGTGGAGGTGGAGCAGGAGGAGACGCAACAGCTGAAGAATATGAACTCCCAGATTCGACAGGCATCGGTGGACCTGTTGCATAACTATCGCTAGCTTGAACTTTGCTAAAAAATCGATCTGCTCAATTGCAATTGCAAAGATTTTAAAATCCACAAAAATATAAGAAAAGTTTTGCAATTGGACTTACAATTTCGTAATCAATAAATAAACAGCGACCCAAACTGACGATTTATGCATTTTGAAAATGAGAATTTTCGCACCAAATAGCTTGTAATTTGGAACCGTCCTTGAGCTTTTATACTGTTCACGAGTTGACAAGTTGACAAGTTGTAGTGTGCTTCAAGTTGTCGATTTTGAAAATTTGAAATTTCAAACACCAAAATTCTGCGTCTCGTTTACAATTTCTTCAAGTATTCTCCCAGGACAACCAAAATGCATGCTAATTTTCATATTTGACCCTGAGCATAGCAAAAATTGCCTGGAGACAATTGCCAAACTATATTTGGAGAGATCACACACTCAAGTGTGAAATATAAGTGCTTTAATAGCCTTTATTGCAACATGACTGTCTTGTTCTCATTGACGAATGTCTTTCAGTTACCATTGATGCGAAACTTCGTATCGAATAAAGTACTCTCGGAACGTGAAACATTGAAATTTGCAAAATTTAGTTTGATCTCAGACAATGGTTAAAATTGTCTATCAAAGTAGACTTCGAAAATAAAAACAAAAACTTGGCATGTATTTTATTCGATCTGAGGAGTAATTAGTTGAAAAATGAATAAGTTCATGAACTTTTTTTTGAAGAGTAACTAATGCAAGTTCCAAATGTCCACTTGAAAACGCTGAACTTCCGGTTACGCAAAATGTTCTTCCAACAAATTATGTCCCAAATGTTCTTCAAGAAAATTGCAATGGCTCGCTTCATGCGAATTTTCAGATACATTTTACTTGAAAGTGAAGACTACTTTTCTGAACCAAGCAAATCATATACTAGGTTAAAAAGTTAGGAATCATTCATATTCTGGTTTTCATTGAAAACATTGGCGGACCATTTCTCCCTCAATTCCGCATTTTGTGATTTTTTCAAGCATTTTAATCCAATATGCGTTTTTAAAATAACCTTTTCCTCCGAAAATCTCTAATTCGCCGAAATTCGCCGAGAAAGATTAAAAAAAATCAACACCGCAATAAACACAAATTAAACTGCACTCATTTTACCATCGCCACTTGACATTTTTGTTCTGAGAAATGAATTTTGAATAGCTTTTTCCTCAATCTATTTTCATATTTTTATTTTTTTTAAAGTACAACTTTAGAATGGCGGATCATTACGAATTGGACATCACGACGAATACGTGCGAGTTCCCGTACACCAAAAAGTATCCGATCGCGATGACTCTGGGAGATTTAAAGGTGAATTTTTAGTTGGCGAAATTTTCTTTTTGAAATGAGTCTACTTTTCTAGAAGAAGCTGGAATTGATCGTGGGTGCGGAAGCAGAGTCGATCGACGTCGAATTGCGGGACAACGAGGGGAAATTCGTAGCTGCGCTCGTCGAAAACTCCAAGTCGCTCAAGGATTTGGGAGTCAAAAATGGTAAGTATTTTTTGACAGGCATCTTTCTCGTTACGTTTGATAAGAAAGGGAATATCAGAAGAAAAGAAAATGTGATATTTTTGTCAGGAAAAATGCTTTCAAAGCCTCTTATTCCTTTGACATGCGTATTATTGCAAATGATTGAATGATAACTTTCTGAAGTCTAAAATCATCAGACTTGCAAATAAATGACCTCAGTCGCGGTTGCGGTTGGCAATTTTTAGAATAAGTTGCAAGTCTGAAACTCGTTTCGATGTTCATTCAAATTCAGGAATGCAAATTCATGGCATCGACAGAACGCACAAGAACGAGGAGCTGAAAGACGACAGCATGGTCGAAAAGTACGAGATGAGTGAGGACAAGTACGATCAGAGACAGGGTGAGAATCAACTTTGATATGATTCATTTTTCAAACATTTCAGATTCTGTTCGAGCCTTCAAAAAACGCCTTGCAGCAGAGAAGACGGCCAAAGAGGGTCAGTCCGCTTCGTCGCCACCTGATCCATTCGAGCAGCAGAACGAGGCGCTCAAGCATATTCAGGTCTGATCTGACACTCATTATTTGTAATTCAGAGATGATACGAAATTTGTATCCCATCTCAATTCCTGAATATTTCCTATTGATGCGATGCTTCGTTCACTTATTTTTCATTATCAGGTCGGTCAGCGATGCGAGGTTCGTATCAAGGATCAGCCGCCTCGTCGTGGCCACATCGCGTTCGTTGGACAGACGAAATTCAAGGAAGGCCCTTGGGTTGGAATTGCGTACGATGAACCCGTTGGAAAGAACGATGGAACCGTCGCTGGTGTCAGGTTTGTACCTATCAAGTTTTAACCAACAAGTTCTGGGAGAAATTGTTTCGACAAGAGAAGTGCGTAGATCGGAAATCCCAGATCCTAACGACCCTTTCCAAATATGATTTTTTTATGTCGCTGATCACTTTTATTAGATCAAAAATGCTAAATAACACTTTGGAAGATGTAAATTTGTGTGAAAATGGTCGATTCTTCACTAGTATTCACAAATTTGCATACATTTTGTTTTCAAAAGCAAAACAGCTCATTTCCATACAAAGTATGAGTGAAAAACTAATGACCCCAAAGTGCTATTTGAGCTTTTTGATTTTACCTCGGCCATCCTCGTCATTGAAAACTCGATTTGGAAAGTTTCGTCAGGATCTGTGATTTTCTACTCTTGCACTTCCCTTGTGAGTTGAAAGAAGGAAGTAGGGATGAAGGTCTACGAATTGCGCAATTATTGAATCTTTTTCTTCGGATTTTCATTTTCAAACTCCTAAAGTCAAAAACTAATGTAAAGAACTGCTCGTAACTGGAGGAAAGGTTCTTCTCAAAAATGTTCACTCACAGAAATTTCAAGGTTGAATTTCATGATTCTTTCATTCATTGGAAAATTGCAGATATTTCCAAGCGGATGACAAGTATGGTGGCTTTGCGCGCCCATCTGACGTTGTGATTGGAGATTTCCCTCCTCTGTTCGACATGAACGAAATATAATCGCAATACTACCATTGCCAAGTCAAGTTTGCCTTCCTGCACACATGTACTCAACTCTCGAATGCCAATTGCCAAGAATGCACGGTTTTAGAAGCTTCGATGAAATTTTCGGTTGTTTTACTCTTTTGATCTCGACTTCTTTTTTGTCATTTTATGACTTTCAAATGAATATTCAATTTTATTTTATCGTTGTTTCATTTGTTTATTATCGACGGCTAAAGGTGTGTGTTTGAGATGTTGATGAGGCTTTTCGAATGAACTTGAGTTTTGGTGTGACGAAGTGACTGCTGAGTGGATGAGTGAGTGGCGGGTGCCGTGCATCGTTCGACTCATTCAGATGTTGGTCTCTTCGAAAATCACCTGCAATTGGCCAGGACTATTAGAGATACTTCAAAAAGACTCCTACTTTTAGTCGATACTCGCCAACCGGTGGACCAAAGTGTTCATTCCATGCTCCTGAAAGCACTACAAGTTAATAATTGTTGAGTTTAGACCTTGTTATCTTGTAACTTTCACATCATAAAAACATTTTCTCATTCATTCAAAAGACAATTTCTGAAATTCAAAAATTTCTAACCCTCGACAGTGCAGCCCTCTGGCGCCGGGATGTGGTAAATTCCGATGTGGTGCTTTTCGTTTTCTGCCTTGACTGTCGGACTTCCTCTGCAAAGAACCAGTTGTCGTGCATTCACTCTATTTACCAGATGTATCATGGCTTGTAAGGAAATAGATACTGCTGCTTACTGTTTGCAACTCGCTTTCGCACGCGTCCCGCCTTTCTTTTCCCTCGTTCTTTCCTTCTCCTTTTTTTATTTCTTCAGTTTCTTCAGAGCACATTCTAGTTTATGCGGCTTGAGCCTAGAAGAAAGTTGCAAAATGTATGCAGTATCTGTCTCTTCACAAACCATAATAATTGGCCTCTTCTCTATCCCATCCTCCCTCTGCTTACTTGTAGATGATCTGTATGGTGGCGTCCTTGCCGTAGCTGAGAATGCCAGTCGGTGGCTTGATCTTGAAGATGTCATTTCGAGTGCACTTCACTTTGAACGCCGTCTTCATTTCGTTCTTGTTCGCTATTTTGATTGTTGTCCTAATCTCTGCTCCTGGATCGCCGTACAGTACTATCTGCAGCAGGTGGTGTTATAAATGATATCATGCATTTGATGAGGTTCTCGCATAATTGATCTGGGCTTAGCCGCCAAATCTTGCCCAAGTTCATGAATTGTGGATTAGGGGGTGGAATTAGGGAAAAGCTGGTGAATTTTACAAAGGGCCCCTTCGATTTTGCAGAAAGCAAATGCGAGTGATTTCAGCAATTTCTGATCTTTTGCAGCATGCTGGTCTGCCTGACATGGAGCTCACTTTGTCTGGAGGATCTACTGAAATGTAGGCCTTCTTCGTGTCGATTCCCATTCGGCTGGATGTCCGGCGCGCTAATGACTCGTCATAAATGCATGGCAGAATGCATATTCAAAAGACACGCAATAAGTATTCTAATTTTGCATCCATTGTCAAAGAAATTGCTTTAGGGTTGCATTTCAATGAAAGATTTTCAATTTTTATCATAGTACTATAAAATAAAAAGAATGAAAGTAAAGATAAGATGATGTTCATCAGTCTATTCTTCTGCCAATTTATGTCATTTTCGACTTTCTCCCATTTGGTGTTTTAGCAAGGGAACTCCAAAGAGAAACGATCACAAGAAGTGGAACAATCACCCAAATGCCTAAAATTCAAATAAAACATTCGAAGATTTAAAAAATTACTATTCGGGATCCAAAACAGCCATAGAAGTTCGGAATTGCTTATCCCAGGAGCGATATGATTTGGGGCTTATGAAAGCAAGAAAGTAGAAGAATTGTAATTTTAGGATAGTACCTGCAGGCGGGCAAATATAGAATGTACAATACCAGACCGTCTTCCAGAACGTCATTACAGTACTCGTGAAAGCTAATAAATTTGCGTGGCGAGATTCATGATATGACTGAATTCGATGGAACTATCAACAGAAGAAACATAATTATGTACCAAATAAATGGCGACAATGTTGAAGACGATTTCGATGATCATCACTCGGCTATTGACCATTGTAACCAAATCATTAGGATCGGAATACCGTAGATCGATTTTCGAATAAATCATCCCTCAAATCAATTATTTTCGGGGCAGATTGTGGCATCTGTTGAGTCATAAAAATCAATTTTGCACCCCCAATTTGGGATTATTTCTACGATAGCTTCGAAATGAATGATTAAAAATACTCACATCCAGCGAATAGTGTGTTGGAGAGTGGGGGTTGCATGGTCCAAGGTCGAAACATCATGAAGGCCACATCGATGGAGCAGACGATCGAGGAGAAAATCAGCCAGAAACGAATCCAAGTTGGCAGAGTTGATGTCGAAGATTTCATTGCTATCTGAAAACAATTGAATTGAGAGAAATAAAACACAATAGTGATGATTGTAGCATGTCATATTTAGAGAAAAACAATAAAGCTATGAAAAATGTATTCACTGAAAAATATTCGAGGTCCAAAGACCGGTTGTCAAACTCTGAAGCTCGCTGAAAAGTCGTTATCTTATCACTATCCCCCTAACTATGCACTGTGAATGAAAATGAATAGTTAGGCAGTAAGCGCGATAAGGGAATATCGACTTGTTCAAATCAAAATGTAGGCATATTTTAACTGCAGGAAAGGAGATAATCAATAACCGCCAAAATGTCCTGCATTAGGAATATCATGGTTTATTGCTGATTGCTGAGGTCAAAATAATAAGGCACAACACAAAATAATAGAATGTCAGATGGACGGGGAATGGGGAAGATGGAATTAGCCATTTCGGGATGACTGGAATAAATCAGGGATCGGGGAGGGGGAAATCATGAGAAAACGACTAGAGAGGAATCAAGAAATAGGTAAGTACCGTCAGGAAAAATAACGAAATATACAGGATCTAGTTTTGCGATTGAAAATGAAGATCAGGATTTTTTGCGGAAGAAAATATTACCTTGTATATTCGAAAATAAACAAAGCACGAACAAGAATACTAATAATGTTCTTAATAATTTGGTTGAAACGACAAGAAATTAACTCGTTTTCAGTAGAAGAAAAAGAATACCATAGTAGAAGGAAAGTATCAATGAGTGTTTGTGCAAGAATATTTCGAGTGAAATGAAATAGTTTCATAAGAGAAAATATTCTCACATAGGGCCCATCATTCTAAATTGAAAAAAAAACAAGAAAACACAGCAAACTGAAAATTACCTAAGGAGAAAATGACAAGAGAAAACAAGTCCAAATAAGTTATAAAAAGATACAGAAAAGGGGAAGGAAAAGGTTTACCTGAATATCGAACAGGAAGTGGAGAAGGGAAGGGGAATAGATGGGTTAATGTGGAGTTGCGAGAGGGGCAAATTCACGGAATATTGGCCATTTTGTCGAAGCCTGAAGGAGGAAAATTCATAATTGGAGAAATTATACATTCGTTAAATCAATCAATCAATCAATCAGAACTCATCTGGTAAAGAACGGTCTTCGTGGACAAACATCAGATCAAGGCCCTAATGAACGAGGGTCAGACTTGAAATTTAAGATGAGAGGATCAAATCGATCAAAAATATCCAGAAACAAAAAGCATGACTTCTGTAGATTGGTGTAAGTCGAATTTTGGAGAAGAAATTCATAGAAATTTGCGCAAAATATTAACTAACCGACATAGACACCGTTCTCGTTGTAGTATCCATGTGCCTGGGGCTGTTCCTGTCTGTGGCCAGTCTGACTGAACACTCCACTGCTGTTCGACTTCGAGTCGACTCCCGTCGCAGCCGATGACGGTAGGGAAGGGCTCTCGCTGCCCATCCTAAACAATTCTCAAATTTGAAATAAGCAAGCGAAATTATCGATGCAAAGAAAACTTTGTCACGTTCGTTTACCATATCATCTCAATCTCTTTGTAGCTATATGGAAATATCGATTGGAAGTTTGTGCTCGGACTCATGAAATGTGCTTTCTTTAGTTAGCTTTTGAGGTTTCGTGGAGAGGGGGATCCGAACACAAGTATTTTTTTAAGGGAAAGTTGTTATTCTTACTGATTGAAATTGCTGGGAAAAGGAGGGAGAATAGGAACGGGCTTGCCGATGAGCGGTCTGCGTCCCCTGTGCCTCTCCTGCTGACTGACTGGATAGGTGTCTCCTCGATGGCGGCAGCTCTTCAGAATGTGGCAGCAGACCAGCAGGAGGACAAGCACGACGAGGACGAGGAGCAGCCAAATCCACCATGTCACACGGAACACTGCAAAGAATCAACTATTTCGGTTTTTAACGTTATTCTCTCAATATTCTGAATTTCAAATTCATGATCGCGAAATTCTCTGCATTTCACCGAACTTTTTATTGGACGTGAAAAGACTAATAAGCTGATGCTAAGTGAAGAAAACAAATCAGCATTCCTTGTTTACCTCTAGTAGAGAAACTCAACTCACCTTTCCTGACGAGCGTCATCTTGGCTGTGGAGTTGCCGTATCTGTTCCAACCAGTGCACTGGTACTCGCCAAAGGCATCAGAAGTTATGCCTGGAATAAAGCGATTTCTTGGATGATAAATTGAGAAATTTGAATAGAAAGTGGAAGGAAAAGCTATTGTAGAAAGGAAATGGAGGAATCTTTCTTTCACTCACTCATTCAACTAATTCACGAAATTAACGGATGGACAGAAGTCCTAAAATTCGTGGAATGGAATGACCGAAGTTTTCGTTAAAACGGTGCAAATTTTTAGTTTTCTCCAGTTTTTTCTTAAAAATTCTTTTGTTCTCTGTCCTTCTGCAATAATTCGCAAAGTCTTACTATGAATAACGAGTTTGACGATTCCAGTGTGGTTGTCGTGTCGAATGGAGTGATTGACGCGGGGCAGCAGAGTGGAATTCCAGATCACATTTGCAGGAGGAATGGCGAAGAACTTGCAGCTCAGTTCGACCGGCGCGGACTCAGGAGCGTCCACTTCGTCTTCCCAGTCAACAATTTCAGGAGCGAAAGCTAAAAATCGACATTCAAGAGGAAGTGATGAAATCAGTTTATCGTTTACATTCTTGCTTCTAACTAGCAATTTTTCTACAGATTTCAACTTCGGCTGCATAATTTTCCTTCTCGCAAATGTAATGATTTCTCCAAAAATTGTAATCATTTCTTCCAAACGCTATTGTTGCCTTTTTTCTTTCGAGCTTTCGGAAGGAATCAGTACACTTCACTCTTTGGGAGGAAAGATTGCACAGCCCTCGATTTTCAAGTTTTAGATAAATTCATTGCATGTCGTATTCGAAACAATTATCGTGGAGAAATCTTACTGTGGAAATTAAGGTAGAAGTTACTCCAGATCTTCCCATAAGTGTTGGCTGCCTCGCACTGATAGACTGCATTGTCTCCAGTTCCGTTGCTGCCTCTGCTCGCATTGTGGATCGACAGCAAATTGGAGAAGATCGAGTGTCTGTTACTGTGCAATGGAAGAGCTGAAACTTTTCAAAATCTGAATTGGGAAAATGGTCCCCAAAAATCCAACGAGTTTACAAGAAATTCTAAAGAAAAATTCAAAAGAGAACTCTTCCAACTTACGGATTCCATTTTTGTAGAAAGTGACAGCAGGAGTGGGGACACCGTCAGCAGAGCAGTTGAATTCAATCGTATCTCCCTCAGTGACATTCCTGCTCTGTGGAGGAGCAATGGTCCAAAACGGGGCTCCTCAAAGGAGTTTTTTAATGAAGATAATTTATTTATAAATGATGAATATGCGCCTATCCTATCTGTAATCAGAAAAAAGGCTTATAATGAGAAATTCGTCTTCTGTTGAAATAAGACAAGTCAAAATGTTTCGATGATACCTTCGACTTGAACAGTGAAATACACTTTGCTGATGTCTGGAATCTCGCAGCTGTAAGAACCTTCCTTTTCCTGAGTCACGCTGAACACCTGAAATTTAAGTTTTCAATAAAGAAAAAACGGTCTTCATCATGAACCTCATATTTCAAAGCTTAAAAGCGAAATAAATCGAAGATTTTTATTACATACATTTTTCAAATTTTCAAATTAAAAAACAGCTTACCAAAGTCCTGCCATAGTTATCGAATTTGTATTCGGTATTTTTGTCGGTGATCGTCTTGTCCTTGAAATACCAGATCGGTTTCGGAACAGGGCTGCAAATGCAAAATAAAACTTTTTTTACTTTCCTTCATAAGCTTTACAGCTAGTAATTTCAATAAAACAACGAGGAAAAGCTGCTGAAAACTACAACATTAACATTCCCCCGGTTTGAATTTGAATCCAATAGCTTTCACGCTTTCAAAACTCACAATCCCGAGTAGAAGCAGTGGATTCTGTGAGTGCTGCCGAGCAAGGCGATGTTCGCAGACTGCCCGGTGTACATCATCTCGGGGACGATGTTTCGTGCCTCTGCCACTGAAATACCAAGTTTAGCCTATTTTCATCATCGTTTATTCTTCGGAAAATAGTCGATCGTCTTGCTACTTGATGAAATCTTCGATTTGATATAAGGCATTTCATTTACAAAAGGGACAGTATTGAAAGAAAGTTGGAAAAAAACCCGAATCGAAAAGCATTTTTTCTGATTTTTGATTACCAACTTTTCCAGAAAAATATTCTCACATGTTCTCCTCTTGTTCTCGTTGACTATGAGTTTAAATTTGTTGCCGAATTTGTAGTCCCTGAGTGCCTCGTTCTCAGCCACACAGGTGTAGGACGTGTCATTCTTCGCGTCCGACAGATTCACGTAGTGGAAGAACAAGGAACCCTGAAGATATTCTTGAAGTTCATTAACAACGAGATGCTGACTTACAGCATCGTCCTGAGACAGATGCATGCCAGAGAGAGGGTTGAACGCGCCCTGCTGATTGCCCATCAGAATCCAGAACACTCTGAAAAGTGCAAGAAATTTAATGAAAGCTTGATCTTTTAGTTTCAAAAAGTACTTGTGCTGCACTGATCTTTCGACAAAAAATAGTCTATGAAAAGATATCGGTTCATACTGCTCTTTAATTCTAGTACTGTCAACGAAATAGTAGGTGTTGGATGATTCCTAACACAAGTAACTAGATTTTCAACACTTCAAGAGAAATTTTCGTTTTTTCTACCAATTTAGTCACTAGTGTTATAAATCGCTCCACGCCTAAAAATTATGACCGTCTTGACTTACTTAGCCTTGGGGCTGCTGTTAGGAGGGTTGCAGTGCATCTGGAAACTGTCTCCCAACTCGACTTGGTAAATTTTTGGCTCTGCATTTGCGAAGTGATGGATCCCTGCAAATCAAATTAATTCATTCGCAAGTTGACTACATTGAAATCTCATTTTGATTTCCGCCATTTCATTTCCCAATTAATTGTCACTCGACTCGATTTGACACAAGCCGACTGGCAAAATGACCAAACACATTCGATCGCTGCAGGTTAGCCGAGCTTTGAAAATTTTGTGATGTTCGCAAAATCACAAGGTTTAGTAAGTGGAAACTTCTCTCCTTGCTGTTCTTATGAAACGAATGCAAAGAATGGGAGCGTTGCACGTCCAATAAATAGATCATTCTTAAACCTCGCAGAACTATCGAGATCACGATAAACAAACTTTCACTAAATTCTTGGATATTACCGTAAAAGAGAATACGGTTTCAAGGTTAATAGACGATAAGAAATGTGTGAAATCGATCTCTATCGAAATGAATGAGCATTTTCTAGATCCACGAGCAACTCTTCATCGGAATAATGATCATTCTTGGACTATTTTTCTTCGTGGTCGGGATCATGTTCATTCATATCTCCGAGAATGGACCCGAATTGCTCTTCAACAAAAGAGTCGCCGATTATTTAGGTTTGTCATTCCCTGCACAAAATCATCAGAGATGGGTTTTAAGCGTAAAATTTGGCAAATGAGTAACGATTTTCTTCTATTTTACATAAGTGTCGAAAGATTTGTAGCAATAAGTGAAAAATAGATGAATAGTTAGGGACCGCAAACTCCGCCTCTTTGCATTTTCGTTTTTGCTCAAAAAGTGGTCATTGAAAACGCTAAAATAGGAAGCAAGTCCTCTTCAGAATTGGTGTTCACGAAGGATCGCTATCAGAATCGATGAACCACCCATAAAAATGTTTGTTCGCAGAATATCTTATCAAGAAATGCGTGTTCGCGGGATTCTTATGCCACCAAATCGTCGTGGTCATTCTCCTGGTCGATTTTGGTGGCATCTTTCGATCAAAAATTATTTTTATTTTATTTTTCTCTTCATGGATGTTTTAGTTGCATCGTATTGGACTATTTAGAATTGAAAATTCAAAAAATGATAAACTATGTCAAACCATTTGCGCCCCTATGGATGTGTGTGCAATCAGCCTACTCGTGCAACTCGCCATTATAAATTTACCGATACCCCGATTTTATGATCAATTTCGTGCGTTTTCTCCTTCACAAAATAATAATGAAAAATGTTCAGCGAAATCGTCGAATGAAGGCGACGAGAGTCAGAGAGAAAGGTCGTGTTCGAATTCGAGGACAAATCTGGTGGATCATCAGCACACAGAATAAACTGTTGATTCTTTTTTGTAGGTTTTTTCGACAAGCAGAAAACCAACTTGGTCAATTTCAGATCGTCAAAAAATGTCTCAATCGATCGTGGAAATTCGTTAATTGCCCTTCGAAGCTTTAGTTCAACAAAATACATACTTTTTTAATTAATAAAGTTAATTGACTTGAGAATCTCGGGGGTTTTTTTAAACTATGATAAACATTGAATGCGTCCCGTTTTTTTCTACATGAAAAAATACCATAAGATGTAAAATGGAGCATGTGATGACAGAACACATCAACTTATATCCCTTTCACACACCAGAATTTGTTTTCCAAGATCTCCTTGTAAAATTTCGACAAACAAACTCACAAGCCTCTAGCAGAACAACGGGTTTATCGACAGCAGTTCCATTGTCGTTCGTGGCGAAGCACTCGTACCTCCCCGCATCGCCATTCGCCATCCAGTTGAACTTCAGTGTGCCTGCAAATTGTTAATTTTTTCTTCAACTTGATGAGAAACCTCTCAAAATTTAGATCTTGTACATTTTTGTTCGAAGAACATAAGAAATTCATTTTCAATTATTATGCATAGTAGAAAAATGAAGCTGATACTTGCAAGTGAAAATAAAATGGAGGAAGATTAGTGTTCATATTCATAAATGCATTGGGAGGTGTCCGGAAGTCGCTCAATGCGTTTATGAATACGGGCACATTTTATATGAATCTGCACAATCGATTGAAAATCTCAGTTCTTCATAAATTCATGTTTATTTTCCACTCGCCTTCATCATCCAGCTGCGTGATTCTGTCGTCAGGGATGGCTGTAGGATCAAACAGGTATCCATTCTTCTTCCACACGTAGCTATAATTCGACCAATTTTATCATTTCAATGGCCTTTCTCACCTCGGCCTGGGAAATCCCCCAGCCCTGCATCGAATGGTCGTCTCGTTGCCTTCTACCTGGCTGTCTGCACCGCCGTATTCCACCTGAAACCGATCATTCTCGGGTGGTTTCTTAAATTTCTTGCCTTGAAGTAGATGATGGAGGGATTCTCCTCGTGAACGAAGTAGGGCGGTGTGCCGATTTCGTCCCAGTCAACTTCGGCTGAAAGTAAAATATTTTATGGAAAAGCTTATCGCGAATGTTTGTTATATCATTTGAAACTTATGTATGAAGTTTTTCAGAGCCTTATCCTTAGAGGAGTCTAGCTTAATTTGATCCTTTTCCAAAAAACGCTTCGAATCAAATAATCTTGGATCGCCTCTAGCATAATCAGTCATTTACACTTCTTGTTGCCACTAATTTTATGGCTAGGGTTCTCAAGTTCCGCCCCTTTGCACAAGTGAGTTGTTTGTGATAGAAAAGTGGTAGTTTGAAACAGAAAATTTGCGACCCTACAGAGGTGAACACGAATTTGCCCTATCTGTCTATACCCTCGGATTTTTGAGAAAAAAATGCTGTTCTCAACTGATTTTGATTATTTTGGCGTGTGCATTAGAGAAGCTAGAAAATTAGGCTATTTCCTCTTGACAGGCCGTAAGCATGACTGGACCGGAATTACGGTCGTAAGTTTTTCTCACTTTGATTTGCAAACACTAGTACAATTTCGCGATGAATCAGCGTTTCTTCGAGTTTTGCTAGCTCAAAACACGTGAGAACATCATAGAGCCGCGAAGCAAAGCATCCCGACAGTTTCAAAACATTGCAGCGGGCAGGAATGTGAATTTCTCTTGCCAACTGTGTAAAGATTTGCAGAGGAACCGAAAGTTGATTTGAATACAGGTTGGAAAGGCTCAGAAAAATTAGAACTTTCTCCAGGGAATAAAATTTTTAGGCCAGTTTTTAGTCTTACTTGGCAGAGCGAGATACAACTGCGGATGCAGCACAGCGACCAGCAGCAGGATCAGCACCTTTTTCACTTCCATTTGCACCCGATCTGAACAATAAAAGAAAATCAACAAAAATCTCGAAAGTAAAAAATCGATAAAAATCGAAAATTCAAAAATTACTGCATTATGCGGCTAGCATACTTTCGATAGGGGAAATTCGCGAAATCGCGTTGGAAACGCACGCAGCGAGAGTCGAGAGAGTTCAGAGAAAAATGAATCATTGCGAATATTTAGTGATGGAGCAGCTTTCTGAACTCTTGCTCCTAAAATCGAACGAGCGACAACCCCGCCCACTATCAATGCGAAGCGAGAGCGTATTTAGCAAAAGAAAGATTTTTGACTCTTCTGTACTTGGTACTGTATTTTTGGACACCAGTCGCATACTGCAGTGATTGCCACCCAGTTTAGGGATTAGTTGAACAGAAGTCTATTTTTGAAAGAAAATTCGGGTATTTTTCAAATTTGTTTGAATATGAATTCTGCACGGAATTAATTGGAAATTTTCGCTCACTGCAGATCGATAATTCAAGAAGAATAAACAAAACAGCATTTAGAAAATTTACCCTTCTCTGAACAGATTCTCTTAACTTTTGATATTTTATTTTTCTTTCAATTCTCTTCATCGCTCTATTTTGCTGCAGACTCGTTACGTTCTTTATTTTTTCTCCTGCTAGTGAACGTATTTTCTGCTCATCGCTAGATCAATTTTTGAGTCGTGTTTTCATTAATTTCGCCTTGAAATTTCGCTGGCTTCTTTCGTTTTTGTGCGTCGATGCACCTCATTTTGTTTCAGAAATTTATTTCTGATTATTGACGGGGCTGTGAGAGGGCGTCAGAATTTGAATGAGAGAAGGAGCGGGCACGCCAATGTGTCGATGGCTCAATGGATTAGAGGGGCGTGGTGGATGAGTGTGTGAGACAGAAATGGCGGATGGACGAATGCAGAATGAAGGGGTGCAAGGGTGTAGGGTGAAGGTGCTCAGCTCTGTGCACGCAGGTTCTGCGATGGACGGTAGATTGCGAACGTGCATACCATATCCTCTGTCACGGACATCGTCGCCGCGCTGGAACGGAATTGCATTATTATGCGATTCGACAAATCTTCGTTTCTTTTTTTTAGGAATTTTGCAATGTTTTCTCCCCCTTCCCTATTTATAGCCATAAAATTTTCCATTTTTAAACTCCTTTTGCATTAGTACCTGTTGTCGAACTGGCCACAGTAGTGGGGAGCTAAAACACGAAGTTTGAGGTGATTTATAACAAAACTTAGAGGGAAACCCCTTAAATTTTGTTAGAAATCGTCTCTTACCCGAAAATATGGTGACCAGCTTTTTGTTGGCGAAGAACTCGTAGCCGTCTTGCACCACCTGAATCAGGATTTATTCATGCAACTTTTTCATTGCACTGCAAGATCGGTAAAAAGGCCGAACTGAACTGCAATGCCGACATTCATAGTCACCTGATGAGCCCTCGCGATCAAGTCGATGTCCAACTTGGCGCACATGTCTATCACACAGTCCTGTCCGAAGATGTACGAAACGCCTCGGGTGTTTGCCTGCCAGCCCTGAACATTCCGTCTCGCTTCAACTTCATTACTATTTCGTCTAAAAATTGATTGGAATGATTGATTTTCAAGAAGATCCTCTACTTTCAGTTCTAGTGTTTCAAAAACTTGAAACTTCATTTCCAAAACTCTATCTTTTTGTTGACTTTCCTCACCTTGACCCACATGTCTGGATCGGACCTGAAAACCCAAATTTGTTTAATTTCTTGAAACTCTTCTATTGATCTTTGGTGATATTCACCTCACTCCATACCCACATTCATTTGTTTTCTATGTTGTTTCTGTGCATATTATGAACATCGTGCATAAACTGGGTGAGTGTGAAGATTATAGGTGGCCTTCTTTCATTGACTAACCACAGCAGATCGATGCCGATGGATGGATTGGGCGGGTCCTGAGGACGGTGCAATTGGCGGAGCTGGTCGATATTCTGGATTTGCGGACTAATTCCACCGTGCATGCACAGAATCCGTCCTCCAATTAGACCGACGAGCGGCATCCAGTTGAATGTATCCTGAACATGCTAGGATAAGTTGATCTTCATCAATTTCTCGGCTTTTAGGAATAAAGAAAACTTATTCATTATTCTACTATTTTTCATGCTTCATTTCGCACTTTACGAACTTTCCGGATGATCAGAAAGTCAATTCTTACCTGAAAGACCTGCCAGAGTCTCATAGATTTGTAGCGACGGTTGCATTCCTCATAGAAACCGTACACTCTGTTGATGGCTGGACACTCATGGTTGCCTCGGAGCATGATCTGAAAATAAAATTGCCTTGAAGAGCCCCCTTTTGTTGGAAATCTAATTATTTAGAATGGTTGGACAGTTTTTCTTCATGTACAAAAGTGTCCGGACTTGCCAATTCTCTTTTTTATGCAATGACTCACGAAGTTGAACGGGTACTTGACTTTGAAGCAGAACATCAAGCAGATGGTCTCGAGGTTCTGTCTGCCGCGGTCTATGTAGTCGCCCAGGAAGAGGTAGTTCGATGCAGGTGGCAGTTCGTTTTTGTCGAAGATGCGCATCAGATCGGAGTACTGAAGAGAAGGACTTCATCATTTTATTTTCTGTTCTCGGTATCCACACACACACACACACACACACACACACACACACACACACACACACAACCGAATGTCCACTTTGGACGTTCACAATCATCCGTGTGCGCTCTTGTGTCTGTATCCGTTAAAAACTCGAATACTCCCAGTCATCTACTGGTCGATTTTATCGTCCACAAAAAGCAATTAGGAGGTTCCTCGATGTATTTATAGATACGAGTACTGATCTTCAAACAGTCAATCTTCTAAAAACTTGACCCGTAAATCTACCTGCACTAGAAAGCACTGGGTCATATCGAGAGAAATGGAAAATGCGCATTTTTCCTCCCTCTCGAAAAAAAGTGCACTCTTTTTTCTGCGGATCGAGTTTTCCTAAGTTTGCAGACAATTCGAATCTTCATGGATCCATTTGTTCATTCCTGACCTGGCCATGGATATCTCCACACACCACTACAGGCGGCTCGACTTCGATCAGGGACGGTTGCGCCTGGAAGACAGCCCCCGCCGCACTGCACAGCTTCGTGATCTCGTCTTCAGAAACCTGCAAGGAAGATCAATTATTTATTTTAATAACGTCCTTTATGCATTTTTCATAAATTGACCAACAGAGTTTCGTCATAGGTACAGAAGTGCGTAACAAGAAGCGAAATTCCTTCTTTTCCTGATGCACACATCTGCACAGGTGCCAGTGAGGACTTATGCACGTCGGTTTCATCACACCTCTCTTACTTGGTGCGTGAATCTTCCGCCAGGACATCCAACAGCCAAGAGTCGATCGATGAACATGTCGAAGCTCTCCGTTGGCACCGCCATCTTGCAGCCCGCTTGCGAACCAGAATTTGTAGGTGAAGAGGGCGAGTGTCGTTTTCTGCTAAATTCGGAGAATCATCTTCGTCGTTAGTGATTGAAAGTTTTCAAAGTGTTTGAGCAGAATTTTGTTTGGAAGTTAGAAGTTTGTGCAGAATTTCGGCAAGTTTTCACAAGTGCTGAATTTCTCTTCTTCTCGGCTTCTCGAAGCTTACTGGAGTGCAACCGTTCGGTTGAGTTCCCGCTTCAATAATGACTCTTCCTTTGACTCGACAATAATAATCTTCTCCCATTCATGCAATGCTTTTATTCAAATTTTGTATCTTTGATTAGTCTTGTAATTTTTCATTAATAGGGGTTTTCAAATGCCCTGATAACGAATCGAAAGTCAAGAAGTGAACCATAGCCTTCCTGGATCTGGAAATTCATGAAACCGCTTTATGCAATCGAGATGATAGTGAAACAGTATGGTATATGCTAATTTCAATTTAGCATGTTGTTTCTTGCGTTGTAAAACAGTTTTTTTTTATGGATATCCAAGGGCAGAAATATCGCGGTTGTACTCATTGTCTTCAGATTCATGATCAGGACATCTGAAAATTCTTATTGACGAAAAATTCGGCAAAAAGCGATATTACATTATTAGATAAGTAACTTCTTGTTAGACGAAGCAGATCAACTAGGCAATTTTAAGGTTTATGAATACCTTCTGCATTTTATCAATGCCCAAAATCGTACATATTCAGATATCTACGCATTATGTTGAATCCTTCACCACGACCGTCAACAACTACCACATCAGTGTTTTCTGTTGTCAAAGTATCGTCGTTACGAAATCAATAACAACTTTCAATCTATCGACAGGCATATTGAATTTTTTATCATTTGAAACAAGGATATTGATATTGATTCAACACTAGTCTGGAATAAAATTTAATCTTTCAAGACACTAAACCACGTATGACACAATATTTATTTGAAATAAAGTGAAATTTACTACCTAATCCGTCTGCGTATTTTCCAAATCAAATAAGCTCTGATGTGAATCGACTCAATGAACTACGAACTATTCATTTGAGAGATAACAGATGAGAAACCAACCACTTCCTGTGTTTTTTTATTTCGACAAATTTGCAATCGCCTGATTAGGAATTACTTGTGCCTCTTCTAATTCCCCTTATCACCAAAATCTTTATAGATTTGCTGATATGAACTGCTGATAAATGGTGAAAACTTGCAGTTCGAAAAATCTCCGTCTCTGAATTTTCGATGATTCTTTTCCTGATTTGTTCAGTTCAAAAGTTCATTTAGACTCCAAACCATGGGTTTGTTCTGGCATTCATGCATCTTGCTAGCCATCTTCCTGCAAGTAGCTATAGCAGCATCTGTGCCTGAGCAAGTTCATCTCGCTTTCCATGGAGACACTTCAGAAATGGCAGTGATTTGGACGACATTCTACGACGGTATAGTATTATTTCTGCTTAGTATTTCCTTCCTTGTTTCGTAGTATTATTTTCACGCCACAACAAGAATGTTGCACACTCTTTGCAATTCACTTTCGCACGCTGCATGCTATTTCTTGGAGGTTGGGCTTACGAGAGGAGAAATGCAAAATGTGTGCAACATCCTTGTTGCGACATGAAAAATAGATGATTTGCCCTATTTTATTAGCAACGATTATGATCTTTTAATGACTATAATTTTAAAAAATTCTTCTTTGTTAGAATTTTGAAGATTTTTGAGGTTTACATCATGTTTACTATGGAACTGATGTTAAAAACATGAATCAAGTCGCCATTGAAACGTCGATCAAAAAGTGGACTAGTGGAGTAACGTTTTCAAGTTTTTGCCATCCTCGAAATTTCGTAATTTTAGAGCGTCACTCGATATAGTCATAGGGCGAAGATGAGCAACTTGAAGCCGAGCACGACTTATTGTATGAATTCATTTGACAAAACTCTGAATTTTGACAAGTATTAGATTACAAGATCGAAGGTCGAGTTTTCGAATTCAAAACGCTTTCTGCAAATCCCCAATCTTATCGGGTAATTCGAAAAAAGAAAGCGCAAAATTCATCGTTAACTCGAGGTTTGCATCTTCGGCGATTTGGGCTATGAGCATGGAAACTCGACTGACGCGATCATCAGAAATGGACTGAACGGTCAATTTGATTTCATTATTCATGTTGGTCGGTGAATGACGTAAGTTCAATTCATCCAATCACACAACTCAGGAGATATCGCCTATGACTTGCACACGGATGATGGCAGAAGAGGCGATGCGTACATGAGAAGATTCGAGCCTTTGTTTTCTGCGGTTGAGTTCAATCGAATTTTATCGAATATTGCTGCATTTTCTCCAGATGCCCTACATGGTCATCGCTGGAAACCATGAAAATGATGGCAAGAATTTCTCGAATTTTCAAGAGCGCTTCTGGATGCCTCATAACGGATTCAACGATAACCATTTCTACAGGCTTCTGACTCCGAAGTCCTTCTGAAACCCGAACGTTTTCAGTTTCGACCTCGGACCAGTTCATTGGGTCGGATTGAGTTCGGAGTTTTACGGCTATGACCGAGAATATGGCAAAGAGTCGATTTGGACGCAGTACAATTGGCTAAACGCTGACCTGAAAGTTCGTCGAAGGAGATCGAATGATGCATGAGTTCTATTTGTAGGCTGCTGTGAGCAAACGAAAATCCGTTCCCTGGATTATCACCTATCAGCATCGTCCGATCTACTGCAGTATCGACTATAACCACGATTGCAGCGAATTCGAAAACACTTTCGTTAGTAATTCCTTAGATTTTATGAAAGTTCGTTGTCTTATTGAAAAACCAAAACCATGATAAAATGAATCTGAAAAAGATCGTAGGTAAAGTATTCCTCCGTATCTGCTAGCACAGCCGAAGCTCATCTTTGGTAGAGACCGAAAAATTATGAACTCAGCTGTGAAATGGTACTGAGAATGACTAAGATTGACAGAGCACAATCACTCTTGGCCTAATTTCAGATGGTGCTCACGCTGAAATTTACCTCAGAGTGAGCACAGTCTGCTTAGATCGTGGATTTTTTTTCGGACTATGAAATCGTCTGAGCTCAGATTGTAAAAAAATAATCTAGTCCGTGCTCAGCTGAGATCGCCCGGTCTAGCAAATGTCGAGTCTCTTCGTTGATTATGAATTGAAACAGTTTCATTTTTCTTTCCAAGATTACTTTTCAGTTAGTTCATGATGACATTTTATTTTGAAATACTTTGGATGGGAAACAAGATTTTAAATGGCAAATTTATTCTGCAGATAAAATATACATGCCGAAGTTAATCTTTCTGTTCTCAGCTTCGAAGTGGGGCGTTAGGTTTGCCTGGGTTGGAGCCTTCTTACATCCAGTCCCATGTCGATCTAAACTTCTGTGGCCATCAACATGCTTATGAACGATTCTATCCTGTAGCTGATCGGAAGTATTATACTGGAGTTAGTTGATTCAGCAGAAGATGGCGGGACAGAAATAGGACTATGAAAATCAGTTGGGATCAAACTTTACAAAATTTCATAGTGCCTGAATTGATTAGAAACTCCCGAATCAGTTTTTTTCGGAGTAAAAATCGAAATTCCGTCCTAGCCATAGATAAAAATCGATAAACCTATAATAATTTGCATTGCAGAAGGACGTCTATCACAATGCACCTGCACCGACATACATTTTGACGGGCTCAGCGGTATAACTAATTCAAAAATAATTTAAGTAATCGTAACATCATCTCCTTGCTTAGGGCTGTCACACACCAGCTGCTGAATTCAGTAGCAAACCTTTGGATTGGAGTGCTTTTAGGTTAGTGAGAGTGATATCATTTCGAAAAGTAAACTCAAGTTATTATCTAGAAGCGACGATTATGGCTATTCCTTGTTGCACATCGCTAATGCTACACATATTCACGTGCAGTTCATCTCTATTAATCAGCATGAAAAACCGACCGATGATTTCTGGATCAGCAAAGATCCAAATCACTTGGATGCAGCCATGAGGTTATTTTTTGGCAGCAGATAATCATACAGTTCGTAGCAATATTTAGATCCTTTAAAACTGGACAAATTCCTCGTTCGAAAGGAACACTCAGTCCGATTCTTCTCAAAAATAACTTTAGTCGCAATTCTGATTGATTCGAAGACAATTCAATAAGAACTAAACCGAAAAATGACAAATAATAAAATTCTGAAAGCATTTTGGGCACTTCAAATGAAAATTGAGAAATCAGTACAAGAGAGAGTTGATAATCACGAAAGTTATTCTTGCATTGTCCGAATAAAGTTTGAAAATGCAAGAATAACTAGTAAAGGTAAACAGTAAAACGCACAAAATGAAAAATGAGAATAGACACCAGTTTGATAATCCTCAAGTAAGAGGCGTTGTCTAAACAAAATTGAACTGATCGATGATGCGCAATGAGAAAATTATTATGAGGGGCACAAATTATTTTAGAAAAAATACACTAAAAACAACACATGATTGTTACAGACACGAATCCAGTGAAAATTCTACAAACAGCCGTCGCACTCAGCTTCGACTTCGAAAATTCCACTTTCTTCCGAGTCTGTCAGCTCGAATCGAGGTTTCAGTTTTTCAGGAGGAACTATCTAAAATTCCCGACTTATTTATGTTCTAAGTTATTCTTATCCTGACTTGAACAATTTTTCGATTTTCGTGATCAGGTCCTGTTTCATAGCTGAATGTTCGATAGGCTTCCACAAACTCGGTGCAATCGGTAAATCTGAAATCACCAGTTCAAATGAATTTTCTCCTATCAAAAGCAAAACAACCTCAGCCGAATTCCTGGTGGAATGTAAATTATATCGCCTCGGGTAACTGGTCTTCTATCAAAATCAGAATCTTCAAGGCAAATGTCCGAACTCGAGGTCTAAAGTTAATCGTTTTGGTAAAATTAGCCAAATATCAAGGCTATCTTCACTAAAACCCATTAATTCGTCTAGTTTTTTTGTATAAATTAATGCATATTTTGAGATGATGATAGTGATAGAGTTATGTGCAATTTCATTCATGCTTTTATCTAAAACCGATTGAATGATATTTAAACTTTTCTTATCCAGAACAAGTATGAGAATTGACAAAATGTGTACCTGTGAAGTACCGACTTCCCCGATTTCCTCGAGATATGCTTTGCCTCTGACGAGAACGATGATGGATGCGCACTCTAGGGGAGGCATCAGTGCAGAGCGGCACTTCTTCGGGTCGACCTGTACTTTTCTCCTTGCTTGTCGCTTGCACTTTACAATTTCTCCTTACTGTGACTTTATGGAGTTGAAAATCTCTGCAATCAGGCGCATATTCTTCCACACTTGGGAAATCAGCTAGTTGGTTGGCAGGAATCATGTAGGATTCTGGCGAAGACATTCGATAATTCAGGACCTTGAATTTCACGATCTTATTCAGAAAATTGAATTTTAGACCATTAAGAAGGTCACGAACTCTTTAACAACATGGAAAATCTATCCCCGTCAACTCTTCTTTCCATGTTGTTAAAAATCATGTCTTTCCTTAATCGCGGTATTTTTACGAACTTCACAAAGTGCATCTCGATCGATGAATTTCGGCGTCATCGCTGCTCGAATTGTGTTATTTGAGCATCCAACACATTCGACGCATTCTAAAAATTCAGCTATTTTTGCAGACATTTTTGACGCTTTATCTTTATTGCGACATGCTTAGGATAGATAAAGCAAGCATCAATTTTCTGGTCCATTTTGGCTATCGTTGCAAAAATCTGTCCCAAAATATTTTTCTAAACCTAACCTCCACTCAAATAAGCGTGCAATTCCTCAGCTGCATAATAGCAGCATTCTCCCGGCTGCAGGATCATATGATTGAGGAAGAGAGGAGAGAATACACCGACATCTCCAGGAAAGTCCACATTCATCTTCTTCATCACTCGGACTGTCTCTTCCATCAGACAACCACGAGCTGAATTCCATCAATTATTTATTTCTTTGACAGATCGATCATATTCTTTTGATCTACATTGCGCGCATATTCGTCTATTCCTCTTTCGGAATGCAGAAAATGCGCTGTTATCATCACGAGACAACAATAGCAGTAAATCATCAATGGATATATCGATTTTGTCAATGATAAGATAATTACGACAAGAATTTTCGATACTAAAGAGGGGGGTATTTCAAAAACACTCGTCAAGGATTTAGACAGCAGAAATGGTTAATTTTGATTATTTGATCTTTAGAAAAGAATAATGTAATTAAATTCTTTTAATCACATTAGACACTATTAGCATTTTCAAAGACCTACTTAATAAAGAATTAGTAATTTGTTTGCTTGTTTTTTCTCTGATAACGATCAATAGTCGACTCACTTCCATCGTTGAGATTTTCAATGAGTTCGTCCACGAGATCCTCGACAAGATCCGGTTTGTCTCTGGCCAGATTCATCATCTGCCTGCAACACTCACTTTTAGTGAACTTCGACCGAAAGATTTAGGACACTGATTGCATAGAGTCAAGCGTTTTTCAAAAGAAAATTCCAACGTTAGAGAACCATGTATTATTGAATACGGGGGTGTGTTGGAATTTCATTTTTAAAATTGAAATAGGAATTTTGAGAATTTCAGCTTTAATGTCTGATCTTTTCACGAATGGAATATGTAATGAGATAAAAAAAATAGAACTCATACTAACCTGAAGCAAGATCCTAGGGCAGTTCGACAAATTAGTGATTGTTTGTCTTCCTCAGTAGAAATTGCATTTTCGAGTCGAAGACAATTCTTCTCCCCCATTAAAGCTCGTAAGCATGGGAATGCTAAAATTGGCAATATTCACCAACGAACCCGATGAAAGATCTATAATTCTACCTTGCAAGTTCTCCGCTATTTGATCGGCAGGCCGAAATCCGCATAGCAGTTGAAATTCCGTTAGAGCGTAGGCCAATTCAGGCTTGTGGTGTCGATCTGGGTAATGTATTGGATCGAGTTCGTGCAAACGAGCTGCTTGCTCCTGAATAAGTATTTTCGATTTCTGTGATTGAATAGCTTAATAGGTTTGCGTATTGGTTACGAAAATTACACATTTCTCATCACTTTTCTACGACGTCTAACTGGTATTGAATCAAGTTGCCGAGTAATATTTCGAATCGCTTTAAATCGCCTGCCATTGCTATCTTCAGTGAATTATCATTGCCTGTGTTTTCGATCATTTCTCAAACTTGCAATGGAAAAATAAAATATCAAGTAAGATAACGCAGAATGACCAACGAGAATGCGCGCAATAAATTTGAACAGTTCGCAATAAGGTGTCAAACCCAAAAATGATGGAATGAGACTAAACGGGAAAGAAGGGTTTGGCTAATGATGATAATTGACAAGGAAAAACACCATGAATGAACTGGCTGATTCAGCCAATTCGAAATTGATCGACATTGCAGGAAAATGGGAAAAACCATTGCAAATTGCAGTTTGAAGGAAAAATTAAGGAAGGCGTCAAATGACGTAATTAGAACCTGCATTTTGTAATTAACGGGAATTGTTGAAAATAAAACAAAAAATAATGCGAAAAAGTCCTCAATGGTAAAACCTATTCTCCATCTTCTATTCGATAATCTCCTCATCTTATTCTTCGTATGCTGTTATAATTTTTGCTTTTTCTTATTTTCCAATCAATAGAATATCATTTCATGAAGAAGTAGACAATAAGACGCAGAACTAGAATCATAATAGAGGATGAAAACTTTTTGGTTCCTTTGTCAGTTTGTAAAGCTAATGATGCATTGTATCGATTTGGTCCGACATGCTGGTCTTTAATTTTGCCGCTGACGTAAAATCGAATCGGATAAAATTGCGAAAGAATCAGACGATCAGCATTGTAGAAAGATTTCACTCTTCTTCAAACGTTTTTGTGGCCATGAGCGATAATGATGGTTTATGTAAGAAGTTCTATGCAAGTTCACGTTGGGTTCAAAAATTAAATGAAACCTGTCAACAACCCCTTCATTCATAGCAATCTTGAATGAAAGAAAAGAAAAGATATCTTACTTTGGTTGGATGAACCTGCAGACTTAAAGTCGTTCTAATCGACATAACTTTCATGATGAAAGGTAGGTGGACATCATTCTGCAATTTGCCAAATTGTTACTCCGCAATGAGAAATTGGAAATGTGGCACCAAAATACAAAGAACACCGTTTATACCTTTGCATTATTGTTGGATAGGAGTGAGGCTGATTTGCTCCTGGCGAGAAACGAGGAAAGTTTCGTGGAACACTTTGCCAATCTGGCTGGTCCATCTGGGTGGGTACCCATCCACAGCTGCAATTATTCATTTTATGTCACGAAAAAGCTGATCTTCATGAGTAAAAATGCCATATAAAACTTGAATAGGAGTCATTGGTAATTTGAATGAAAATTTTGGAATCGCAGTCGTAATCGGAATTAAAAATTTCGAATGCTCGGAATCAGAATACTCAATAGAAATGAGTTAATTTCGATATCTACGTCAGAATTGGAATTGTTTACCCCAGAATTCCTTCGAAATAGGAGACTTCGTGGGTGAAGTGGGTATTCCGGACATCTCTAACTTGAAACACGATAAATTCCTACCTCTGCATAAGGTACATTTTGACCGATATTGAACCGTTTGTGTCCAGCCGCATACAGGCGTGCGACCTCGCTGTTGTCTCCGTACTTGCCCCATGCATATTCTTTTACGTGGCACTCCAGTCGCTCCATTCCTTGTCCTTGTCTTCCTCCGGTTGCTGCTTCCTGCGATCTTCCGCCCTGAAAGACACTATCGTACAATCACAAATTGGTCTCTACAGCCGAGAAATCGAAAGGAAAAATTTCGACTCGATTGAAAAGTGAAAGTTGGAATGAGAAGCCGAGAAATTAAGGCTGAAGAAATGCTGACTTTCTGACTGCTAAATGAAGAATAATGAATGCAGACAGTAAATAGTGAAATTATGCAGTATTGCGGGGGAAATGGAGAAGAAGCAGAGGGACAAATGCAGAATGCAGAAATGGGCAGACGATACGAGAAGGGGCGAGAAAACGAGAGATGACAGAGACAATGACGGAGGGAACGATGACAGACAGGCAGACAACCGGTCTGCAAGAGTCTGTAGAATCGAGGGTAACTCTCCCAGGGGCCACGCTTCCTGAAGAACGCTCATTCGAACTGGCTCCACAGAATCAATATTAATTACAGGAAATATCGACGCAAATCGAACTGAAATTGTTCTCCTGCTAATAAAGTTTTCGCGTCAAAAAATCGGTGGTACGATAAAATGTGGGAAAGAGAAAGAGATAGAATGAGACGGGCGAAGCGATGGACTGTGCGGTATCTATAAAGAAGGAATGGGAATGAAGGTCATTAGTTTAGGGCAAATGATAGGGATATTACTACTGAAATGGACACGAATTTATTGGTTACTAGACACTAGAATAGAGGATATGTGAGTACTTGGAACGGAAGAATCAGAAGCGTATTGTCCTCTTTCACTTTCTCGCGTGCTTTCTAAAGAGGGCACGAGGCTGGAATGGAATCGGATCGAGTGTCCAAATCCATTGCAGACAAGGGAAGCAAGAGGATTGCATCGATGCATCGATTTGACCTACATCCGGTCATTCTCCCTTCTATTGCTGATGCTTCCTCATCCCGAGGCAAAATGAGAAACAAAAATAAAAGTCTACTCCTCCTGTTCAGTTGTCCGATCGGATGAAATTAAACGAAAATAGGTTCGTCAAAATTTATTTACATTTGCACGTCAAAATAAAGTACATGAAAAAATCTGTGACGTCATGATAAAAATAACATGAACTAATGGAAAGTTTTCGAGGTGTTCAAACAGTTATTTATAGGGATAGTTCAAGGTCTGAAGACGTGACGACATGAATATCGTCGCAAGGATAACATGACGCATGAAGTCCAGGTAAATAAATGAAAAATAAGCATGAATCATGACAAAGTGGTTGAATGGATTGAAGAATTTGCAAGGAACAGGAATTTTGGCAAGAGAAATAAGTGAAAATGGCACTTTTGAAGATGCAACACGAGAGGAGATAAGATCGATGAGTCATAGTCAAAGTTGTCTGACAAGATTATTCATGAAAAATGTAATATCACATTTTGGATTACGATAAAATAAGGAGGATATGCAAAGGTTTCGATATGTTTCTCTAGCCTAATTTTTATCAGTAGTTCTACTTTTAAGATATCCCAATTTCTGCACTGAATTCAATATTTAAGGTAAATTAATGTAGTTGACTATGATTGTGTGATAGTCCACCAAATTCCTCATCAATTCCATGAACTCGGGTCCGTCCGCAACAGTGAATCCAATCCTCGATTTGGAGCCTATGTCAACAACGATGTTCCATTTATCCGACCGAGGCGACAGATTCGTTAGACATCTAAATTTACTCTATTCAATTCCCGCGCTAAAGTCTTGTTTGAATGTAGCCTGACCTTTTAACATCGAGAGCCCAATAAATGTTTGCAGAGGATTTGCCCCAGACCTTGATCGTTTCCGGCTTCGATCTGCCCTGTTCCTGAAAATAAGAACTCGAATGAAAGGATTTCATATGAGTTGACTAGATTTAATATGATAAGTATGGCACGAGATGAGAGGATTACTGTAAGCCAAGAAGCTTAAATCTGTCAAAAAATAACTTAATTTTCTCCATTTCTAAAATCAAAGTTTGTGATTAGCTAGATTTTTATCATAAGTGTAGATACAAACATGCTTTTTATCGACCGCAAATTAAATTATTTTGGACCGATTCGGTCGAAATTTTGCAAACTCATAGATGATATCAAGTAATGAAATTATGAAAATTATCAAGGTAATCAGGTCAATATAACGCGATCTAATCACGATTCTAGAAATCAAATGTATCTAAACTTTCGCCACTTGTTATTGACAAAATTTTGACTTGATTATTTGAAAACACAAGGATTCCTTGACAAAATCTTCAAGTCTTAATTCAAGGTTTTGTTCGTGTTATCTTGCTATATTTAAAATCTCAGACAAAATAGGGAATAAATTCGAAAACCAAAATCGATATTCATATAAATCCAAACGGAGAAAAATAACCAACCTCGAACCATATTGTTCCGATTGAATCTATTGAAATAAATTTCGACTTTTTCGTCGGGAAATTGTAGTTCTTGACGACCAGCGTAAATTGACTCAAACGAACGTAGGAATCTTCGTAGATTTCAGCCATTGCCACCTAAGTTTCAAAATGAAGATGAAATGTTAAAATTAGTTATCGCTAAAGTCCACTTTTCGAGAATACCCAAATTTGAGTTCTATTTCACATTGTTCATTCGAAAAAGCAATATGAAATCACAAGTTTCTTCATTCGGAATATCCCAAAAAATAGACTCGAGCCGAAAATTCGATAAAAATGTGAAAAAGGTACAAGAATATGAAATTTCTAGAGAAAATCGTACAAAACGCAGAAACTGATATGGATATGCAACGAGATGTTGAATAATATCATGAATATTTTCGCGACAAATATAAAAATATCAGCGCTACTTTTGGATACGTGAGATTGAAAATAGCTACGGGAAAGCAGCAGAGGGAAGCCATAAAAGAAATGGAATGAAAAATAGGGAATCTCTGAGAGCAGACCGGGCTGTATTTATAGAAAATGGGAAGAGAAGCGGCTGATTGGAGAAATGAATAAAGATGGTGACTGAGCTCAGCTCCTCCCTCTATTTTCGTTTTTTTTATTGCTCTAATCCACACAATTTTTATCTGCGTCAATGCTTATCACTCCCCTATCGTCGGAAATCCCCCTTCTATTTCGCACATCCGCTTATCGTCCAATATCTCAATATCCAAATATCCCCTTTCCCTACTGATAAGCATCATTTGACGCACGTATCTATCCGCTATTGTGCTCGAATTGAATAGTTCGCCCGAAAGAATGATGTATTCAGGCAATGAGCAGGCAGATTAGAGAAATCTCATCTCATAGACTCTAAGACTCAATGCTCATTAGATGACGTTCGATTTTCATTAGCGATGCTTCATTCCATTGTCTTTATTTCCAACGCAAATGTCAGATTCTTCATATGTAATCCTTTTTTAATCATATATCATCGACAGATTACACATACCCCTACTTTACTAATATTTTTCCAAGCAGAATTATTAGTAATTCAGAAAAATACATCAATTTCAACACACACACAGATTGCTTATCAATGAGAAATTATGATGCTAGCATCAGCGAAAATTAAAGTTGTTACATTTAAAGACAAAATATAAACTGTCGCTAAAATATACTTGCTAGAGTGCAAGTTATGATTTTTTGCTGCTTCCAAACTAGGCTGAAGTTCTATTTTCAAAAGAAAACGAAACTCTATCAATTATTTTCTGAAACAATATTTCACCACATCATTAATGATATGTTGACTCGTTATTATAATTGCTTATCCTGGTCAGTTCATTGTAAGAGTTTCCATCCTTATACATATTTTCAGATCTATTCTCCCACTCACAAGAGCGTTAATCGATAGATCTCGTTCTTTATAAATGATGGATATGCAATAATTATGAAAACTAGTCAGAATGGGGGATAGAGTGTGGGCGCGGCACAGATCACAAAACACGATAAAGAGCAACAGAGACAAAGGCAATGACAGAAGGATTTGAGAGATATGGGCATAGTAGCAAGATTTCGGGGTTTGGCATTTTCTGTCCTGCAAAGGGAAATCGAAATCACACAGATCGGATGATTACTCAATTCTCGATATACTCCATTTGACTCGCTCGATATTTTCATTCCAAAATTTTTCAACTTGGCTGTTTTCTTCGAAAACATGCGCTCATGTTTAATTAGGAGGGGCATGTGAAATTCTATTCATTATTTTTTAGGTTGAAAAGGTATTTTTTCTTTCGAGAACATATTTTAAATATACGAATATCAAGGAAGAACGATTTTTGAATTTATCACAACCTTTATTCTTCGAGCTCAACATTTCAATGCTCATGAAGGATAGTTGCGAAATATGGTTACATTTTCCATTACTAGTCTCTGGATTACTCAAATCTATGCAAAATATTCGAAATTTATGATAATTTCATTATGTTTTCTTCATTTATGCACAAATCCACTTCTATTTTGAGCTCTGCCTAATCACGTTAGGGTAGATATTCTCTTCAGAAAATCTCAGAGATTTACGATTCAAGCTGCTCATTCGTTATGCATTGCGGGAGACCAACTATTCTGCTTATCCATTAAGGATATCATGAGTCGGTGTGCACGATGATGAGATATTATTTGATTTTCAAATTTCTTGCAATTTTTAGACTGTCGGAAATATTTTTCTCTTTAAACTCATCAATATTAAGCGGTATTTATAATTACGCTGAATTATCGTACAAATTTTTCAGGTCGATGACTAAATCCTAATTTCATAAACATAAGATATTGAATGAAGTAGGAAATATTCTTCACGAAGTTATGAAATAACCAATATTTATCTTATTAAAAATATCACATTGCGTAGATGAGTCGCATGCTATGTTATTTTCGTTTCCTAATCAGGATTATGTATTTTGTTGTTTATCCGTCCATTTGTATAATTCATTCATCATTCCTCTCTGCAACTAGTAGGGTCTTAGGTTCTCCCTCCCCTCCCTTCTCTTCTGCTTCTACTTCCAACCTCCAGGCTCCATTAATTGGCATCTCTTGGTTTCGCTTCCCTCTTCCTTCCTCTTTCTCTATTTCTCTGCATTCTCCTATTGATCCACCATCTCTCTCAATTTGGTCTCTGCCTTTTTCTCTATTCCCTTTTCTGCCAGCCTCATCCTGTCTTTCTCTTACTCTATTCCCTTTTCCTTCTTTGTTTTTGGTCATTCACTTTTGCTGTCGGCTCTTTTTCTTCTTCTGTGGCAACGTGTTGATCTCTTTTAGTCTAGCTTCAAACTTGCAAATTCAACCCAAACTGGACTATTCTTCTTTCAGGGTTTTTAGATTTTTTAATTTGATTCGTTTGTACTATTTCTTGGAAAATACAAAGCCGCATGATAATATCATAGGGTAAGCTATGAATCTCGATCTTCCATTTTATAAATCTATTCCGTCATTACTTGTTGTGATGCTCGCATGTAATTTCCACGTAGCTTTCGTCGCCTGATATTTTATATGGAAACATCATATGTTTTAGGCTTGATTGCAGAAAACGAACATCTTCTCCAATTGTGTGCTTAATGCATTTGTTTGAAGATGCATCAGTGACTAGCCATGCATGGAAATAACAATCCCTCTAAAAAAAAAGAATGCACTTTGCAAACGCTTGGCATTTTGACACTTGGTTTTCTAGTTTCCAGCACAAACAGGCATGAATTGATGACTGAGCTTATTCGCCATTTCTTCTCGAATTGCCATCCTTCAGCTCATCGCCTAATCCATCAGACAATCCTCTTTCTTTCCGTCTGCCCTATCTGTCTTCTTGCATTATCATCTTGTCATTTTCATTTCATTTCTCCTTCCCACCCCTTTTCCCCCTTTTTGTTCTCATTCAGCCTTACCTTTGATTACATTTCGCTGCTGCCTAAATGAGTTATTTATCTGCCCTGCACCTGCCCGCTTTCTCGAGTCAAGCCCGTCAGTCGGCTGTCTCTGTCTCAGTCTCAGCCTTTCCTCTTCCTTTTGCCTTCGTCTTTGGCTTTAGCCCGTTCATTTCGAATTTCCCCAGGGGCAGACAAGTCATTGCTCAATCAATACGATTTTCATACATCGCGAAAGTCCTCGTTAATTTTATTAGGCGTTCCATTCATAGATTAGTTAGAGCAGACAGAGAACAGGAAATAGGCATTACGGCATTATTTTTCGATACTAAAAATACATGAAGAAGAAGAAGAGTTGAAAACGGAAAATAATTTGAGAAGAAATTATCTTTTTCGTGCTTCATCGAAAAGTCGTGTCGATCTAAAATTACCAGAATAAACTATGGAAAATTCAACAAATTTCAGTAAATGCGCACGATAATAATCGTGCTGTGGAAATATCGACTTTCCTTGTCGAAATACGTGCCAAATCCCCACGTTCGACTGATTGTTGTGGCCCCCCAACGAATGCTCTGCGACGAACGAAACATCGATGTCTATTATCAAGTCGAGCCTCCTATCAGAGACCACCATCACTGCCAACTCATTCAGAAGGTGTGGTTGCAAAAACTTATTCATGAAAATAACATTCACTTGCCAAATTCTGCTCAACCCAAAAGCATTGCATTTGCATTAGCGGCATTGTGCAAGAACGAGTCGTTTTCGTTTTCCACGTTCATGCTATTTTGATAAGTTTCATCGAGTAGCTGTGAAGAAGCAATGAATTTGGGAAAGATTTAGTTAGGAATTTTGCAAGATCATTTTCTCAGATTGACAGAATTTAGCGAAAGAAAACTAACTTCGTGGAAAGCAACAGATAAAACTCATCTTCATACAATATCTCAAAATATATTAGGTCCGTGAATTATGCTCAATGCTTGCCACAACCGACCGAAGAATCGTTGTCTTCGAGAAGGCGCTTCAACAACCGATTGCACAGATTCGAATGGAATTAGACATCGAAGTTTGCATAGAATAATAATGCCACAATCAATAATGTCAGTTCCTGTTAGGGCATGAAACCAAATGAATTGGATCGAGTTCTCAGCATTCGAAACAACCACTCCGTGCCAAGGAGAAACGGGTTCTCCACTCTACGACAGTGCTCTTTGTCTGGTAATCCGCAGCCAGAACACTGGCTTGAAACTGTCACCAGTCAGGTTAGATCTACTAATTGAACTTTTCATATAAAATTTCATCTTATTAGTCACGAAAATGTCAAAACACAGAAAAAAAGTACGATATTTTTTCCTTTAAGGAAGATCACTTCCTTGAGTTTTATTTCATATTCCATTTTGTTCATTTTTATATTCTATGGATGGATGGTAGGAAATCTCATTCGATGAAGCAATGACAACATTTCGTTTCCATCGAATAGTTTAGGTCGGTGGATTCCCAGCAGTTATTCGACCCATTCAAAACTCATGCGCACATTCTATCGGATTTATCCGAGATGAAAACGAATTTCGAAGCTGGTTGAGGGTTAGAAATTTCTAAGTCTGCTTTCACAATCCCATTTGATGATTTCAGCGAGATTCCGTATCTCACAATGAACAGTTTGTTGTAGAGGAATATGTCGAAAATGGACATGAATTCTGTTCTCTATTCACAGCCAAGCGGGGTCTCATTGGTATGCAATGTTAAAATTTTCTATTTTATAAGAAGTGACTTTGGGATGGAACAGGTTTTCTTGGAATACATCAAAGATTTTATGCCATACCAGTTCACTGAAAAAGTTGCTTCCTATGAATAACTTGTCATGCGCATAATACCATTTTAATTACTGAATCTGTAGGCTGCATTGCTTCAACCGAAACCCACCGAGCAGTTCTGGAATGCATTCAGAATCAGCAGAGCTATGCACTGGAATACCTCTCAGCCAACCAAACAAGGGACTATCTGCCAGGATTGGAGTCCTTCTCTGTTCAGGTTTTCGCTCCTCAAATAATATAAGCCTATTATTGTAGCCATAAATCTCGTTTGCAGGTGATCAAGAGCGTTTTCTCTAGTGATTATTTGGGTGTTTTGTTCATTCGGGGATATTACAAGGTGAAAAATATTGCGCTTGCACAATAATATTTTTTGAAAATTGTTAATTTAGGACCACAACGATATATTTTTGTTTGGGTTTTCATTCGAACCTGATTGCGAAACATATCGTCTTCTGTGCGCACAGGCAGATTGCCCTTGGGAGGATATTGCAATTGGTTAGAAAATTAAATTAGATAAAACTGAAAAACAGGAGTTTGCGGTTCAGTAAAATGACGCACCGCAAGAGAAAAATAGCCAAAAAAAACCCCAATTTAGAGGGAAAAATTTTTGTCTAAAGTGATAAGTTAGCATATATTTAGTTTATAAACACCAAATATGCAGTTTTCAGCAAAAATCTCGTATAAAAACTTCTCAATTTTCGAATTTCGCGCACTGCACCGCAAGCAGCCTTGCCGGAAAAGGATGATGATTTCAGAAAGCCAATTCAATCTTCATGAAAACAACAAAAATGGGATGAAGTCAGTATCACCACCTAGCAGCAACAAGCAAATACATTCCTGCGTTGTCAATTTTCCCACAGCAGAAGGAGTTCTAATTCATCAAGCAACTATACCGAAACGGTAAAAATTCATCCGAATAAAATTTAGATAATTTATTAGTTACAGACAAAGCGACATTCGAGTTGCATGGCGAGTTCCTGAAGGGCAGGAAATGAAGAATGCTGATACGATGGATGACAACGTTCTGCAGGTATTTTTATTGCTGCTCTCTGTTATGTGTCATTCGAGTCATTTGTATCAACCAAATTACTCAATTTTCAAGAAGAATAATATTCAAAATGAGTAATGTGGCTTCACTTCATCTTCCTCGTACTCTTTCTTCCATTTATCAATGCCACGTATTTCAAAACTCCACCAAAGAAAGTACAGCCTTCTAGAATTTTTACAACATGATTTCATAATGCTATTCATCATGATGTAGTAGATGTGCACTTCATTTAAAAATTCATTAGTTCTATCTGCATTACAGGTGTTTTTGTGGGGCGAGAACCGAATGCAGCTGCTGGCAGACTGCTCGCATGTGCTCCAATACACTGACATCACCATCGACAAGAACATTCTCTCCGATAAACACTCCGCCTGTAGGAAGAATGCTAGCAACAGGCTCAATGCCAAGGAACTCGTCAGAAGCTGCACTACGGCTGACTAATAAGTGAAATAATTTGGAAAATCAGACAAAGTATTGTCATTCAATGAGCCACTCAGATTTAGAATTTAGCATACATATAGAAGCTCTCCCAGAAACGTTCACCTTTGTCGAACCTCTCAAAATCCCTCCGTTTCCCATGCTCTCATATCTCTGCTGGCCAAGCGCATATGTCGAAGTTCGAGCCTCCCTTCATAGCACTTTGGTGTAGTGAATAGTGCGTAGGTTTTCTTCCGTTCCTGGACGATAGCGAGAAATTTTTTAGAAAAAGTGTAGAGAAGCTCGAAAAGGTAAACTTTTTTTAGAAAGCTAGGGTACATCTTTTCCAGATTCTGTTTGTGAAAAGAGATGGAAAGAGTCTTGAAGTTAGATAATGCTAAATTCCAAATTACTAGAAGCTTATTGAATGAACAAATAGTCCCTTTTCATTGAAAAGTTTGGGTTTTTTAAATGAATTGTGACAGAAAACATCTGATTAAATATGACGTTATCTTCATAACTTTTACACTAATTTTAAAATTTATCAAGTGTGACGAATATCCGATTCAATTTCATTCCTAGTAGTGAAGATAACGTATCACCACACAAATATTTTCCACTTACGCGTTGAATTCAACTAGATGCACAAATGGCTTATTTCCGTTTTGCGAGATGCTATTTTCCTATTTTCTATTTTTCGCAACTGATTCCTTTTACATATTTCATATCAGTTTGCATCATTTTGTCAATTTGTAAAATGATCGAAAATCGTAGAATCTTTCTTCGGGTATTCAGTATTTATTGTCGATAAGAACACGTTCCTGACCCAAATGATGAACACTCAGATATTTATTTATGCTTTATTATTCGAGAAAATCAGCGGGATGACATTATGAATTGCACACGATAAATTGTGATCTCTATCTCATTATTTTGAGAGGTTTTATATGATATTTTGGAGAAATAAAGTATTTTTGTCCGAGATTTTAAGCTACGAGCGAATGCAGGAACGCGAAACATGTGACATAATCGTTGCCACCCTCGCAGTACATCTGAAAATTGCATGAGTAGGAAAATCATAACATTCATTTTGGATGAATCTCTGATTCAATTATTTGTTGCTATCAAGTATTTAGGATAGTTTGATAACGATCAAGCTTATAGTTGGACAGAAATAGCTATCTTGAACACTTGGAAACAGATAGAACAAGTTTGCACAATTTCAGCAATGAAGAATCGAGCGCCAGCAGAATTATCTTCATTCCAAGTAAATAACTATAAGTGAATCAGACGAGATTCGAAGATAAGTACCTGAGTATTTGCCAAGTATGAGAAATCATGATTCGAGCAAATCACATCGAATAAGCCACCAGTTTGATCTTTGCTGCCTAAATTCAGACTTCAAAACTATACGACTTGTTACACGATCACTTTTTGAATGGCTCTTTTCGAGGTTGTTGGATCTTCGTCGGCGAATTGCTCAATAATCTTTCTGAACCACATTCGATTAAATTAAAATAAATTTTGCTAAGCAACCTCAATCGCTCATCGTTGCATTTTTCGCCGTCAGCTTTCCGAGTTTGACGACGATAACCTTCTAAATTATTTGAAAATCGATGAAATTGAACCTGAACCTGACTGTTCTCTTCCGTCTCATGAATTTCTGAGGAATGAATTTGAACAGGAGGGCGACTTCCCTCTGGAGCATCAAGATCACATATCTGAATAAAAATGGTCAACATCTTTTCTAGCCGGACTCTTTTTTCTGACAATTCGCTAGGCAGAGTTGTCGGTTGGCTGGTTGGGACTGGAGGAAGAGTAGATGAGTCGATGATAACAGCGACTTCTGGTCGACGTTGTTTGACGAGTTAGAATTTCATGTAACCACTTTCTATAAATTTTCTTGTTTAGAAAGGAAAATAATATTTTCAAGAATTTGTATCATATTAATTTCCTCGCTATTTTATTCTTCAAAATGAAAAATAATGTCCTTCGAGGAAAATATGTTGACATTTAACAAATCAACGAGTCATGTCCTTTCGACTAATTTCGAAAATCAAGCATTCGTATAAAAGAAAATGCCCCATGCAGCAGAAAAAGAATACCGAAAATGGAGATTTATTATGATGGAAGAAAGAAAGGTACTTTATAAATAAACTATCATATAAGTTGTAAAATAGGTACCCAATTTTGTCATGTTTCAAAATTCAGACATTCAAAAAATCATCAGATATTTTTTAAAAATTATGGAGATATAGGTAAGTGATCTAAATGATAATATTTTTATTATTGGTCAAATAAAAATAGAAGAAGTTGCCGAGATGATAAATAGCATAAGGAGTTCGTTAAACAATCCTAAAGTATTTGATAAATGGATGAACGAAAAATGCATAAAATTAGATCGATATTCTCCTGCGATTCTATATGGACCTCCATCACTATTTGGCAAATATAACATTCTTACGAGAATTACATTTAGGGGCGCATTTGTTATCAAATGCTACAGATATTACAGGATTACCTCAACCCATGCCCTCTGATAATGAGAAATCAAAACGTTGTAGAATGATATTGCCGTTACACACAGCAATAACTATTGGCAATCAAAAATCAATTCATTCCAACCAAAAAGATAAGCAGAAGTGTTGTTGCAATTACATAAATTCATAGCTTTAATTTTTTCTACCGTCTGCAACATTTTCGTATAATTTATGATCAACCTAAATAAAAACGTTAAAAAGTTGTTTTTTTCTGTACATATAATCTCCAACTCAAACGCGGCCAAAATTTGTAAACTGCATGTTCACTTTTGTACGGATCCGATGATTGCAAGATGTTGATGTTTATGCTGTTTATAATGATTAGCTTCATTACACACGAGGCGATAAGTCACCGTCTCGTTTTTCTCGCACTCGAATCAATAATTACCTACCTTCTCATTCTACAATCTGCCCTGATGGTTGCATCGTTTACTTCTACTCCTTCTACTCGATATGTCTGTGTCTGTTCGATTTGCCGGTTTCACTCCATCACTCCTCTCCTTCTCCCCTTCCCCCTTCCGCCCCTCGACTTTCGCTTTCTGCCTCACAAGAGTCGACTAGTTTCGTCCTCCCTCTTTCCTCATCTGCCATTTCTTCTCGTATTTTCAACCACTCTCCCTCTCTGTCATCATCTCTGCCATTAGCACGATGCCATCCGTTGCTTTCCCTTTTCTATGCAGATCATGCAGATTTCGCCCGATAATTGCGGATTTCCCCATCCACTCATCGAACTTCTCATAAACATCGTAGCCTGTCTAATTGGCTATTATTAGTCGAAAGCCAATTGAGGGTGTTCGACCAGGTCTAATACCCCGTGTGTGAGTTGTAACTCCGGGTATTCTAATTTGTGGTTTACATTTATCATCTATCGCTGTCTATCTCTTTTCTCGCGCCTGTTCAGTGTTCAAGGGCTATGCTAATTCCCCGGTAAATCCCTCAGCTTCTCGAACCAAATCTCCTCTTCCATTCACCAACATCTGCCTGCCGCCTCCGATTGTCACTGTCATTTGCCTTTCTTCCTCTGTTACACACACACACACCCAAATCTCGCAAATGTTTGACTGTAAGCCTAAGCCGCAAGCCATTCTACTCTATTCTCGTTTTTCCTCTTTCGATTATTCTGAAATCAAGATTCGCCTTCGTCGTATATGCAAACTAACGTGATACCTTGTTCGAAGATACAACAGATTGGTTGCATAATCCAGTCTAGTTTCGAATCGGAATGAAAGTCGAAAGATCGAAATAGAAACAGAATTGCGTCTTGAACGTGTTTGGAATCAGAAGGAATTGGATTTGTAGTTTTTCCTTCATCTGTGAAAGTGAGGTTCTTACACTTATTCCTGTACAAAATAGATACATTCCTAGAAAAAATCGCTAAAACTTACTTATCATTCATTATATCATTTTAGATCTACGCATGATTCATTTTTAGTTCAACCCTTATTCTTTCAATTTTTCAACAATGACAAAAAATCTAGCTAGCAAGGAGATCTCACCTAATCGCATATCGCTTTTCTGATAAATCTTTCAATATGCTCCGGATTTTGGAGTCAATATGAAATTTTTCATTACTGACCAAGGCTCTAAAATTATGCACTTCGTCTCAAGCTATAAAAATTCATCGTTTCTTTAAAAGGTTCCTGGTGAACTTTCCAGCAATCTTTACACAATTGACATCTTCATAGAAATCGAAATTTGACCTTGACAGACCGCACGTACGATATGCAAGATTTCAAATTAATCTTTCATTCGTATTTTGTTGTAAATGGATATCAGATAAATGGATAAAGTGGCTTTTAATTTCACTTCTCTTTTCCTGTATTGCTGAAGTTTTGCCAGCAAATAGCCGGAGAGATTTCGTTTGAATGGGGAAATGAAGATGGGGAATAAGTGAATGACATTAGAAAGGCAGTTTGCAGTCAGAATGGTTACGCCATCCTAGTATTCAGTATTCAGTGCTAATCCATCATTATGAGTGCGTAAAGATTTGTGACTAGATTGGGATATGCCGAATGCGGCCAAATGGCTAGGCGCAATCATACAAATTACATCGCATCGCTCATTTATGACCGGATGAAACCCAGAAACCTATGATTCCTATACGACTCATCCGTCATAATTACCGCCTCTGTCACTTTATGCTGAACACCAAGTAGGGATCAGCTGTTTGTGGTCATCCTATCATCTTTATCCTTTCCTTTCCTTCGTTCTCATGCCTGATGAGTGATTTTGGCGAAATGCTATTCGATCACCGAAATGCTGCAGAATTGTAGGCATTTCTCTCTGGAAACGCGTTCGCGTGAAACCGTAAATCCCTGAGAACTGCAACTGTTTCTGTTCTGTTGTTGTTTCGTTGTTCTAAATGGCATTCATTTAGTCAGTCAAGTCACTCTCAGGCATTTGCGTGCCGATACTCTTGATTGCCATTCCCGCGTTGTCTGTCGCGTGTCTCTCGTCTTCTTCTTTGTCAGGCAGCTTTTCCCGTCTATCAGCGCGATTCAGTCGATTTGCCTCGCTGTCTTTCTGCATCTGCTGCCTTTTGCGGCAGGTTTGACGAGATCCACTCCTTTCTCATCAGCTGCCCTGTCTTCTTCCCTTCCCTTTTTGCATCTCCATTCCCATTTTCTCTTCCCTTTCCCATTCTTTCTCATCTTCGATTCGAATTGATTCCTGCCGTGATTTGCAAGCGGTCAGCTGCCGTTTCCATCATTTTGCTGCTTCTTTTACAGTTTTTCAACCTGTTCACAATTTCACTCAAATTCCCACTATTTTACTCGATTTTCACAAAATACTCGTATCGTTTCATCGAAAAAGTTACGATTATATCAAACATTGGGGAAGTTAGATAATAGCAGGTTGTGAAGAAAGTTTTTATGATATGTCGTTTTTCACCACTTAAAAATATTCAAGCAGTTTTGACTAAATATCGTCATTTTTCATGTATTTTCAACGCAAATTATTGACAAAAATTTAGTCATTCGAAAGAAATACATTAAAAAGAACATGAGCATGAATTGAAGCAGAACTTTCTGGTCAACTATTTTATAAAATGACGAATTTTGTTGTGAACCGTTTTACCAGTTGCAAACAACACCAACATTTGTACTTTAGTCTTGACTGCCGAGATGACATAGGACAGAAGAAGTGCCGTCAGATGACCAAATGAGCATTCTATCCATTATTCTACTCACGTTTTCTGTCATTATAGAAGGTACATTTCTAGGGCTGTCACGAATTTGAAAATCTCTAAATTTTAACGTCAGTTTTTGCTTTTCGAAGTCGCAATTCGGCAGAGATGTTCGGAATACCGACTCCGAGGTTTGAAAAATTCTGACTCCGACTCTGGTTCCGAATTTTTCAAAATCCAAACTCCGAACAGTTCTGTAATTGAAGCCTACCTTCAACCTAAGATTTCTCTAATTTTCGTCTCCTGAAATAGAATTTGTAACTTCGTGACACCTCTGTGTCAACATCTTATCTATGAACCTGGAGAACTATCACTCAATATTTTAGCAACCCAGAATGGCAATTTCATAGGACCTCTCTGGCTGCCACGAAATTTCAAAATCACTTGCTGTAGAGGCGGCTCAGTAATCGCAGAGGATGACAAGGTAAAATCATTGAATCGCTGTGCTTCATTTTATAGTCGTTTTTATTAGTATTTTGCCAACAATATTCTTTGCAGGAATTTTTACCTTACTATCTTCAAATTAGCGCTATAGTTAAAGTCAAAGCGAGACCTTATTTTGTGGAAATTTATTGTTGAACGTGTCTAACTGATTTCTTCTTTTGATCTTTACCGCCATAAAGCTAAAATTAACTTTTTCCCAAAACAAATTATTCGCAAAAACCTTCTTTCATTTGAGAGAAACTTGGTTCAACGCAATTTTAACGCACTATTCCGGAATGCGAATTCGTAAAAGTTGCTTTAAGACCGACAATAATAAATTTTCCATCTCAAAAATAGCTGCGAGAAAATACTTAAATTTTTGGAAAAACTAAAAAATATTATTCCTAAAATATCGCTTCTAAAATTAAGGTTAATTAGTCAAATCTTCAGAACAATACATGCTCTTTAAATTAACGATTCATGCATTCTTCGTGAACAGCTCTCTGTAACAACTTTAGATGATTACTTATCGCAATATCCTCAAGAATACACACTATCGAAACGGCTAGCGAGTACTGATTAGTACTGCTCCAGTAATTTTAAAATTACTGAATCACTGTCCAGTGTTTTCACTCCCCAAAACTGGTGAAAAATTACTGCTTCAAACTGGGCAGTGAAGGGTCAATTCTGCTCATTACAAGTCAGTACTGCCCAGTAGTTTTGATAGTGTGTAGTTCTAAACCTCAATGACATATTCATCAGGATAAGAAATAAGCCATGTCTAGTTTACTAATTGTTTGAAACTTTCCTGAACCTTTTCTACAAAATATTTTGCCAGCATATCATTTTACAAGCAATGTTTAGTTAGTAAGCAATTGGACTCAACGAGTTGTTGAATACGCGAGAGGAAATGAGGAGAAGGACGATGGATGCAGATTATTCGAGGTTTCTAATAAATTCCTGCAAATTTCATAAATCTTCTTCAGGGTTCGTTCCTGCTCTCAGCAACAGCCCTCTACAACTCGAGCTACACTGCTGGTTACGGCGTGAAGTGCAAATGTCCAGGTAATTCAAAACTTCTCGAATAGTTCAATCGGTTCATCGCTCATCCATTTGCCGAACATTCTTTTGTAGAACTCATTTAAAAGCCCTCAATAGAGTTATGATAGGGTTAGCAAGGAGAGTCAACACTAAAGTGATCGACACGAATAACTAAATATCACAAGCTTCACTCTTTCTAGACTATCACAATTCCATTTACAGTAAGAATCCTTGCCGATGCCAACTAAAATGATTTTGACAGATAAATAGATGGCAAATTGAATGATACATTCAAGAACAGCATCTCTTTTCCTAAATCCAAAAACATATCAACTGGATTGTCAGGTACATCGATTCCTTTGGACAACCATTGCCGTCAGCTTGCTGCTTGCCAAAATGGTGGTTATCGATCTGAATCGCTTGGTGGGAGATGTTTCTGTCCGTCGCCGTACTTTGGCGAGTTTTGTCAATTATTCTGCGATCAGGGACAAATGTTAGCAGGTAATGTCGAATTCGACAACTATTCGTCGATCAGCATGAATTAAACTCGAACAAACTCATTGTGGCTGCTCGACATTTCGATTTTGAAAAACTCGGAATCGGAGTCCGAACTCTGAGAGCCAGAAAACCTACGATCGGAATTTTTCGGAATCGTAATTTCGGAATTCCGTGTGCTAAAACTTTTATCAAGATCAATAGAGTAATTTGCAATTTTTCTCGAACTCAAATCCACCAAATCTTCCTTGCAAAAATCTAAATTAAAATTCAACATCACACAGATCTTGATTCTCACAATCCCAGACTAAATTATCATGCATTTGTCAATTTCTAGGAACTGACGGTCACAAATACTGCAGTTGTTTGCCATTTTATCAAGGCCAGGAGTGCAATCGAATGGTCTGCTTGAACGGAGGCATCGAAGTGACAAATCGCTGCCAGTGCCCACAGTACTTCCTCGGGTACCACTGTGAAATCGACACCAACAGAACGATGCATCAGACACCGCGATTTACGAGATATCCAGAAGTAGTTAGTTTGACCTTTCACTAAACCATAGACCATTAGAAAACTCTAACCCATTTGAAAACTCAAGTCATATCGTGCTCATAAATTTCAAAATGAAGTTCCACCATGATCCACAAAGTAAAGCTTGAGTCGACAAATAATCAGAACCCAATAGGAAATATTGTGCTAATCGTGCAAACTGTATTTATTGTTAATGACCGATAACCTGGAGCAAAGAGAAATGAAACAGAATTTTGATACGCAGAAATTAGCGTGTTGTTTGTAGCAACCCCTGCGACAACTCATCGATTCAGTGAATGAATGTGACAACTATTTGTAAATACACAATGCACACTTTGCATATTCAAACTTGTGCATTATTTCTTTCGTCTCAAGTTATCGACCATCTACAATATCATGATCATGTCAATTTCGATCTGAAGCATAATCTTCAAAGGCACGCAAATCTTGCAAGATTATTTTTCTCAATCTAATACCCAATAACGACGAGACGAAAAGGCATACAATTTCAGAATGGCGACTTGTTCACTCGTGACATCTCTGGAACAGCATTCAGTTTGATTATGATTATCCTTCTGATTGCATCGCTGTATTTGCTGCTGAAACATCGACTCCAGGTTAGTACTCTGAAGAAAGTCAATCGTTGAATCGAGAAAAGAAAACAACACAACTACTAAAACAGTTATCTAGAGTTCCCAAGTGCCGCCCCCTTGAAAAAATTCTACCACAAACTGAACCTTGGCGTATATACTTGGGGACCTACATTTATCCTTCAATTTTCAACCTCGACTCAGCGATAAAATCGACCCAAACTTGTGTACAATAGAATCGAGTACAGCAGCAAGTGAACAACAACACTCGTCGTGCCGAGCATGCAGTATTCTGCCTACGCGATGACCCACTCCGAAGAGTTTCTCCGTTCGTCTCGCAAGGAATTCTTGCTCCACCACCTTATTCGACGGAAAATCAGTCAAGAAGTGAGTATTGTGTAACTGATCAATATAGAAACTAGCATACTATCTTCATCAGAGATGAGATGATTTAGAGTTTAAAGAAAAAACAAAGAAATAAAAACATAGCAAAAGTCAGGTATCGCTTCATGTCTGATTATATCGAGCAAGAGTGGAGTAACAAAGATAGAAATTTCCAAATTTGTAAAACGTTAGCTACAAAAAGAATAATTCTCTTAACAGATAATCAATAAAAATGAAGCGTATACCATTGAGCACCAAATTGCTAAACTCAAGTATTTCTACACAGCGATTCCCTAAATTAAATTTTCTACGCAAAAATTATTTGAACAATTATGCCAAGACAGCTGGAAAGATTTGCATCATCAAGCTAGGGATAACAAGTTGATTCAAAAGGCTCATGAATATCTGAAGGAAAATTCAGCTAATTCGAAACATAAATAACCACATCTCATACATTCATTTAACTTGAACTTACCTCTATCCTATCCCTCTTTTCTATGATATCCTAAAAATTTCGATTGTAATCTGCATAATCTTCCCACATTAGCGGCGGTTTGATACAAGCAATTGTTTAATGCTTGAAATGTTTTTTCTAACTTGTAGCAGAACGAAGTTTAGTACCATACATATGGTTTCTTTTATGGAGCTATTATCTTGGTGCGTAGTGATCGTCCCCCGAAAAATTAACAACGGACAGAATTTTCAGCTCGTAATCGTCAAGAAGAACTGCCGCCACTACCAAGTTACGAAGATGCAACCAAAAGTGCCGGATCAAGGTAATGATGATGAATAACTAAAATACAATGCAACTCAGAGTTTCTAGACCACCTCCATTTTCTGCGCAACCTCCATCAACCGAGACTCCTATTCAAAATGCCGATGCCACTGCCGTTGCTTCAGCAGGAAGTTCATCCTCGACAACCTCAGCGACTCTCCATCCTCCTGTCATATTTTCTACTTCCACTTCTTCTGACGCTCCAGATTGCTCTCGTCTTTCTTCAGTCCGACGAAGTCTATGAATTCATTCCATTGCAGGTTAGCTCATTAACATTTCATTTGATCATCCTATGTCAGGGTCAACGTTTCTTACGTCTTTTTGTTGCGTTTTTAACATGAAAATTGTATCAATGCGTTTTTAATTTTGATTTTGTCACGATTTTTCTAGGAAATCTATTTATCATTTTTCATACTCTTTGAACATTGTGACATCGCCTCTGATAGAGCGAAAATTATATCTAGCTATCTGTAGTAATATGAACATTTTCCATCACATATCAAGAAAAATTGTATCACTAGCTGAGTCATTCCCACTTTTTCCGCATGATATTTAATTTCATATTTTTCGCTGTTAGATTTAGCTTGCATAATTCATCGGGTAAATCGATTCAGCTCTCATTATTTGTAAACTAAATGTAGGCAAATTCTGACTGTGAGCCTTTCATTCACACACATTTCTTGCCAATTTATGCCGGTTCGTTATTCTTTTGCATCGCTTGTGTCAAAATAGCCGTCAAATTTAATAAATGTTGAACTTTTAATTGAAAGAAGATGAGTTGTAAATTTTAAACATTCAGGCATTTCTTTACATGACTTTTTTTCAAACCATGCTTCCTGTTGGTGGCTGGTAGGCAGCATTGTTGTTGGCTGATTGGATGCAAATGTGGAGAGATGTTCTTGATGAAGCTGAAGCGGGCTTAAAAGTTAACAATTTTTAAAAATGAAAAGCCAGCAAAAATAAAGCGTCGTTTGAAACGAGCTCAAAATTGCAACAGACAAAAAAGAACTTGATAAAACCAAATCCCAACTTTAATAGTTATCGACTATCAAAAATATCACATAGCACGTGTTAAAATTAAAATTCAAGTGATTGTACGAATGGAACCCGCTTTCATAAAAGATTAAAAAATCGATAAATCAATAAATTGCAGTCTAGAAATGACGAAATTCTATCAAAAAGAATAAAGTAAAAAAATGTGCCTTTAAAAAAGTGAAATAGAAAATGGTTGACAAAATTAAGTTCACAATTAATCAGAATCAGATTGGTCAGAATCAAATTGATCGGAATCAGATTGGTCAGAATCAAATTGGTCAGAATCAAATTGGTCAGAATCAAATTGGTCAGAATCAAATTGGTCAGGATCAGATTGATCGGAATCAGATTGGTTGGAGTCAGATTGGTCGGAAAGTTCGTTCATATTTTCCTCGATAAAGTACTTCATGCTGCAGATGCGTAAGAAGCTTTCATCCATTTCCTCGTCATAGCATGAGCCCATGTCCATCATGGCCCATGTTCCACCGAATCTGTCCGTCATCTCGGCCCAATTGATAACTTTCGGCTCAGAACCCAGAACTGGACTTCTCTAAAAACAGTAATTACCGTAAAGTCAAAATTAGGAGCCACCCTATAATAGAAGTTCACTCCCCAAAATGCCAGAGCTGCTCATTGCCCAACCCCGATCATCTTAGGCGTTTTATAATGTTTTTTGAGTGTATTTAACCCATATTTGAAGTGATTACGATCATTAAATGAAGAGTTATAGCGATTTGAAATTCGCATTTTTCGAAAATTTTGGGATCGAAAAGTTGAAAACCATTAACTTCTATTTTAGATTTTACAATAAATTGGTTTGCAAAATCACCCATAAAACTACAAGACCAACCTTTTCAGTGATTTCTTTTGAAAATTGCGTTATTTGAGCTACTTGATTGCAAGTGCAATCTAATCTAATCTAATGACAAAAAACCCTTAAATGTTCCAGAATTCGCGTAAAAATACCTTCAGGTGCAGTTTGTAGGCCTCCTTAGGAATGAGCGTCAGAATATCCTCGACCAGGGGGTACTCGTTCAAGTCGATTTCGATCATGCGTTCTTCATCCTGCTTGACTTCGTAAAAATGCTGGAAGGGCAAAATTGACAATTGAATCGAATTTTTGAAGTGATAAGTTTCGGACAGACCTAGGGAGGACGATCGTCAGAAGCCTCGTGTGACCTACCCTCTATAGTTTATTTTCGTCTGACGAAAGTGCTCCCTAGGTTTGGTTTTGGATGAATAACCGAATTTTATGAATCCCCCTATTAAAAAATCATTCCCCCACCTGAACGAGCTGGCAGATTTCCTGTTTGGTTATGTGGGTTGTAGAATGGAGACTCAGTCTTTTAGTGTCCTTGAAGAATCCGAACAGATCCTCATAGGTGTACGGGAGATCCATTCCAACAAAAGAGACATCGGGGGTCTGAAATAATGAACATTTTTTTCTCTTCATAATTAAAAAGTAAATTCCAAAGTATGAAAGTTTCTCTGTGCAAAATGAGGAAAGGGTAGAATACATTGACTAACCCTTCTAAACACTTCATGATAAGCGTTCGTGAGGGTTGATGTGAATTCGTTGAGAATCATGATTTCAGCGAGCCCTGAATTTAATGAAGTTTACTAAGTTGAAGAAGACTAAACAATAAAAGCGCGTTTTTAAATAATAATAGCAAAAACAATTTTTCTACTTCAAGTCTCTTCGGTATTAAAATTTCGACTACGATATTTTTCGACAAATTCTAGAAGAGTAAGATGAAAAAAATTTGTTTAATCTAGAGATTTACCATTCGAGAAGATGCTGCCCGTCAAAAAATCGTCCAGATTGATCCCCGAATGGGTGACAACGTGAGGCTGAACGCGCACATCTGGGGGGTTGGCGTTGAAGAATGCATTCATCTTGTCCCACATGTGATTATCGTTATTGTAGATAGTCTGGAATTCATGCATCAAACATGATTTTCAACATCTTGTAAAAATGATAGAATCATCGCACAAGGTCAATTTTGAGAATGAAGTGGTTTTATCGATTTTTCTTCAGAAATTTGTCATTCTTGAAAGATGTGAGTGAAACTAGATTTATTTCTTCTACATTACTTTTCACTATGATGAATTATTTTTTATTTGAAAAAAATACTGAAAATGGTGCTCCAAATTCTTATCCAGACCATGAAAAGTAGAAAATTTAGTGAATAAAGAAACTAACCAGTTCGAGCTTGCGAACGACGCAGAACTTCGTGAGAATGTTGAAGAGCTTGCCGCAGTTGACGATGGCTTCATCCAGCGAGTCATTGTTGATGAAGAAATTGACTGAATTAGACAAACTCAAAGGAAAGCAATTTCATTATCGTAACTGGGAAGTGTTAATTATTTTTGACGAAATTTGCTGCTTTAAAAAGACCCCCTTTTAGTCTAGTTTTTTTTCATCAAGTAGAAAAAAGGTTAGGGCAATAAAGGAGAGGTAGTTTTCCTAAAGGTAACCTCATTGTTGAGAATAATAATTATGAAAATTTACTTCCATCTTCGAAGCCTCTCAGAAGATAGTTGTCATAGAGAAATGACGGATGGTCTAGAAGGCCGGGCTCGATTTCTTGCGTCCGACCATCAATATAGCGGTATTTGCATCTGTCTTTAACCCCGAATTCGGAACTGTTGATGTTCCATTGAGTCGCATCATTCGCCTGACGAAACCTCGTATACAAACGAAGACCCAGAGGCTGCAAACTAATGAGCATAAACTTCGAAATAAAAAACTTTAAACGTTCCAAAATCGTAAATACACTTATGCTAGGCGCACATGATGATTTTTTTACTCAGCGAAAACATCGAAGAATTAGTGTGCAATTACAACAATCCACTATCAAAAAATTACGTTTGTTATGCTTCGAATTCAAACAAATGCGCAGATAAACGAGCTTATCCGTTAAATATAGGAAAAAGTTCTTCATAAACTCAGATTTGTTAATCATGAATTTGAAATCGTAAAATTGGCTACCCGATTCCCACAATCCGCACAGGTTCCGCAGTGACAGAGGTCCAGATCCAATTCGGAAACGCGATTCTGCAGGCGACGACCGAGAGCCTTGTCGACCTTGGCGAAGTGGTGGAGTCGGTGAGTGCACTTGACTGTCTGGATGATATCGACCGTAGGCAAGTCCAACAGCACTTCCCTCATCAGTTCCAAGGGCAGCACGTCCAGAATCATTGGTTCACTGAAAACGACACAATTTCATCAGGAAACGCGAGTTCTTCATAGCGAATATCGAAGAAAACAAGAAAATTAAGAGAAATATCAGAACGAAACGACAACAGCTCTCTGGTTTCTACTCTTCTTATTTTTCTCTAGCTAATTTTTTTAGAAAAGAGACTGGAAGCTACAAAAAAAAACCCAAGAAAACAGAAAGAGTAAAATTTTTCGTTCGTATTTTTGAAAAGGGGGAGTTCATACTTAGCTGCATTGCAACTTGCAACTCGTTTGAAATAGTATGGGAAACGAAGAGAGCGCAAACTCCACCCACGTTGCAGAAATCGTTTGTAAAGAGAAAAATGAAGTAGTCTGGTTTATCTCGAGTTCTGGGGTTTTTTTTACCATTTTTTATGCTGGCCATATGGATTGTCGATAAAAAATGATATTTATAGTTGGAAGTTACTCAAGAAGTTCGCAGAAATAGGGTGAAATCCCAAAAATAAAAAACAAAAAAACTTTCGTATTTCTGTTCCTGTACTGTCCACAAGCGAAATGTCTCGAAAAACCCAAGTTAATTCGACGAGGATTTTATCAATCTTGATTCCTGAAATGAAATGAATCAATAATTTTTTCTACTTCCTATCTTAAGATCGATTTTTCAACTTAAAAATATGAATTTCAAATATCGTATTTCGACTCAAATAATGTTCGCCTAAATTGAACAAATTTCAACGTCTAAATCGTCATATTTCGAACTGAATCAAGATATATTTTGGCTAAAAGACGATAAATTTTGAGATACATTTCTCGAAAATAGTCACTAATTACCGTACTTTCCGGAATAACTCACTTCAGAGTGGATATTTTCGAGGGGTGTGTTAACATAAGCTGATCAATTTTCGATATGCTATCAATTATTTATTGTTTTTCTTGAACTTATTCGACCACATTTAAAACAAATTGAATTTTCTGGCAATGACATTTTCGCAAAAAATGGAAAGCAAATGACAGGATCAGGACTGTCTGAAGTTCGGAAAAATCGAATTTTAACTGAACTGAACTTCCAGACAGCTCGAAGTTCAGTTCGTATAACCCTGATTAAAAGGAATACCTATTTCAGTTACGATTATCCCTCATCACTTTTGGATATCTTCGAAAGTTGTCTGTATCATGTGCATTGAAATTAAATTATTACTTCACGACTTTATTGAATAAAGTTCTATATGAAATTGAGATTATTACAATAAAGCTTTATTTTATGCTAATTTTTTCAACTTCACGCCATTCATTCATTCGTGGATCGTATTCTTCGATTGAATTGTAAAATTTTCCACCAACAAATCTGAAATCCAAGTTAACAAATACTTCGTATAAAGACATGCAAAATCTCAGCTCACCCGCCGATTGCATACAATTTTCCATTCGCAGCACTACTAAGCGAATGTTTATTCCTTTCATAATTCATATCAGCGATTCGAGAAATTCGACTGTCAACTGGAGCTGAGGGGTCGAAGCACAGACAGGCTTTTAATTCTTTCCAACTAAATATATAACGATACATTTTTTATCATACAAAATTAACGACTTGTGTCCTCCAGTTATGTAAATTTTTCTATTCAGCGATGCAACTCCGAAATAAATTCGTTTTTCTGGAATCTCTCCAATTTCAACCCATTCCCGTTCATCGTCTGATAATCGAAATATCTTTTGACTCCACCATCCGTCAATAACTGAATATTCATAATTATAATAATGAGCATGCTATAATGTGACCGTATAAAATTCCATCGCATGTTATTGTTTGAGGACGACTAATTGGACGAGGAAAATCAAGTCCAGTTTCCCATTTTTCATCTATTAACACCTGGATAAATCATTTCATGGATTTTTATTCGATCTTCTTACATTAACGCGATTCGTTTCTTCCCATGTGTTAGGATCCAATCCACCCAAATAATACAATTTGTCCTTGAAATAAGCCACAGATGCATATTTACGCCATTCAGGAGGATTTGGACCTGTAACATTCTTTGAATCGATCATTCATGGATTCGTTGATAAGACCTTCTGAAATTTGTTGAGTATTCAAGTCATATATTTCAAATGATTTTTTTCCGTCGCTAATTCCAAAAATCTGAAGCTTAGGAAAGTATTCAAAATGAAGAGCATAAGAGTTTACTTTATCCTGTGTAGTTGCTACTTGATATGGCCAATACCAATTGTGAAATTCTGCAATCATTTCTACCGAGCAGGTATATGAATTGAACAAGCATATTCTTCCTTCTTCTTTATCATTATTTGGATAATAAACTAAATTATTACGAATCGTTTCAAAGTCTCCTACTTAGCTTTCAACACAATTTCTTACGATAGAATAAAGTTTTCCTCCTGAACGCTATCGGCAGATATTTCTTGATTATTTGCATCATTCGATTGTTAGTCCAGGCCAATTGTCCCAGATCTTTGAATTCGGGATATTCGCAGATCAACAGTATAATTTCGACTGGCAAATTGGCTAACATCTTTGTTAAGAGACCTGAACAATCACTATAGTATTATTTAAAAATGGAATAGTAGAAGAGTATTGATTGAACGAGAAAGTGTGCAATTAATGAGTTTGAAATTGATCATTGAAGAAAGGAGAATGAAACTACTAAACTGATGCTTCGCAATATTTATCAGACTAAAAATCGATTCCTAACACGTGAAGATGCATGCCGAAATAAAACTATCCGTGTATTTACTTATCGATTATAAACGACGCAAATGCACACCTCATATCTTACTTTTTAGTATTTTGTTAGTGTTTGTCCGTTTGTCTGTGCACGCTTAGTTCTCAGCAACTATCCACGATAACCCTTATAAACCATATATGGCCGGAAAGAAAAGTTTCGTTTGATATGCAACGTAAAAACCCAATTGATTTTGGTTTGATAATTGGGCACTTATACCGAAAAACATTTCTTATACAATCAAGAATGTCAACTGCCAAATACCTCACGAAACTAGCAAATTAGCAGTCTTTCAAAGGATGTATAAAAGGCAGAAGTTGAAAGAAATTCGTGCATCTTGATGTCCAAAAATTGGAACATTACAAGTCAACGTATACAACTAAAGCGAGAATATGTTTTTGGCAAAATGACTGACGGTCTCAACTATAGCGACAAAGTCCAATTTCAGCATGCAAATGTTTATTATCCCGTTGAACTAGAAGAATTTGTACAACATATAAGGTTCAAAATAAATTACAAGATATCTACATGGGATAGGAATCTAGTAATCGTAGAAAGTGTTTTGGGTGTTTCTAAATTGTGCAAAAAATCAGGTTTTAGGTTAGGTGAAGATGGGTGTTGCAGTCATTCAACAAGAAGCCGGATGCCATTACACGTATTTGTAGGCGACTTGGAATTGGGTGATGTAGTATCTGTTGTAGGCGATGAGTGGAGTTGGATTGTTGGTCGACGAGATGACTTTGTTGAAGGTGTTGGCGCAGCAGTGTCTGAAACAAGTCAATTTTGTGAATTATTTGAGAAATTAATGAAGAAATTGAATGTTTTTAGTGGACTCTTCAATGCTATCATCAACAGGTTTTCTTATTCTCCAAATTACAGCCAGACGTGGAAAGAATAAAGGAGTTTTTTTACCTTGGGCTAGCAGCCTTGAGGTCAGCCTTGTTCTTGATCTCGAGTCCTGGAATATCACTGTTTGTATGCATTCTTTCAAACATTGTCTACCATTGAATGGGCATCCGTATTGGCACTGGGTGTTGAAGTTTCCAGTGATGTTGAATTGGAGAGTCTTGCCAGCTGGAGCAGAGACCCAGGAGGTGCAGAGAGTGAAGTCATTTCTGACGGTCTGCGAGTCAACTCCGACCTGGATGAGGGTTGTTTGCCAAGCAGTGGTGGCTGTGAGAGCCGATCCGCATCCAGCTGGTCTCTCGCTGCACGTGGTTCCACCTGTAAACAGTAGATTCTCATGAATCCATAGCTTGAGGCTACTGACCATAACCCATGGGGCACAGGCATTGGGCACAGTTCTTCGGGTTTCTCTCTCCTCCTGAAATAATAATTGCTTCTTTGAATGGATGGAGTCGCGTGAATACCGTTGACGCAAGTAGCTCCGCTGGCACAAGTGCAGGCGTAGTGAGTGTTGACGAGCTTAATGTCGTAGAAGGAGACGATTCTGTTGCCCATGGTGAACACATAGTCCTGGTCGCTCGGCCAGATTGAGATGGCTCCGTCCTGAGAGACGAATGAGTTGGCAGCTGAAAACTCGCATGTGCATAGCGATATGTAAAACCAAAACTTATCAAGACTTTCAACATTCAACCCAGACTCGATATTTGGACTAACTACGGTAGTGGACAAAAGTAGTATCCTGTCACTGATAATTGTTGCGTGCATGATCTAGACACTCACGATGATGCAATTCGGGTGAAATTTTGTACACGCGATGTGGCCATTCATCATGCAATGAAAGGTTGGCAAATTTTAGGCGGATTAGACTTTCACAAGTACAAAAACTAGGCATTCAAATTCAAGTTTTCATGGGTGACCAAATATTTGTGCCCGCTTCTGTATATCCATTATGTTTTGTCGCGATCATTTCCTCAAGTAATCGGCTTTTGAGAGAAAAACAGCGAAAGAACATGATCTTCCCTGGTAGCGCATGCTACCGTTTCGATCACTAAGCCATGATTATTTATATTGCAAGGAAGGAATATATCATTTCAAAGCCCTGTTATCTGCTGCTTATTCACTGAAAGTAACGAGAATTTCTGAAAGAACATACAATAGTGCATGGTGCTGCCATATTCGTATGGAGTATAGTTGACGGTTTGAGTAGAGGTGTACTTGTCGAAGTTGCTCTGTCTATCAGTCTAAATTCATTTTAGAGTTGATTTGCGAGCGATTTTCCAAAAATGGCCACTTACTGGAACGTAGGTCATGTCAATGGAGACGTACGAATCACGGTCGTATCTGAAGGAATTCAATTCATATTTAGTGCATTGGCATTTTTACCTCGATTGGAAGTGGAAGACACCGAGAGCGTGCATCTGGAACATGCATTTTGAAAGACAAGATACAAATGCTCGAAATCATTTCAATTATCATGCAGGTTCACTGCGTAGAATTCAACATTATTTTAGATCGTTTTTCAGTGAATTTTCGAATTTTTTTTTTTTTAATTTTGTCAGAACTAAACTAATGAGCGTAAGATGGGTGCTTCAGTACCATCTTCGCTGGCATTTTAGCAAATAGTAACCTTCAAGTACATCCAGAATTCAAATACTCACCGTCTCGTGGACGACGGTTCCGATGACTTCGCATCCATTGCCGATCGAGACATCCTGGACTCCACCGATCATACCAATGTTCCTGAAGAGAGGAAGAATAATCTTTATCCACCACTGACAGAAATGACATCAATGCAGTGCCGTTGAAAACTTGCTACAAGGTAGTGATCACTGACATCTAAGAATGAGCAGATTGCTTTTCACAATATGCTCATAGCCATCCATTTCCAGCAGGAGAAAATACCATTCGCTCTTTGTTCATCACACAGAAAATGCTTACGAGTAGCATCCAGCTCCGTTGATGAAGCGGAGTCTGTTGGTGGCAGTGGCGCTCTCGACGAATTTGAGGCAGGTGCGGGCGGCGAGATAGTTGATTCCAGCGACGATGGCGGCCTTCTTGGTGGCATCGATCGAGGCATCGTAGGTGTAGTAGACAGTGTTGGAAGTCCACTTTTTGTAGATCTTAGTAACCTGTCTCTTCTCTCTGGCTCCATCAGATTCCTCGGTCTCCTTCTCGTAATCCTCGAATTGCTCGTCAGTCAAGTTCATGTCTCCTGAAATACGAATATCATAGCATGTATTTGACACTCGTATTTCAAACTATTTAGTTCTGCACAAAGTAGTCCCGCCAATGAGACACATTAGTTTTGACCTTTGGATCATCCGATAAGTTCAGAAAAAGAAAAGGCTCAGTTTGAGTCTTTATTTTTTTTGTCGAAGAAATAGCCACTTCCCATTTTGTTTTAGATTAGAAATTCATCGAAAAAATACTTAACAGGACTGTCAGATTCGATTTCAATTCAGCAGTATCATGAGAAAGCGGTGATCTTTTTCCAGACTAGCTCGGAATGGAAAGGTATTTCTTGCCAAATGATAGCAAGGAAACGTTCGAAATTTTATACTAATCTAGAAAGTTATCTCTTCAGCGAATAAAATAGCGGATGTTTGTAAATGACGAAGAGATTGTGTGCGATGTGATTTTTGTTATTATCTAGTGGCTTTTCGTCAAATGGTGGTGTTTCTTATTTATATTTTTTCTAGGAAAACTGCATTGTTTAACAAAAAATCACTCCGGCATTTACAAGAAATCATTCTGACTCTTCGCCATTTACTAGTTGAGGAAAAATTTCTACCCGTAGATCAGCTCGGCGAAGACGATAAGCTCCAATATAAGCCAATTTTAGCAGTCGCATATTCTTTTTATGATTGCTCTTCTATTTGAACTAACCTTCAACGAGGAGATCGGCAACTCCGCTTTCTTCGTTGATCTTGGACAGATCGACGACGTTCTCTTCACCCTCCTTGGTCAATGGCTTCTCCTGTCTGACCTCTCCGACTTCCTTGTTGAATTTCTCCCTTCTCGCAGCGGTCTCCTTGTTGTTGTTCTGCTTGCGGGCTCTAGCAGCTTGCTTGGCACGGAGTTTGTTCATTCTGGCTCGATTCTTGCGAGGGTTGAATCCATTGTTCTAAAAATTTGCGTTAACTTTTTCAAACAAGACGTCTAGTTTGATTTTCGATATAGATTAGTTTATTTTCGAAAGATCAGACATATTTGAATGGAGCGAGTTTGAAGATTTTATCGCATTTAAAGGTTTTTAATTTTTAGGACGGACCTTCTCGAATTCCTCTCCCTCTGCATCTGTCATGGCATCGGGATCGACTCGCTTGCGTCCTGCGGCTGCTCCCGGCTTTCTTTCGGCCTTATCTCTTCCTGGGCCGGCTCTGGCGACGACCACAGCCAGGAGAGCTGCGAGAGCGATGAGGGTGAGAGTGCGCATCGTGACGATGGAGCTGAGCTGGAGGCTGTTTCTGGCCCGAAGTTGTCCGGATGGAGGTCGGGAGAGGGGTGAGCAGTTGACTGCTACACTGCTGCGGATGGATGCCGTTCATTTGCCGGATTTGCCTTTTATAGGGTATTGGAAGATCAACCATAGTCTGGTTGGATGAGGAACTTTCAGAAGATGAGGTTGATGTGTCAGATTATAGGATTTTGTGAGGCCAGAGCGGCTCGAAAAACAAACAAGTGTGGGCAGAAGGGTATCCGAGACAATTTTCAGCATACCATATCTCATTCCACAATTGAAACTTGTTGCAATGTCTTGCTGGGAAGTGGATGTCGAAGTATATTAGTTCAGCTTCCAGATAGTCAGGCCATCCGGACATAATTGAAGGACCGAAAAAACTCCCATTTCAAACAGAGACAACGTGCTTCGACATGAAAATTAATCGAATGCAACGTGGCGCCCGTGTAATGCAAGTAGAAGTTTGATTGGAAAGTTAGTCGAAATTAGACTTTTTCGGTCCGAAAAATGACATAAAATTCGAAAATGGGAATCACTAGACTTTTCCCATTGTTTGTCTAAACCCCGATTTTCCTTATTTGCAACAGAAAATTCGAAGAGGTTAAAATACAATGAGATTTTCAAACCTTTTTCGGATTCGATTCAAACCGGAAGTGTTTTTTTCCGTATTGGATTGTTGAATTTCGGATCTGTTGATTTTCGATTTCTGTAACTTTTAAGAGATTTTTGCAACAATATTCCTGATAAAGAATTTATTAGATCGATTAAATAGAAGTTTGAAACTTCTTCAGAATCGAAAGTATGATGAATTTTCTTGGTAATAAAATGTGACGAAGTTTCAGACCCTCTTAAACCTTGGGTTTTATTCAAGGAATAAAAGTGCAGAATATAAAAATGAGCATCCGAGTTTCAATTCCCAAATCCAACCGAAATTTGATTTAGAGAAGTACATTATTTCATCGCGATTCGCGAAAAGCCATTTACAAGACTTCTAATATCTTTCATTACTGATCAAGGTGAGTACTTCCGCTTGAAAATTTTCGGTAATTTAAATTTATCTGTAGAATAAACATTCATCAAGTCGTTCATGAAATATCTTGAAAAATAAGATAGGAATTACGGACCCCTCTGATTTATTTCAAAAATTCAATCTCTGCAACTTCGAATTTTCATGATTTCAGTGGAACCACGGATAGGTTGCGTATGAAAATTTAACCTACTCATAGTGCGCCTTTCCATGAAATTTATTTCGTATCTTCTTGTCTTCCTGTCCAGAAAATTCAAGTTAATTTTTAAAAGTGCAATTTCATGTTGCAAAATTTGGTAAAAAGAATGGTTGTCAGTTTTCAATGCCGAAAAATTTAAACATGTGCTTCGATAAAAGTTCACGTTGAATTCAATTTGACACGTATCAACCAGGGCCGGGCGGAATTCCCAAAAATAAAAATAATCCCGATTTGCGAAAAGCAAAATTTCGAATTCCGCCCGGCCCTGCTAGGCTTATACCTAATAGTGGGAAAAGAAAAATCAGGAAAAAATCGCTTCGCAAGATTTCTAGAAATTTTTACGAAACTGCCTTCCTTGACTTTGACTTCACAGAGTGGACGGGGCTCGCGCTCTCTAGTTATAGTCGTCCTCTTTAAATTTTTCGAAAATCAAACGAATTCGAAAAATCTTTTCGGGATATAGCAGTTGAAGGGCAATACTTCATTTTTGCTTCCTAGAGTACCGTGCTATCACTTTATCATGTTATCATATGGGTCCATAGTATACCACCCAAATGGGTTTGGTTCGGATCCGAGAGACTTTTGCAATTGTCCGGACCCTTGTTATTTATTCATGGAGTGTCTCAAAAGATGCAGAGAAAATAGAAAACAAGCAATGCGAGATAGAATTTTGATTTAAAAAAAATTCAATTCGGTTTAACCTTGGTAAGTAGTAGGTATTTTCATGTGTTGATTGATTAACTGCCGTAAAGAATTGCAAAAATGAGGATGAGACCCCTGATTGGTAGCGAGACTGTGAGAAGAGCTGGCGATCAACTAGGGGAGCTAGGTTCGGCGCATGGACATTGGGTGGCGACTCGAACGGGGCAGCACATGCTGCGGGAGCAGTGGCCAGCGTGAGTCACCGCAGTTTGTCGTGGGAGATCAGCGGGCTTTGGGAATCAAACGGTTCACTGCGAAAGCGCGATCAGAATCCAACGAATCAGACAGAGAGGGGGCTCGCTACCGGGTGCAGGCCCGGCCCAACTCGCTTATATAAGAGGGGGAAAAGGAGTGCAGCACGCGAGTCGCTTTTCTCCCTCTAGTTCTCAATATGCAGCGAGAGAGGAGGAAGGAGGAAAGAAAACACAGAAAGGGAGGAGGAAGAGCGCGAAAAATAACGAAATGAAAAGAAATGAAATTTAGAAGAAAAAAAAACTAATTTTCATGAAAACTTTGAATAAGAAATATATTTTTTCAATAGTACTTTATTTTCTTTGGAACTTTATAGTACATTTTCATAAGAGAAAAAGGCGAATAAATATTTCCTCCAGAGAAATGATACGGGCAATTTTTCTTTCAAAAGTCTAATAAATCTGAAATTCTACCGCATCTAAATAATAGTTCAGACGAAAAATGCAAAATAATTTAATCCTGAAAGTAGCTGAAATAAAGGAGAATAATCTGATTTTTGTAATTATGCTTTTGTTATTTCTCTGGCGACAATCAGTAAGTGAACAAATGAATTCATCCAACAAATTTATTGCTACAAGCTGAAAGATTCTCCACAACCACAAGTTCCTTTGATGTTTGGATTCCTGAAGACGAATTCGGCTGAAAGTTTGCTTTCGACGAAGTCCATCTCGGATCCGAGCAAACTCAGCTGCGCTTTAGGGTCGACCCAGATCTTCGCTCCGTCCTGAATACCCCTTTTGAAACTTTTAGTCGGAAACAATGAAGTTGCAATTTTAAAATCGAAATCGAATTTGAAACTTCATCTAAACTTGGCTAATGGGTAGTCTTTTCAAGAAATACCTGTTCGACTTCTTCATCGAATTTTTGTTTCTCGGTAGCAAAATTGAGTGTGTAAGTCAGTCCACTGCAGCCTTTTTGTTGAATGCCGATCTGGAAAATCATACAATCAAATATGAAGATGAAGATAAACTTCCGGACTATTACCTTTAGCGCTTTGGCCTGTTTGTCGGATTCGAGGAGTTTCTTCACCCGGTTCACTGCAGCTGGAGTAAGTGTCAGTGCGGCTCTGGAATGAAAATATTTTCATCAAAATCATTAACTCCATCATGAAAGGTAAATTCTAAGACAATGGTTAGTTTTTTCGTTAGTGATGAAATTCATAACCTATTGCTTACTTAGTAGCTCGAAGTTTCCCGACTCCTTTAATGACTCGAGCAGCGCCGGCGATTTTTGACATACAACTCCTGAAGATCAGCTTTATTTGGACGGAAAAATTGCTAGGAGCTAGGAAAATAGGTTAGATATTTTTCATGTGTTATTACATCTCTCTGTAAATTGGGACAGATCATAATCAATCATAAGCCTAAAAGTATTTATTTATGTCGATAAAACCTTCCTAGAGTCAGGTAGTTAGCAACAACCCTCGCATAAATGTGGAATCATAAACAGTTCAAATCAACTCAACAAACACATATTGTGCAAAGATAGCTAATTGTAGACGAGAACAGCGATCGGCAAAGTGGAGACATTTCCGTAGCCGTCGAATTCGACAGAGCACATTTCCTGGGGACCGAGGCGGATGATGCGAGCTAGGTAGTACTAAAAATTGAAGCATTGATCAAAAGAGAACATATTTATAAATGAATTCATTTGCATAGCTTTTAGGGAGATATTCCTAGTACCTAAAAAGTTGAAATAAGTGATAGAATAGACAAATCTAGAAGATAATAATTGTATAATGATTTCAGTTTGCAAGGATACGTTTTCTTCGTGTTTCATAAAAATAGAAAAAGTGCAAAATAAAACGGAGAATGCCAAGAAGAATTAATTCTCAAATGTAGAAGAAAAAATAATTTAAAACAAAAAAAAAACCCTCACTGCTCCATCGTCCCAAGGCGCTTTGCATCGATCGCCGACCTTCCATCTGGGAGTCTGATTTCTTCCTCTGCCCTGTCCTTGTCCTCCCACTGACATTTGAGAAAGTGCTGAAGAATAACTACGTTTCGACAAATCCAAGAAATGAGGTATTCACCATTCGTTGTTTCGTTCATCGAAGGGAAATCGGAAGCCATGAGTGCAGGCGGAGGAGCTCGATACTGCGACTGCGATTGCGATTGGCCCTGATTCTGGGAGTAATTCTGCTGGCGACGATTACTGTCTGAAATTTGCATGTAAGATAAGTTCACAGCGCAGAAATATAGACAATGATATTTCTAAATCAGAATCTTCATTGAAAAATTGGATTCGGAACTTCGTTTCATACTTGCTGCAGAATTACTGGAGTGACTTTATCAAAAATCCGATAGTGATTTGAAACTTACTTTCTCATTTCTTTAATCGAAATTTAGAAAAGGAAACAGGCAACCTGGAAATGTAGTCGCAGTAGTTGCACCGATGTACTCAAAATTGTAAAGGAAAAGAATCTTTTCCCTAACAAATCTTATACTATTTTGCATGCGATGATGCTACGACGCAACTACTTTTCTAAATTTCCCGAAAATCCTACTTTCAAATTGCATATTCCTGTATCTGCCCTGTGTATTTCCTGCATTTCCCTCTCTGGCTGCAGCATCCTGTCTACCTCCTCGTCTGTTGTCCCTCTGCTGGAATCCACCCTGATGATGTCCCTGATTGCCTGGTCCTTGTCTGCCTCCCCTTCCAGAATATCCCTGTCTTTGGCCTCCTGACTGTGGTGTCTGTCTGTTGTTCTGGTACGAGTTGTTTCGTCCAGTGTAGTTCTGATTCTGAAAATTTTGGAAAAAATGCATAAGTTTTCGAAATAAAAATTAAACAAAATACACGGCTAGACCAATATTTGGAAACTATTGTTATTATAATTTGCATTGAGACGGCAGTGAATGATTTTGATTTCTGACTTTCATTGATAAGCTAGATATCTTGAGCTTGTATGATAAAAAAACTATTCAAGATAAACTCGAATTTCATTTAAGAAAATACTGCTACGAGTTCCCTAAAACCTTGAAGCGTTTCCAAACTTTAGCGTACCTTGTAAAACTCGGCATTTTATACTCTGTTGAAAAATTAACGTCTTCTCACCTGATTATATGAAGGTGCAGCAGGAGCTGGAGCTGAGTTTTGAGGGAAAGATTCTCCGACGGAAGGAGCGATGAAGTCGAACAGAGTGGTTGGACCTGAAGGACGGGCGAATTCGGCTGGCACCTGAACATAAAAATTCAAAATGGTCGAATGAAAATGTTATGTCTTGGCTGATTTCACTTATTTACCTTCCCGTTATTCAGTGTCTATTTCATACTTTTATTTATTGATCAAATGGTAAAAGTGTGTCATAAATAGACGATGAAAGATGGAAGAGATAATGATTGAAATACACAAATGAGGAATTCAAATAATAAATCCATTGCAAAATGTTTTTAAAAAATCTTTGAAAGAAAAACAACTCACAGGTCTGTCATCCTCGTCATCTCCTCGCTTCCCTCTTCTGCCAAATTTGCCCTTCCTTTCATTCTGTTCAGTTGCAGGAACAGGCTTTTCAACCCGAGCTGGTCTCGGTTCTTCCTTCTGAAAAATTCAAATTGAAGTAAAAAATTCTTCCACCTTCAAACCTTGACGGGCTGTGGAATGTTGACGTTGGGAGCAGCGAAAGTCTTCCTGGCTGCAGCCTCCTCTTTGGCTGCGTTGATCGTCTCCTTCCGAGCCTTGTCGAAATCGTCCGATTCTCCGGGTTCCTAAATAAATGCAATTCTGAAGAGTCTCATTCCCTGGAATTGTATAACTTTTTAAAGATATAAGATGAAACGGTAGAAAATCACGAACACTTTTTCAACGTAGAAAAAGGCAAAAAATTCGAATCAGTTTTCTTGCGTCTTAAACTTCTGAAGTATACAAAGTTACAAAATTAATGGTCTTTCAATAATAAATATACAAATTTGCAAAAACTTCCCACCTTCTCCTTGTTGATAGCAGATTTGATGACGTCGTTGGCCTTGAAATTCCTAGGCGTCTGTGCTCCTCCAGGGTCGATTCGCTTGCCGAACGAGATCCATTTCGGTGCCGTGTTTTCCGCTTTTCGGGGTCCCATCGATTCGCGAAATGCACTCTGAAATTTACATATTCGATAGTCGGTGAATGAATGATGCAATGAACTGAAAAATTGCAACGCTAAATGACGGGGTGCCTCCTTTTTCGACAAATTCCTACTATATTTCGTCATTTACAGGTTGCCATATATTCAGAATTATTCTCACATTTTCAATGTTCCATTTCTCGATTAGCTGCGGCACTTTTCCTCCCAAAACAGTGCAGTTCGATCGATTGAGCAACAGAAAGAAACTCTCCAGTTGAATTTTGCCGTTCAAAAGCAGCTTCGTGCCAGGAGGAGTGTCAGCACTGAAAATTGAAATACATGTTTATCTAAAAAACGCAATTAGAAACCGAGAACTAAAACACAGGATAGATGCGAATGAAATTGCTAGAACATTTTCAGTAGATTCAAGAAAGGCCATTCGATGAATACCAAAATGCCCAACCTGATAGGACAGTTTTCTCCGAAGAACAGTCCGGAAATGGCCTGTTGTCCATCAGTGAGGTGCACTCGAATGATGCAGTCGCGGGCCGAGGTCGAACCGTCTTTGATCTTCGGCACAGAGGCGTTTCTGCAAGTTGAAACAAGTGCATTCAGAGCACGAGTATCATGTTGAAATGATAGGAAAAATATTTTTCCTCCTTGTCAAAGAAAAGTACAAATGTGTTTTTTTTCTAAAACCTACTAAAATTTCGAAACGTACCTGTATCTGACGAGCTGCAACACGACAGGCCCTTCGAAGAATCCCTTTTCCTTGTTGGTTGCATCCGAAATGCACGGCAGACCATAAGAACGCATGTCCAGCTAAACTTGTCATGTTTTTCCTTTTCAAAACGAAATACATTCAGAGCTGTTTGCGGTGTACAATCATTTTTCTTGCGGTGCAGCGTGGTGCACGATTTTCCGCACCGCCAACAGCCCTGGTTAAACTCTTACATCACACAATTCAGCATAGAGCTTCTTTTTGTCAGAAGGCACATTTTTGAGGAGCGAAGGCAGCAAAGACTCGTTGAGATGCCAACCAACGTCCATTTTGATTCTGATGCTGAAAACAAGTCATGATTAACGATCTAAGGAAAATCGCCAAGATAAATTTTCGGGTTAAAAACCACGGTTATGATTCAATGATGGAGAACTTATGAGAATTTAGTTTTACTTCGATACAACTCGAAAATTGCACAAAATCATCACATAAAAAACGACAATAACCACGAAATATGACAAATGCGAGGAATAAATAAGCACATATCTAATCAGGCCTTTCATAGATACCCGTAAATGAAACATGTAAGAAGCAAAAATGATAAATTCTACCTACCAGTTTTTACTATAGATTATAAAACTCATAGAACCTCAGCTTTGATTCAAAAATCTCCTCTATCGGGTTCTTCATTTTCGAGCGACAAAATGGGAACGTAATAGAATCTGTCGCAGCAGTAATCGGAGTAGGTGATCTCGGTCAATTGGGTCACTTCGCCAACTGATAGATCCTAAAAATGACTTCATTTTTAATTGTAAAATATCGAGTTGAAAAATGAGCGTTTATTTCTACAAGAGAAACTCTTATTTGCTCGCCTGAACGGATTTGTGCGGCTGGAAGTATTTACATTCATTGTCGAGATAGCCGGGCACAAGCGCGTCGAAGAAGAAACTCTCGTCTTCCAGCGCTGTTACGGAATGAAAATTGTCTGAAAATGCATTCTTATTATTCAGTTATTTTTCGAAAGTTTTCAAAAGATCACTCATTCCACTATGAGAACTTCACCTTTCAATAAGGAAAATGACTAGACGCTTTAGATTAAAAAAAAATAAAATATCCTCTTGTAAATCTACTTTGAATTCAGAAGAATAATATCATTTCATTTTACATATTCCTAAAAGGATACCAACCTTGAGCAGGATCAAGAAATACAGCGAAATCTTCTGGCGTGAGAATTTTCTCCCCTTCAAATCTGACTGGAGTGCTTGGATGTTGAATTGATGCTGACTGGTCGACAAAGGAGAATGAAGCTATCTGCAAAATAAAGAAATCGACTTCCTTTGCAAGGAGTCTAATTTGATGGCTACCTTGATACTTCCTCTGATAACCCTGAGGAATCCACTCATTTGCGGGTGATTGTGCAGAGGAATAGCTGCTCCCTCACGACGAAACCCGAAGATTCCTGTGTCGATGCGATTGTCTCTGTACACGTCCGCATACAGCAACGGAGCGAGATGGCGACGCAACGAGAAGAGAGGCTGATTGTTGAGAGATTCATCAAATTCTGGAGAGAATTTTTGAACGGCTGATAAATAGTTGATAAAAAAAATCCCGTCGATACGAAGACTAAACATTTTAAATGCACAAGACGTTATTCGTCTTGAGCAGGGCTGTACGGAATGGCATTTTGGAATTTTCAGAATGTGGAATGAGAAACTGAAGGGAAAATAATTAAAAATGATCCGGAACGGAATATTCCGTACAACTGATCTTGAGACGAAATACGAAAATCCTCGTCCATAATTTTAGCGTGGAAATTCTTCTTTCATTGTTACAAAAAAGCTTTAAACATTTTTAAAAATAAAAAAATAACCTAGACTGTTAGCGTTGACTTGTGAGACGAGAGAGGCGAACTCTATTAGCGCAGTTTTGTCGGGCGATTTGCGATCGAGTCTCTTTGCCCAGGAAGACATTGTTTTGAGCAGACCGCGCAGTTCTGGACGGTCGATCGCTGGCATCATTCCAATTTGAAGATCTGAGAAATGGTGTTTAAGGGACGGAAAAATATCATATCACAGAACAATTTTTATCATCTTCTCTTTTATACTCGAGGAAAGAAAAATAGAATTATTCTGTGACATGACAATGTGTAAACCAGAACAACTAATGGAAAACCACATGAAAATAGGCTGAAGCTGAAACAAACAGCTATTATTTAGAGAGGTGAAATTAAAATAAAATCGAAACTTTATTATTGCGATAAAATCATCTCCCGTATAAAATGGTCGAAATGCTGAAATCACGAGAATAAAACTACCGTATCTGGGAATAATAAGTAGGAACTGTCAAATTATGCAATTTGTATGGTCAGAAATTGAGAATTATGTCGATGGTAAAATGAAGTAAAAACCGGTCAAAACATACATACAAGTACAAGTAATCAGTTGCTCGGGATTATCACAATTATGACTCGAATTCGATGATAATTAAGTAACTATCACAATCTTATCATATCACAGCAATTGGTAAATGGGTTTGGGATAAAAGACTTTGAGAATTGCAGAAAAAATGCAATATAGAAATTTGTTCCATTCAAAACTCATTTGAGAATCATTCTTTAGAAAAAAACAAACAATAAAATTGAAGAGGAAATGAAAAATTAAAGCAATTCTACCTGATAAAATCTTATAATTTTGAGCAGTAGCAAGACGAATAAATAACTCTGATTGACTAAGAATACAGACTTATTTGAGCTGAGAAATGTCCGACTTCAGATCGGGGAAGAAAGTGGACCATTTGGCTTGCAGGCAGGCCTCTATTCCGATGCACAAATCTGCGATCTTATAGAATTTGTCAGTCAGTTCATCGTGCAGTTCGTTCACTTCTGAAGAATAATCACTTGAAAACTAAGTAAGTCTACTATTCTGTAAATGAACAAATAACTTGGGATCTTTTTTGTTCATTGAATGAAAAATATGATATTCAACGTTTGCTCATTTAGATTTTAATTAAAAACTAAACAAACCATTGGGAAAGACGGGAAATTGCACAGCTGCAAGTTCTTCTTTGCCATCGCCCAGAGCGACCACAGTCCAAATGCCAAAATCGGATGCATCTTTCAAATTCAGAGTGGTTAGGTCCAGCTGAAAGTTGTACTTTGTGAGCTCAAGAAATCTCCAAATAAACATCAAGACAGGAAATAAGCAAAGAAGAAATAACATTGGATTTCATGAAATTTGGTATCGTAATAACAAATTTTGCCTCGTCACTAGTTAAAATAAAACTGATTAAAAACGCACATCGGTGAACTGTGTTCCCCAGATAGAATTGTATGGCTTGATCGACTGCGCGGCCTTCTCCTCTCCCTTGGCATTCCTCCAACTGACACTCGACTGGGGACTCGTCCAATTCGAATCCACAGAAGTCGGCAAATCGGGCACTCGATGCCATTTCAGGCGGATTGTGCCTGTTGATTTCTGCAAAATAAAATTTGAAAATTTAAGTTAGATTTCGTGTGGCGAGTCTTTTTTCTTGTAAAACGTAAATAACAAGTTACTACATTTGTGTGAAGAATTCAATTAGAAAATAATAGCAGTGTGCCTTCCCCCATTTACTCTCTCAGGAAGACCCTCCCCAAAAATATGAATGGTGGGAAAAAGTACGCTGACAAAAATGATAGACCAGAAAAGTGTCGATAAATGTTAAGGTTGAACGAGATACCGCATTAGAGTATCCTAGATGCTCGCGGAAAATCTCCTCTTTGTGATCGATGCTCATTCCGAACGCTGCTGACTGAAATTTTGAGAATTGTATTCTGACGAATTTACACAAAGGGTGAGGATTTAGAAGAAATATCAAAAGCACCAAGGCGTCAAAACACGATGTTTAAGAAAGTTTCAATCACTTTCACTACATTTCTTCAAAGCATCGTGTCGTAATGACTTAAAGCTTACAAGTTAAAAATGAAGAGTGTTTCCATCATTCGAAGATAAATTTGAGAAACAAATTTACATTCTGCTAACTTACTTCTAACTTGTACCCATTAATGATTGGAGAATCGATTTTGGAAGAGATGTCAATGTGGTTCACGAGAAGTTGAACGATGTCAGAGGGAGAGTTCTGAAAGAATGGAATATTTCAGAATTAGAAGGGAAAATAACCTGCAAACTGAAGACGAGTTGAGGAGTAGCAGTAGAATCTGCTTTGTACAAATCCGTCGATTCGATTGATGCAGATTTGAACTGATCCAGTTTGCCGATGGAAAGCAGCGATTTGACCAATTTCTGCACATTTTCATCTGCAATAACATTTTTGCGAGAAAAATCTATAAATCCCTCAAATCTTGTTGTTTGTCCTTCTTTCTGCATTTCTCCTACGAATATCTCAAATTACAGAACCTTGCTCATCGCGTATTTTAACCACAAAGCATCAGTGATTATTACAATCCTGCTAAATGTTCAAACTAGAAAAGACGAATGTAGTTCTTCAAAGATTTAGAAATTTTCCTCATTATCCATCATTGAGCATGTCTCGAGAATCTGGGATGGAAAATAATTTCGATTTTAAATTCAAAAAATCTCATTTCTTTCAATTTCTGTCAAGAAAAAGAGGAAATAAAATAACCTTCTTCGTCCGTTTCCTTGTTGAAGACATTGACAAATGCAGAACTGTACGAGGGATGTGATTTGAGTTTTTCCAATTCCTTTCCCTCCTCCATTGACTGCTCTTCAGCCTTCGCAATCGCGTCGATGTCAATCAGACTCTCGAATTTCCGCGCAAAATAAAATGGTCTTTCGTGGGCCTTCTGAAATAAACAAACCATAGATAGATTGGGATATGAAAATTATTACTTTAAATTTCTAGAAGCGTAAAGTGAGAAAAAATACCGAAAATGATAAATTTTCACATAAAACGACATTTCAGTCAAGAATTGGTCAAAGATTCTGGGTGCAAAAATAACTAAGAATAATTTACCGACCTGTTTAGTGAATTTGGTGGTGGTATCCTTCCTGATGACGAGTGGAGAGCAGCCGCACCAGTCGACGATCTTCTTGAGTTTCTCGCACCTGCAGCCCTGCTTCCGCATCCAGTTCGTCATACGCAAATTGCCCGTCAGAACTCGATGACAGAGGTGCGAATTGTAGGCCAACTGCAAATGGAAACGGACTTATTATTAGCTTCATTGAAATAAATTCTTACACCGAGGCATAAAATTTCGAGGTGTAAATTAGAAGAAAAGAGAGAGAGCAAAAGAACAGGGTGCAATAAGAAGATAAATGACTAGAGCAATCTTGAAAAGAAAAATGTTATCAGAAGATTTGTACAACTTAGAAATGACGAGACGGTGAGATTATAAGACCTCTTTTCCCATGCTATTTCGCTTTACTTTCTCCCCCTCACTTATTCCTAATTATAGGTCTCGTCATCTTGTCACCTCAAAATTGGTGACAAATTCTAAAAAAAAATGCAAGAATTAGCATACCGTGTGATAGAAGCTTTCGACGGGAAGAATGATGGACTCAAAGAGTTTCCTAAGTTTTGTGGGCAGCTCATCGGAGGACAGGGAATACTCGACCAGATCGCGATGCAGCACCAACCAATCACTGCCTCCGTCGATGCGCAAATTCGCGGGGAATTCAGGTCTGAAAATAGAAACCTCAGAGAATCAGGACAATTTCTATACTTGATAAAATATTATTTCCTTGGCTTCATTCGTTTTTACTCTCATTTACAAAATATCGTTTTCCAATTACATTTTCAAAATTTCTTACCTTCTTCCAATTCTCCACATGTGCTCTTCGCATTCGACAAACACGAAGTCAAATCCCTGCTTCTTCACGAAATTGCCTACATTATAGCCGTGGCTCGCGAGAAATGACTTGCCCATGTTACTGAAAACCAACAGATTAGAAAAAGATGAAAGGATATTAAAACCTTCTGAGCTGATCCTCCAATTCACTGAGCGGCATGACGGAGAAATCGCTCTCGGACAGATTGATGAAGTAGTCCCAGCTGCCAATGTCGTCTCGAGATAGGGCATCTCGCATGGCTTCTGAAAGATAACACTGAATGGCTGAATTTAATTGGCCATTTTGTAAAGTCCGATGAAAGAGAAGGTTAGAAATAATTTTTCGGAATCAATTCTTTTTAATTACTCGAAAAAAACTACAAAAATCACCTTGAACCATAGTGAGCAGAGAAGCTCCTCCCCAAATTGTGCTGTGAGCGAATGGAGCCATGAACACGTTGGGAAGTTGGGCAGCAACTTTTCGCATTTCTGGAAAAGAATATCGAAAGTTAAGAGTTACCCTTTGAAAACATACGATACTGCATGTATTTCTGCCTCTTATCCACGTGAATGTAGTAGATGTGATTGGGAGAATAGATGTTTCGCAGCATTCTCTTCACCTGAAAATAGTTTTCGTTAATTAATGATTTTACCATGTGATTAAGAAGCAGGATGAAAGGAATATGAGATTGAGGGTAATTTTTTTTTTTAATTTTGCCAACCTGTCTATCATTCCTTCCATTTAGTTGCAGCAGGAAGAATATCTTGACCGGACCATTTGGAGTCGATTCATTTCTGTGCACGTACTTCGCCTTTGGCCAAGTGTACTTCTCTGAAACATAACATTTTGACTGCGAATATTTGTGTCTCACTCATAAGTACTTCTGTCCCAAAAAGGAAGTAAGTATCCATGGAATAGAAGTACTTGCAGCTTAACATTTTCATTTCCTTCTAAAGAAAAATCAAACCTTTGAGCCCAGTCCTGAATACTTCGATGGCATTGTATCCTCCGCAGAACTGCTGCGGATTTCCAGGACAGGAATACGTGGTGCAGTTCGTGTCTGGCAAGGTGGGCACTGCATTGATGGAATCACCGCAGAAACATTCCTGCTTGTATTCTAGGCCTGCAAATGTAAGATGGAAGATGATTGAATGAAACACCATTCATTTCCTAAAATATTTAAAATAAATATTGTAAGTAGATGAACTGCAATATCAAATCGTGAAAGAAGAGACAGTAATGAAAATAAATGCAGTTATTCTTTTCAAGGAGGAAATGCCTCTATTCTCTCCACTCGCAGAAAGTTCTAACTCATTTGGGCTATTTCATAAATTAGAAGAAAAAGATACTTCAATTTCATTGTTTTCAACAAGCATCAACATTCACTCCTCATTTTCACATATACAAAATCGAAATAAGACATACCGTAATACAGATGTCCAGTTTTGTAGCAGAGATTCCTGCATCGCCCATGCGAATTGTCTTCTTTGAGTTGATAAGTGAACCCAGACAGAGTTCTGCTGTTGGCAGAGTCTGCAAAGCAGCCAACTCGCAGATTCACTAGGAGATGGTCTGTAAATGAAAAAGGCGCTCTTGGGATAATAATATAGACAAACCATGGTTTGAACAGTTGCTTTCAGGAAAGACATCGTGGAAAGTGCCCTCTTCCAATTGACAGGCTGCTTCGCGAATCTGAACGAAGAAAAACATTTTTTTTTTTCAGAAGATAAGGAAAATTACCCTAGATTTGCAACTTTCAACTTTCGCTCTCTTCAGAGCGCTTTGAGCCAATGAATCAGTCGGATTGCAGAGCTTCACTTCGGGCTGCAATTGATATCTTCGATAAAATGGGAAATCGATTTGCCAAAAGTCTATTTCTAAAAAATTCCGAGGTTTTGCCTTCTAGTCACTCGAAAAATGAGAGAAATAATCAATTCTGTTTTCAAATTATTATTTTCGCATTATTCTGGAGAAGAGATAACCTCCTGCACAATAGGCTGCTGAACAGGTTTCTCTTGGAAAGTGGCATGATGCTGCAGTTGGATGTAGGTGAAGATGAGGTAGATGTTGAGGAAAAAGAAGGAGGTCGTGCCTGCTAGAAGCAGGAACGTCCGACCGAATGTACACGGCATCTGGAAAATGAATGGATCATAAAAGTGGACTTGGATTTCTAAACAAATAACACTAATTCACTACATTCAAAAACATTTGCACTTTTTCCAATTATGAAAATAGTAGGGTCAGAGAAAGAGTTCATGTGAAACCTGTTCTGCTTTTTCTTTCGATATCCCACTATTTACACAGTTAGAAGGAAAAAGCAGTCGCCGTGGACTATCGTGGATATTCATAATGAAGAGCAGAAATCCAGAAAAAGGCTTTAGGACGAGAAAGAGAGCTTCCTAAGACCTGGTACAATTCGAGAAAGTTATGATTTGCACTACAACCACATGTCATTCATGCCAATTGTGACATCTGTTGTCGTGCAAAGAAATGCATAAACAGGGATTTATGGCTGAATTAAAGAGAAGAGGAAGAGCCCAGTTACTGCACCAGAAAACACCTGCTTGAATATTCAAAAGCCACATTTGTGCCCTTTTCCTCGGAGAAAAACGCGGAGAAAAATGCAGAATATGTGAATTTTCAGAACGTTTATTGTTTTTGAGACATTAGGGTGTATCTTTCGGAAAATAATTAGTCGAATTTTTGAGAAAAAATCTCGCTCACCATAATTGGTTTTTCCCTGCAGTTAACAGGCGAAAAGAGATGGAATGAATGGTCGCTGAGCAGGGAGGTGGTTTCTGCTCTGCTGAACACACAATTCACTCCTCTACTGGCCAATTAGCATCTGAAGATTAACATAATTACCCAAAATTGCGATAATTACCCCCGAAAATAGGAAAAAAGGAAGAAATGCGAACGAAACGATAAATGCAGAACGCCGAGTGTCTATCGGAAATGACCACTTGTTTCCGGCGTAACTTTTTCACTTTCAAACTTTGGAATTTTGCCGTCGGTTTTCTTTTATTTTCCGTGATTTTTGGGATTCTCAACAGATTTCACATCTTTCCTGATCCAATCGTGTGTTGTTCCTGTTCCGAATCAATTCCCAGAGTCGTGGTTTCTCGCTGACTTTTTTTTTGACAGACGAAAAAAGCTTTTCTTGATCTACCACTTTGGATGTTTTTTCTTTGATTTTTTATTTCGCGATTTTCACTCGGCAAATCTCAATCCCACATAATTCTCCAAAATCTCATTCTTTCTCTAGTTTCTTTGCTTAGCGGATGGAAGCATAACTATTCCAATTATTTCTTATCAGTCAGCATTTAGACTCTGGACCCCACTTCTGTCTTGTTTCAATCTATTTTGGTCATTCAGTTCTTTATCAATTCCCTGCAGAAACGTACTAATCATGTGGAAAATTCCCACTTCGACAGGAGTTTCATGAAAAGTTCTCCTTATTTCGACTAGCTTCCTAACTTCCAGATCAACTCTCCATCTGAATGGCTGTGCCTGCCGCCCACCTGCAAGAGGACTCCTTGCCCTATCTGCACCGCTTCACGAAAGCCTCCAACCTGGACTATGGAGGGCAGGAGAATCCCAAGGCTGACGACTTCTCGATCACTTACGGTACTGCGGGATTCCGCACCAATGCGCGGCAACTCACCTACGTCGTCTTCAGGACGGGTGTCTTCGCTGCACTCAAGTCTAGGTGAGAAGAAAAGAAGACGGTAGATTAGGGACTTCGAAGAAAAGTATGAAACAACAAAATTGCGCTCTTGAAAAGTACGATTATAAATTTGAACGATAGTTCAGAACCTTCAAAATTTCATCCATTTCGGGATTAAGAATTTCATGGGTCAAGACCCAAAATAAACTTTTTGTTTGAGCAAAACCATGCAGAGAATTCTTAAAATTCAATGCTATACTTTCAGGGAAATGGACCGCGTTTACGGAGTGATGATCACAGCGTCGCACAATAAGGAGGCTGACAACGGAGTGAAGGTGATCGGACCGATGGGCGAGATGGTTCCTCCTGAGGACGAGGAGAGACTCGGCAGACTCGTCGCACTCAGCGATAAAGACTTCCAGAAGGAACTCCACAAGTTCCAGGAACTCCGCAGCATGGTAAGCCATACAAGATTCTTGAACGTACACGATTCAAAGCAAATAGTGGTAGACAGAAAATAAATAAAGGAGTCTATCGAAATGAAAACCGTGCATTTCTCAGTTTGCAATGTGGATAATTGTCAGAAAAAGTGAGTAACATCACTAAATAAACCCTCTCCATTTTTAAAAAATTTGTCCAACACATTACATAATTTGCTGAAGGATAATTCATGTCTTGTTGGCAGACCAAAGACAACATTGGTCTGTACGTGGGCTACGATACACGCATCTCGAGTCCGTACCTGGCAGCTGCAGCCGTTGCCGGGGCAGAGCTCGTCAAAGTGCCTGCCAGGAACTTCGGTCTGCTCACCACTCCCATGCTCCACTACATCATTCGCTGCAAGAACGACCCACAGTTCGGCCCTGCAAAAGTCGACGGCTACTATGAGCGCATCGGACACGCTTTCAGGTCCCTCTATCGGGTATGCGAGTAAAATCTTCGAAATTTGCATGCAGAAATCAAAGAAGTAGCAATAAAACGAGGGAATTTCCCACATAGGAACTCACGATCTTGATCAAATGTTTTTGTAAATTTTTGAACGAATCAACTGTCAATCTACGGAATTACGGATTTATTTTCAGATGATTCCCGACTCTACAAACCCTGCCTTTTCTCCACTCGTTCATGTGGACTGTGCGAATGGAGTCGGTGCGTGGAAGCTGCGCGAGCTGATGGATGTGATCAACAGGGGGGACGAGGTGTGGAACGCCAAGATTGTCAATGACGGCAGCGGACAAGAAGACAAGCTCAATGAGAATGTGAGATTGTTGATTTTGAAAAGAAATTCAGTAAGAGAATGTTGAATGTTTGCAGTGTGGTGCAGACTACGTGAAGATCCAGGCTACGTCTCCGCGCGGCCTGGCAAATGCAGTCGGGCAGAGATGTGCCAGCTTCGATGGAGACGCCGACAGACTCATCTACTTCGAGTTTGTCATTTCTCTTCTTCGCGAAACTAGTTTGGAATCTCGCAATTTTGAATGACAGTCGATCAAAATATGAAATTTTCTATTGCCGATTTAGCTTTTTCGATCTTCAAACATTCCCTCACAGTTAGATTGTTCGGAATCACAACAAGTAGAATCGTCCAGTGCGTTATAATCATTTTCATTCGTAATTTTTCAGCGTTTCGCAGGACGGTTCGATTCGTCTGCTGGACGGAGACAAAATCGCAGCGCTGTTGGCGAAGTTCCTAGTGGACGAGCTGCAGCAGAGTGGACTCGACCAGTTGCCCGAGATCGGCGTCGTGCAGACTGCCTATGCGAATGGGGCATCCACCAAATTCCTCCAACAACTCCTGGTATGTCTATTTCCGAATGATTTAGAAAGTGATGGGGAGTAATCCACACAAGGGAACAGATTTTGGAATTATCGTGTAATTTTCAATTGGTATTATTGTCAGGAAAAACTGCATAATTTCAAACTTTAGCGAATATGCTTTTCAAGAAAGCGGAACATATTCTGTCAGAAGTCAATGCACACTCATAGAAAAAGACGGACTAGAAGAACTCACTTCATAGTTTCTTAATTTAACTTTTAGGGCTCGCACAACGTTGCGTGTGTGAAGACGGGCATCAAGCATCTGCACGAACGGGCCAAGCTCTTCGACATCGGCATCTACTTCGAGGCTAACGGACATGGAACCGTCTACTTCAGTCCTAATGTCACCAAACTCTTCAAGAAGTAAGTCATTTTGTTCTTGAAAAAAAAATGAATTTTGGAATTCAAGATTTGGATGATGTGATTCGAGGTCGAAGAATATCTTTTTTCAGTTGCAGCGATTTTCAGGAAATTTTGATTTTGGAGTTTGACGAATTACAAATTAAAATTTTCCAAATCCCACTCCTGTTCTCAAAGTGAATATAAAAATCATTGCTTGTCTGTTTCCAGAAGCCAGCTGACTTCGTCGAATTCCTCGATCCGCCGTCTTCATCTGTTCCGGCTTCTGATCAACGAAACAGTTGGCGATGCGATGTCCGACCTGTTGGCTGTGGAGGCCATTCTCAAGCACTACAACTGGACTACACAGGATTGGGCTCAGCAGCTCTACATCGACCTCCCGAACATGCAGTGGAAAGTGCCTGTGAGTCAGAAAGACAACTTTATACTTTGAACTATCAAGTCACTAGAAAATATGAGAAAGAAAATATTTGATTTGATCTTTCATATGCTATTTCGCATATCTTGAAGATTCTGGATTCTTGTAAGGCCTAGGATTTTTCACTAGCAAGGACATACATACATTTTTCTATAAATTCTAACATCTTTACAAGAAGTGACTTTTATAATATTCAATGGCAGAGCCATATGATAGACAGGAAGTGAAATTGAGACAGTTGCAGGTGACGGATCGTGAAGTATTCAGGACGGAGGAGCATCGCGAGGATAGACTCGTCGAACCGAAGCAGCTGCAGAGCAAAATGGATGAAATCGTCGGGAAACAGGCTGCCCATCAGGCCAGATGCTTTGTCAGGTCAGTTAAAAGAGAATATTTTTTTAGTAAAATAGTCCTCAAAAATTGCTGCCTATCCTCTCGAATTCGTATTAAACCTTACGTATAAAGCCCGAAACTTTTTTGATTGTCATTTTCTTCGTGATTTTAAAATTGTCTTCAATTAGAATGACTGAAATCACATTTCAAAGACTCGCGAAGAAAACTTCTGTATTTTATTTGGCTTGTAGACCCTCGGGAACGGAGCAGATCGTGCGTGTCTATGTGGAGGCAGACTCGATGGAAGTCGTGAAGCAGATTGGGGATGAAGTCGTTCAACTCGTCAAGCAGCATGCAGGCAGCAAGTAGACCAGAAGAGAATAATTCTATCCTTGATTCTTGTAGTCTTAGAATTTTGATGAACTTTTTATCTTTTTACAGAGTTTATAGAGAATGATTGTGATTGGCTTGTCTTTCAATTAGCCTTATGAGAATTTCAGTATTCATGCCTTCGTCCTGTTCCCGATTCACTTATGTATACTAGTCACTGGGTTAAAATCTAGTTGGATGTGATTTGCATGTCGAGAAAATAAAGTTTTATCCTGCAAAAAAGTGATTATGAAGAAGGAAGAAAACGTGAAATCGTTGAAATACCTTTGAATTTGCGGTGTGTGGGTCGATTCGCGTCCTCCCCCCCAAACCCCTCCACTTGCATCTGTCTGCTCCTTCTCTGTCTCTCCGTCCGACCACTATGCTTCCCTGCCCTTTCTTCTCTATTCTCTAGCCCTCGCCTCTTTCTCTTCCCTTCCCACTTCGCGTTCACCCACTCTATGCCCAATGTTCTCCATTTGCGTTTTGGCCTCTACTCCGTTTTTGAATTATCGCCTCTTTCAATTTTCGCCTATTTTTTGTCAGATTTGTCAAATCGTGAATTTCAGGGTAAACGTTTTCTATACGCCTGCAACCATTTCGACCAAAATGAAAAAAGGGTGAGTTTGGAGGGTATTGACTAGGAGAAGAGCTAATCGATAAACGAGGACAATTGCATTTTTCACTCTTTTTCTGGAAAATATCACATGGGAAAGATGATGATGATAAGTATAAAAGGGTGCGAGGAGTGGCAAGAGACCGTTACTATTTGACTACTCGCAATGAACTTTTGAAATGGCTGACTCGGTAGTTAGAGCTAGAGTGATGGAATAGCGTGGAAAAGAGTCCGTCAAATAGTAATTGCTGTAATCAGAGGATGAATGTAGCATGATGGTTTATAAATGAGTGGAATTGCAGAGCCGGGAAGAGGAAGCGGGAGGACGACGATGGAGATGCGTCGATGGGCGGGGATGACGAGGACAGCAGAAGTGCACCCGCTGTCAAGGTTGAACCGCCCAAAGGTACGCAGGCAACTCAAATAAATTCACTTGTTTGCATAATTATAATAATCGCAAGCATTTTTCATTCAATTTTTTCCTTTGTAGATAGTTATGCTTCACGCTTTTATTTTACCTGAAGAAATCTAATAAATTCTTTAAAAAAAAACAATTTCAGGCAAGGAGAAAGATCCCGAGTTCACAGCCCCTAAAGGACCCAAGACTCTGGCTGATCTCGATGAGGAAACTCACACTAATGGAGCTGCTAAGGTACGGATTGAAAATGCGATTGATTGAATGGGTTGGTTCAGGAATCTGACGAAAATGTGATCGAGCAGACACACTACATCGTCGTGCCTTCCTACTCGGCCTGGTTCGACTACAACTCTGTTCATCAGGTAAATTTGAAGACTAAAACCGCTCAGACTTTAATACAATTCATTTTACAAACGGGGCTTGGACTCGAGTTCAACTTACAACTCTTGTAAGTTGAACATTTACAACCCTTGTAAGTGAATTTTCCATAGTAAATTGGGCAATTTACAACATAACTTACAAGTCTTTTAGTCACTTACGAGGGTTGCAAGTTGAACCTGAGTCCAAGCCCAGCATTTATTGAAGTAAGATATCGTGCAGTTTCAAAAGTTTTGAATCGAGACAGTTGGATCTTCGAGTCTTGGTTTCAGTCATTAATTTTAAAGATGCCTTGTCGTATTCAATATTTATGATTGATTCTGAATTCCGGTGAAAAAGACCAGAGGCGAGGTAAAGATAGGGGAAAGTAGTATTATCTTTGCATCGGGATTCAGCAACAGTCGTATCTGTTGGATCATCTCGTCATTTTTATGTCTATGGTTGCAGATCGAGAAGAGAGCTCTGCCGGAATTCTTCAATGGCAAAAACAAGAGCAAGACGCCAGAAGTGTACGTGTCTTACCGCAACTTCATGATCGACACTTACCGACTGAACCCATCCGAATATCTCTCGGCCACGGCCTGCAGAAGGAATCTGGCTGGAGATGTCTGCTCCATTCTTCGGTAGAGAGGATTTTATTCCATTTACTCTTCATTGTCCCCGAGATGAATCTCGTATGTGTCACTCGGCATCTATGACTTGCGAACGAACAGTACGCTTTCCCTCTTTTCTTAACTTGTCCCCGCTCTGCGTCTATCACTTTAATGCACATGCGCAAGGTTCGTCTCGGGAACAATGGGAAGTGGTAGTTCTAATTTTTAAACTGGCCCAAATGACGCTTCTTCGTTCAGTCTGCACGAATTCCTGCAGCAATGGGGTCTGATCAATTATCAGGTGGACTCGGAATACCGTCCCGCTCCCGTGGCCCCTCCCCCAACCAGCCATTTCATGGTTCTGGCAGACACTCCAACCGGCGTGCAGCCCATCAATCCGCTGCCAGCCACGTTCACTGAGAAAGACAAGGTTTGTGAATATGAACATTCTAGAGAACTCGTTACTCCTGAAACAAATAATTGTAAATCGTATGAAGCTCATGTGCGCATACATTCAATTTTTAAAAGGAGTTTTACATTAAAACAAGCGGCAAAATGATATGAAATTACCTTCTTTTCTTGTTTCACTTTTCTGATCACTTATGAAGTTTGCATTCTTGCAGGAAGCGACAGCCGCTACAGGAGATGGTGAGGACAAGGACAAGAAGAAGGATGCGAAATCGCTGACAGAAGTGGGACTGAAGACAGACCAGTATGCAAGACAGTTGGCTGCGATGAAGACGAAGGGGGCTGTGCCTGGCAGGGAGTGGTCTGACCAGGAAACGCTGCTTCTGCTAGAGGCTCTCGAGATGTTCAAGGATGATTGGAATAAGGTATGACAGTCTGCAAACAAAATTACGCGACTTCTTGGAATCTCATCGATATCCCTACCTCTTTCTGGTAAACTTTTCACAAAGAGGAGCTCTTCAATATTTTGATGATTGTCAATCTGGTGAAAATCAAAAAGCAAAACGATATTATAGGCGAACTCTTCTAAGCATATTTTCCGCACTATTTTCATCATCTGTTTTCCTATTTGAAACAGAAATACGATAATCTAAATATCGTTGTAGACAATGCTTCACTCTCGAGACCATTGAGAAATCAAAATTCTCTTCTTGTAGGTGTCAGACCACGTCGGCTCTCGCACTCAGGACGAATGCATCCTCAAGTTCCTGCAGCTGCCCATTCAAGACCCCTATTTGGCTCCCGAAGATCCCGAAAAGGCAAATGGAGATGGAGATGCCGCCACTGGAGTGCTGGGTGAGTGATTTGGAGAACTATTCAACTTCGGCATTCCAAAAAGAGGAATGACGAGAACAGGAATTTTCACATTTTTTTTTTTTAGAGATTCACTTTGTAATCTTAACGTGCACTAAATTATCTAGTCGAGTTAACGGTTTCATTCTTGATCTCCTTCCTAAAATGTAGCAGTGATAGGTGGTCGAGAATTTCGATTCCACAGAACTATTGAAACATACTAGGTTTGGGAAATTTCACTTCTCCTATTTCAGGCCCCCTCGCTTACCAGCCGGTTCCGTTCTCTAACACAGGCAACCCCGTTATGTCGACTGTCGCCTTCCTCGCTTCTGTCGTCGATCCGAAGATCGCCGCAGCTGCAACCAAGGCTGCCATTGAAGAGTTCGGCAAACTCAAGGATGAAGTGAGCATTTTTTAGAACTACTTTCGAACTTTTCTCCCTTACTAGCAGTCTACAAGAGTTTTCTGAATTAGTTTAATTTCAAAGCATGCAAGAGTCTGCAAACTTTGACTGAAAATTTCGCACATTCCGATTCCAAAAATATTCACGCCATTCTCATTTTCCAAAAGATATGGATGCTAATAAATTTGCCTTTGAGGTTCCTCCCCTAATGTTGGAGGCGCACACGAAGAATGTGCAGGCCCACTACGAGAAGACAGGCTCAATCGATGGGAATTACGGACTGGAGAAGTCCGGCATCGCAATGGAGAAGAAGGACGAAAAGGAGCAGGAAGACGAGAAGATGGACACTGACGAGAAGGAGGGAAGCGAGGCAGACACGCAGAAGGAAGGGGCCAAGAAGGCCATCGGTGAAGCAGTTCAGACCGCTGCTGCAGCTGCTCTCTCTGCCGCTGCTGTTAAGGCTAAGGTGGGTTAATTTGTTTAATGCTATTATCATAAAGTTGGGCAAAATGTAACTTTTGCCAATATCATATCAACAACATAGACGAATTTATTGCTTTTTGGTCAATGTTCAAATGAAAAGTTCTCTCGAATATTTTTTCCTCAATCCTTAACTTATGAAGGAATGCTATCAAAAATGCTGTTTCAGCATCTGGCAACGATCGAAGAGCGACGCATCAAATCTCTCGTGGCTCAACTCGTCGAGACTCAGCTCAAGAAGCTGGAGATGAAACTGCGACATTTTGATGAACTGGAGCAGATCATGGACAAAGAGAGGGAAGGGGTGAGTAAATGCAAAATTTAGAAGAAAAACGAATGCATAGCTTTGTGGTTTCAAGCGTTTCATATTTTATCATTTCTTGAGTGATTCATGCTCATCTATCTCGAACACTTTTATCATATCATTGAAATTCGCCAAAGTTTCAAATGCCACTCGGTATTTGTATAAGTTGTCCTTCTACGGCTTGCTCTTATTTTCTGAATTCCTTATGAAACTCAACTCTCCTCAATGAGATCACCCTTTTCCAAACGATTCAACAGAATTATGTTGCTTTTTAATCCCAGTGTCTTTTTTATAATGAGAATATTTTCAGTTGGAATATCAAAGACAGCAGCTGATATTGGAGCGTCAGGCCTTCCACATGGACCAGTTGAAGTATCTCGAGAACAGGGCCAAACACGAGGCGCACAACAGATTGGTCACTGCTGGACAGGTAAAATCGGATAGCGAAATTCTGGAAACGCATTGAAATTCAGCTGCCTGCTGGACTGCCCCCTGGCTTCGAATTGACAGGCCCTCCTCAGCCAACTCCACAGGTCCAGGTCGCTATGCCGCCCAGCCAAGAATGTGAGTTTTGCATTACTTATTATTATAATTATTATTTATAATTTGACTTTTATTCTATTTTCGTTAATGACTCTCAAATTCATTTCATTCGACTTCGAAGGTTCGTGTATTTTGTCTCCTATTGACACTATTTTTTTTTTTGCAAATTGTACGAAATTTCCATGGAGGCATTTTATTCATTCTTTAGAAGACGCTTTTTTATTTTCGATCAATGTTTCAGCGACGACAACCGAGAAGATGGACAGCTCCGAGCCTCCATCGACTCGCGGCCCTGCTCACCACGCGTCGGGCGCTCCGCTGGCCAACTCGCAGCCACCCCACATTTCCGGTCCGCCGCCTCCTGCAGATCGCGCTGCCTCAGGCCCTCCTCCCCAACAGCCGGCGTTCGGCTCTTCTGGCTCAGCCCCACCTCCGTCCGCTTATCAGCCCAGCTACCCGCCCTCTCAGCCGTACGCTGCAGGACAGCCTCAGCCCGCAAATTATCAGGGATATCCGCCACAGCAGGGTAGGTCATTTTTAGTAATTAAACTAGCATGTGTTATCAATTTTATCTCTACGAGCATCTCTATTTAGATATGTTGGGAAAGGATCTCAGACCTTCACAGCCATGATTTCAATTTCATAGACAGCTTATGCTTAAGAATTGGCATAACTGTCGATGCGCTCTGCAATTCCACAACAAAACATTTGGGATAGGGATATCAATTTGATTCGTTTTCAGGCCACAACTACCAGGGAGCCCCTCCCCCTAGTGGTCAGTACTATCAGCAGCCGGCCCAGAGATCTGCCTATCCCCCGCCCGCCTCTCAGGGCCCTCCTCCAGCCGGCTATCCTCCGCAGGGCCAACAGCGTCCTCCGTACCAGTCTGCACAGCCGCCCTATCAGGGACAGCCTCCGCCCAGAGCCGCCTATGCCAACTATCAGCAGCGTGAGTTTTGCTTTTTCGTTAAGTTTGAGAAAAAACGACTTTTTCTTTTGAATTAGCACAGAATGGAGTTGCAAATTTCCAAGAATTATCTGGTAATTTTACTGATTCTAAATGTCGGCGAAAATAAGTCCCGTTGATTACTGTATTACGGTGAAAAGATAAGGGGAGGACGCTGAGTGTAGGAGAAAATAATATCCTGGCGAAAAGCCTTACAGGGATTTATTTGCGCATCGAATTACGGGAATTAGTAACAACCGGTTATTACCAACTCTGAAATTTTCAAATTCAATATTCAGTCTAGTCCTATTCTTGATTTCTTTCTTGGCATACAATGCAGCGAATTCGTTTAATGATTTTCTCAGAGCCTGACGATGAAATTATTTTTCAGCTCCTCATCACGGCTACCCCCCAAGTCAGTACGGCAGCGGCTATCCCCCTCACACCTCGGCAGCTCCTCCCGCCCAAGCAGCCGCTCAGCAGCAGCCTTCTGCGTCTCCCGCAGCCTCGCTCCCTACAAATGCCGTCGATTCCGCGGATGCTGCCACTCCTCCCATGCATCAGGGTATGACATTTTTCAGTAAATGTTGCAAATTTTATTATTCTCATTTCTGTGTCAACATTTTCAATTTCTCAATTTTTGCACGGCGGCATCACATAATAAAATGACTGAAAGGATGTTCAACATCAGATAATCTTGTGGAAATACCAAATGATTGAAACGTTGATTTGTAGCACTTTTATCTTAATTGTTTTAGGTCAGCCTGGCTTCCCTCCCGAACAGAAGATGGAGTGAATGTGAGCTGAAGTGGGAAGGACGACAAGGACAAATGTGCAGGCGACTGATTGAGGACTGCTGAGTTGTGAGCTAACTTAATTTCTCCTTTTCCTGTTTTTCAATCCATTTCATTCTTTGACCAGTTATTGTTGCAATTCAACTCTTTTTGTAAGGCAATTTAGAAGATTTGAAACATCTTTTCCTGTAACAGCAATCTCCACTGTTTTTAAGCTTTGATATTTTTCAATTCTTCCAAATTCTCATTCATTTGAATTTTTTTTTTTATCAAATCGGGACAATAACGAGTCCTTTCTCTCACTGTTCTCCATATTTTCCCTTCCCTGGTAATCCTCCAATGGTCTCTCTTCTTCTTACTTTTATCATCATACTCATTTACCCCCAAAATCCCCTTGTTCTGTACTCATCACTATTTATCACTCCCCATATTTTCTCGTTTCAATTTCCTAAATTATTCGTTTTTTAAGAATCTATGAAGTCATTTTCTTTGCAGCATAAAACAAATCTTCATGGTTCTGCTCTAAACTATTCTTTTTCCCTAATTTAACCTCTTTTATGATTATTTTTGTTGTGTTTTCGTAGCGATAATTCGATTCAATTTCCTGTCTAACGAAGATTGAATTCTACAATAAACGGCTACAGTGTCTCTTCGATACTTTGTATGTGTTTGGTGAAGTGACGTGGTGGTGAACTCCATGCAAATACCTAATTCGGCTAATCATGTATTTTTTCTTCTAATCATTTTACGCTTACAGTAATTCCCCATTTTGCTCTTTCCAATGGACGATTCATTCCAGCCAGGTGCGCTTCTGAATGCAGCCTCGTCGAGTGGAGAAGCTGCAGAGGAAATTGGAAATGAAGAGGAAGACGAGGAACTCATCACTCCGGCTGAGGTATAATAATTTTATATACTTCTAAAAATGTGAAGAGCTTGTGATATGGAAATTTTGTAATTTTTAAAATTATTATTTTATCGTTGGTGTGACTAAAACTTTCTGCCTCGCTCATCTTTTCGTAGTTTCGGGAAAATAATTTGTCTCTTTGATAGAGAATTTTCCAATTCAAATGCAAGGTGTATTTCTCAGGTGCTGCTAAAAATGAAACGAGCCTGGCAGAACGAAGCAGCAGCGCCCTGCATTTTGCCGCATCAATACGAAATTCTCGAGATTCTGGTCGATCAAATCGATGGAATGGATGAGAATCTCGCTCGAGTTAAGGATAAGGTTGGTAATTTTTTTAGAAAAAAGTCATTGTATCCGCCTTTGTACTTCTAACAAATTTCATTCCTATGTACCAAATCTTCTTTCTTGGTCAAAAGCTAGAATTTACGGATGGAAGTTGATAGAATTAATTTGAAAGAAACGAGAATTCTTCAGACCCAATTGAAAGTGTCGATTCATCGAGCCGAGCTGCAGAGAATCAACTACCTGACTTCTGACTACATGCGAATTCGACTGAAGAAGATCGAAGGGAACGTGAGGAGAATCATGACGCAGCACAATGAGAGGCTACGACAAGGTAACGAGTATTTTGCGAATTCATAAATTTTATGCTTCTAATTCCAGGAAAACCCCCTCTTCTGTCAGAGCAGGAACTGCGTTTCGCAGAGAAATACGCGAAAGCTGAAGCGCAACTGTTGGGAAAGAGCGTTCTAGGTGTGAATTTTATTTTTTATGCGTAATGATTACTTGAATTTTATCTTAAAATTTATGATAGGAACAAATCTGATAAAAACCAACAGCTTATTACTTGGTTTTTACGGAGAAAATTGTTTCGAAATCTAAAATTTAGGTTTCCTGCCAACACCAGTGCAGAAAATCCCCCATCCCGAGGAGGACGCAGATCTGTCGAGTGTCTATCTGCAAGTCCTCGAGGACAATGTTGAGAATGTTCCTCTCCCTGATTACACTGATCCCACTGCTGAGGTAAATCATTTTCGTATCAGTTTTGTCATCTTTAATTTGTTACTGAACCACTGAAATTCAATAGGATCTTTCCGCAATTTAGAAAATTTCTTTTTATCATAGCACATGTGTAATGGCATTGAAGGAGTGTATGCATAATAGTTCGTTATCATTTCCTCTCCTAGTTCAAGTGGTGACCAGTTTTTATCTGATCGAAATATTGAGTACTGAGGCGAATATTTTTATCTCAATTATTGATATTTTTATTTCAGATAATCGTGAGCCTGGAACGCGATTCGATCCACCTGATTCCGTTCGCTCCAATCCGTGACCACCTCGAGAACGATCGTGTCCGGCTCCTCTGATCTGCGCCCCTCTCCATTCTCCATTCCATCGATTCGACTTCTTCCATCCTCAAGCTTGCATGACTGTTCACTTATTATTGATCTCGGTTTAATGTTTACTTTTCGATATAAACGAATTTTTGAGTAATGAACGAGTTTGATTGACGATTGCAGAACAGCAGAATTGGAGAATTATTAGCAGTTGACTGGTCAGAATGAAGAGGAGGAGCAAAATGAGAAGAGGAAGCGGTTAGCTATTGCGCAAAAGACGATTTGCATAATGGAAGACGGATTAGAGAGCTGCATGAAAGAAAGAAGTGAGTAGTACTGAAAGAGGAAGAGAAGGACTCTAATTGTGTAGCTCGGGAACAAGAAACATATTTATGGTAGGAAAAACGCGCAAAAATAAACAAACGAAAGATATTCTCATTCTAAAATTCTAAAACATTCCAGGAAGAATGCGACTTTTTGCATAGATTCCTCTTCTCTTGACAAACCTTCTCTATACAATAATTTCTTTGTCTATCCATACCTACAATTAGTTATCACAAAGCTCTATGGCTTTTGAACTGACACTTAAAATAAAACCTGTGGTGGTATTTTTGCTAAAAGTTCATACTAAACTCATGTTAAACATGAGCTCTAGTCCAAATTAAAAGTTCGTGCTGAAAGGCTAAAAATACCACCAGAGATATTCTTAGCTCCTTATGAAAAATCTTCATGCTTACATGATGTGAACAAAATCAAAGAACTCGAAAAATGCAGAAATACTGGAGTTGATGAATGAGAATGAGTGCATTCAGCAGTGCATCCAGAAGAGTTATCCATAGCAACTGCATCTGCACTCTGCTCTGCATTCATTCGCTATTGCTGTCTCTGCAAGCAGATTACAAATGCAAATGTGCCAATGCGGAGTTCTTTTCGAGAAAACGAAGCGTCATTCCTCCCAGATTCCATTCCCGGCCTGGGAACCATTATTCCAGTCTCGGAATTTCCGAATATCATCTGAGGTCCAGCGTAAATGCCCTGAGAGTTATGAGTTGGTCATTTTGGATGATGGATTTCCATTGCATAACTGGCCATTCTCAAGGGTTTCCTTCATTTTTGGCTAGTACCACCTTGAATTCTTTAGAAAGCTGGCTGATTTTCACCATAATTTGAATTTAACATACTCTATCTGAATCATAGAAAGTTGCTATGAAATTGATTATTTGCCCAATGAAAATTACCTAGAAACGCAGTTTTCCGTGTATTCAGCCATTCTTCTTTCTCCGCTCAGCTACATTTCTGCATTGCCATTTTGTATCTGTTTGCTTCTGCGTGTGTCTGTGATACTCTCTGTGCCTCCATTCCCGTATAATTCATTAGCAACGTCCCTTCCCTCCCTCTGCCATTTTGCTTGCCAATTTCTGTGCTGCCTACTTAAAGAGGGCCATTGATGCCATTGCCGTTTGCTAGGGCTTTCTACTTCCCTCCAAGTCATGCAGCTCTGCATTTCACCAGTCCAAATGACTTCTTCCACTATTACTATTGTTGTGTGCGGAAAAAAGAGCAGCGATGTTCCAAATCTGGCACAACCCCAAGCTTATTTCGAAGTTGATCATATTTTTCAGTTCCTACCTCATTTGTAACCAAGTTGACATCATCATAATTTCTAATATCATTTAGTCGCGAGAAAGAGTTTTATTATACCAGCAAAGAAAAGTCGATTATGGTTGCAAACTTTGAAGATGACATGCATGAAGTCTATTTATCGCACTATTTTCCCTAGAAAGTAACTAACAAGATCTGATAAATCCTCTTCCCGAGTTGTTGTTTATTTTCTGCTCTACGGCTTCTGCAGCGCATCCTTCCTGAATCATACTTGGTCGTTTTTATCTCTATCTCTTCTCTCTCCTCAATTCTCTCCATCTTTCTTCCTTTTCTTGTCCCTCCTAATTCCAAATTCAATCTGCCGCAAGCCCACGAATTACGCACCATGCAGACGAGGCTCTGCTCTAAACTCACTGACTGCAAGCGGTCATTCGGTCATTTCCTCCTCTTCGTCACTCTTTATTCGTATTTCTCCTCTTTGCTCTTGCTTTTCCACGATTTTTTATTCTTCCACATTCTATGATAATTATTGCAATTTTCGCTCTACGTTCATGATGTTTCGATGATGCGATAATTGCTGCATCTTCCATAAATAGTTCTTATCTCAAATTTACCGCAATTTCTCGAAATTTTTCTGCTTCAAAATCCATTTCTCATCTTTTTCACTTGCTGACAGTCCTGAGAAATGTGTCAGGTCCGAATTCGGTTTTCTTTCTCGCACTTCCCCTGTCAGTTCGCGTGTCATTGCCTCATTCCTTGCCCTTCTCTGTCCCTGTTTCTCTACCATCTGTCACTCTTTTTCTCTCATTTCTCTTCCATTCCTTGATTCTCATTAGCTTGTCCGATTTGATTATAAGCTTGTGGCTCTAAGCTGGCAGCAAGCAGGCAAAAAGAGTGCATTTTGCATAAGCAGGAAAGCAGGCGGATGTTTGAGAAGAGGGATGACAGGATAGAGGAAGATGGTCCTGGATTGAAGGACTGGTGGTCAGTTAGTCAGTCAGTCAGTCTCTAATGGATAAGGGATATTTCGCAATCGAGACAGACACAGCCACTCTGCCACTCTCTTACACGCTTGACTAATGCTTGAGAGCTAATTATGGAGAGCGGGCAGAGCTCAAATGCGCGATCGAAATCGAGCACCAGCGCAAAGAGCTCTTCAACTATCAAGAAATGCATCCATTCATTTTTAGCTCTTGTCTTGAATCTGCACGATTTTTTACAATCCTTTCGCAAGAAATGCTTCCTTTCTCGGAATTTTCATTTCCTCTCGATTCTCATATTAATTTCTGCTTTCTCCATTCAAATGTGACAATAATGCGCTTTGACAATGTCAAAATTAACCTGCCTGTGGTCAGCTCTACCGGTCATCTGCATACCCTCTCGCATTTAGCTGTCACTTTCCCTGCCTCCTCTCCATTTCGATATATCCCGATTCCGCTTCCACTCCTTCATGTTGCGATTTCCCTCTCTGATAAGCCCCCTGCCTCTCTGCCAATTCATGCAATTGTGGAATTGCCTTGAATTGCCCTGTCTTCTTCCCAGATTCCCTTGCCTTCCCTGCTTCTTCCGTGTTTTCCATTTTAATCCAGCCTAGCTCACTGCTCTTGCTTCTTCTGTCCTTGTCCTTCTGCTTGCTTCTGCTTCACTTTCGTTCCATCCTCAGCCCGCAGTCAAGTGTCTTCTTCTAATTCCTATTTTGTCGCAATTTCTCCTTTCTTTTTCCTTCGATCGGTTGGCAGACTTGCTTATCTCCGATCGAGATTCCCCATTCATCCATAATTTCTGTCGCGCTTTTCACTCATAATTTCCTTCCGAGCGAAAGGGTGTCGAAGATCTTTGCCATTTCTGGACCTTACATCCTGAATCCACTCATTTATTAATTGCCGAGCCTTTTGTTTTCATCCATTCATTCTTTTGCGATTTATTCTCTTTTTCGCAACAATCGATATTTTTCTCGCTATTTTCCCAAAATTCTCGATTTCAGATGTCGACGTCCCCCTCGACCTCGTCGCTGCGGTCGCCCGAATACGAGCAGATCATCGAGAAGTCGGCCAAAGTCAAGCAGTGGGTCAAGAATCGCATGAAAGAGGTCAGCCCTATCTTCCATCTCCGTTTCGTCATTTCTCTAAAATTGCGTAGTCGTCCTGCCCAATATCTCCCTGTTTCTGCCTGCTTTTGCCGCAATTCCCCCAGGCCCATTCTCGGTGCTTCTCTCCCTTTCCCTCCGCTTCCCCTTGTCTTATTTCCACTTCGACTTGCCTAGATGCTATCGACGTCCAAGCTCATTTGTCTCATTCTTCAGCCAGGAGGATATCGCGCAATTTATCGCATAAATCATAACCGGACAAATCCCGGTTAATCCTTCCTCTTGCTCTCGAGCAGATAAGGGCATTGTAGTCGGTGGTCAGACAGAATTCAATTGACTTCTAAAATATTTCCAAGTCAGAGATGTTAAGAGTCCTAATTTTGAGAATTTTAGCTATTTTCAACTGTTTTTCGAATACTCCGTAGATCAAAAAAGCTTATAATATGACAAGTGAGATAGGACTGGATATGCTAAATATGGTACTAAAATATGCTGATCGTTTTGGTACTAAATTTACCCTGCTCTTTTCATATCCATTTTACTGATTTTGAAAAGATTTAACTACATGGCTGCGAGGTATTCGAAAATGGTTCTTATACTCTATATGAAATATAAACTTCGTGACATTCCCCTTTTCAGAATCACAATAATTCTGCCTGTTTACTAATTTTTCAACATTTGGATTTTTTGTCCATTTTTTGCCCGAAGCGCCTCCCTTCCCCAATTTCAATCCTGCACAGTTTTTGACTACCCAGTTTTTTTCTTCCCCTGCAGGCCAAATGCGCTCGTGCCAGCCGATTTGCACACAGCTGCATCGTTTATATGAAAATGAGAAAAGTACAGGACTGTAGACAGGATGAAGAGTATTGGTCTATTGGTCACTTCATCGCAATTTCGATCAGAATTGTGCGCATTTTTGCTACCTTCTTCCAGGCGTTCTTTTACTAGATTCTAAACTTTATTTGTTCTTGCAGATTCGAATTTTACCAATCTTGTAACAATAATTTCCAAGTGTCATTTTCTTTCAATTTTGCGATCTTTCTGGAATTTCGACTCTGAACGACCATTGAGATTGAATCCAAGCCATTTTTTTCTCTCGCCCAATAATCAAACCTTGTTGTTTACTTCTTCTTTGTCTAGGTTTGCTTATTTCATGTTTCCCTCTACTCGAATGACATAGCTCTGGCTGGCAGTTTTGGCTATTGCAATTTCATTTGATCGGATTATATTCCCTTTCCTCTTTGCTGTTTGGCTATGCCTGCCTGCACTTGTCTTGTTTTGACCGACTCTCTGCCAGTTTTCTCCCAATTTCATATTCATAGAGAGCCACTGAGCCACTCATTGGCATATCTTTCCCCCATTTCAGTCCCAACTCATCCCTTTCCTTCCCACATTACCCTTCTCTCACTTTCCTTCCTTCCCATTTGAGCTTCTTCTTTACTTTCTCACTCGCAAGCATCTATCATCCTTTTTGGTCCTTTCCAACTGCAGCAGCTCCTTTTTCGGTCTCATCCTTTCTGTCCCTTTCGACAAAATCTCAGTTTTCGTCATCCATCAGCTGCTCGGCTGCATTTCTCTGCAATTTGACACCTGATTCCTCTATTCTGAATGACCTCACGCTGGTGTCATCTTCTAAATTCCATTATCATTTGAGCTTTTCTATTTCGGACAATTTCACCCACTATTATCTCACCACACTAAACTTCTCTATTGAAACTGGGGATATTTTCAGTGTAAATTATAAATTTTTTTTTTCATTTATTGGCATAACGAAAATTCTTGTCAATTTGATCTTTTTAAAAATGCTTGATCTTCACAAAATTCATTGTCAAAAGCGTACATAACGTGCAGACTTAGGGAGGATTTAAGACAAAATGGTCGTGCGACCTACCCTCCCCGTATATTTTGTTGAGTCTGGCTTAAATGCTCCCTAGGTCTGATAATGTGTCAAGGATGATAATTTTATTAAACTACATTAGTCAGTAAAATATTTGATTGAATTCGCCTAAATGTTCGTAGAGTTTATGAAGAAGCGATAATCAAATGACACGAACTTTCTGATTAACCAATGATTCAAGCTACTGCTGACCTTTTCCTCTAAAAATTGATTACGTAATCTCAATCTTTAAAAAAACTTCTAATCCACCCGAAATCATGACCGATCTCAAAAACCTGCCCCCAATTCGCTTTTACTCCTTCTCCTTCCATTTTCTCACTTTGTCCATTACCACTTCCAACTGCATTCTACCTTCTCATTGTCAGTTATCCCGCCCAAGTCAAAGACAGACAAAAACAAAGGAGTGAAGGGAGCGGCTAGCGGTCAGTCAGATTAGCAGATTTGCCCTTGAATTCCTAAACTCATTCCAATTCCATGTTTGGAATGTTCTCATTTCACTCAGCGAATCTACATTCTTCTTTTGATCTAATTTTTTGCCCTCCGGCTGCAGTCCTTTTCTATTTCTCTGTCAGTATCTTCCTTTCTCTCTTCTCTCCTCTCCTTCCTTCTCGTTTCGTTTCCCTTTCCTTCGCCCTGCCCATCTGTTGACGTTTTTGTCGCGAATTTCCATAGCGCACCTCGTAAATTTCCCCTGAATTTCATATTTGTAATAGTATCATCCCCCAGCTTCTATGTAGTAGCGTTGATAGGAGTATTTTTCGAGAAAGGTAATATTCGAATTAGGCATTAATTGCTTTACTTGGATGAAAATATTTTCCTGGACTTTTTTATCTTGAATCTCGCAAAAATTATATTCGAGCTTTGTATTATTTCATTTTCTTTCACATTTTTATTCTACAATTTCTCGAAAAGTGTTCAGCTTCTTCATGCTCTTGCTTGTGATAAGTCTCATAATTCCCTGAGACAATATGCCCGATTTCTCTCGCTTTGCGCAGTCAAGCGATGCATTTCCTCAACAATTGCATACAAAGCATCACTTTCTTCCTCTTTTTCATCTTCAATTTCCAATCTTCCAATCTGCATCGTCTTTCTCTTCCCCTCTCTGCATCTGCATGCGTAATATGCCAGTCTTTGTCACCTTTTTACCGCCAACCTGTATTCTTTCATTCTTCCAATTCATTCATTTTGCAATTCAATCTTTTAATCTCCATTCCAGTTTACTTTGCAAAATTAACTTTTTCCCAAAGCTCACAAACAACTAAGATTCAGTGATTTGAGTTCTTTTTCTACTAGAGATTACAAAGCACAGAGTATATTCTTCATCAGATATTTTCTTGCATATTGTCAGCACTCAAGCATTATGCGTTCATGTTCATTTTATAAGTTTTGTTCCAGCATTTCTTTTAGATTGGACAAAAACTGCATAAGAATAATGCAGCTACTAAATTAACTTACTTCAGAATAGTGTCTTTATTTTCCTGAACCTTTCCTAAATTTTCATAACAATAGTCACTTTCAATCTGTTGCTTCAGTTTCGTTATCATTTTATTCAAAATTTACACTTGAACTTGATGATAATCAGTTTTTCATCATCTCGTTTTAGGTACCAATTTATTGAACTTCTTTGCTGTTATTATCGACTTTATTGAAATTCAACAAAATTTTACGAATTTCTCTCTGCTTCATAATTATCACACTTTAGAATAGTTTGGTTTCCTGAAATTAATTGCTTTCTCTCCACGTTCGATGTTATATTTTTCAAAATCGAACTAGAATTTCATGCAAGTCTAAATACTTCAGAGTAGTTTACTTTACTGGACTTCTTCCTAATTGCGTCGCATTGGTCAACTCCATCGACTTTCTTCCTTTATTCTCGCATTCCGCAATTCTGTCAGTTTTGCAGTTTTGTTCTCATGTTTCATTCATTTGACCATTTGACTTCATTCCCTCCCTTTACCCTTGCTGTTCGCATTTATTTCGCTCGAATGTGCCCATGAAGAGGAAGGATCGATGAATAAGGAAAGAGAGAAGGGAAGAGCAAAAGCTGAAAGGACATTGAAATAAGAGGGGGGAATTGTCTTACTCCCTCATTACTCCTTGCCTGCATCATCCCTATCCCTGTCTTATTTAGAGTTCACTTCCATTTCGGCATCGTCAATTCAGTGCTTGCCTTGCCTGCTTGTGAAGTCTAGTCGCCTCCCTCGAGATTTGCCCTGCAGTTAGTCAAAGTCAATCGCTCCAGAAGAACTTTTCCATCTTCTGTTCCATTCTCCCCATCCCGTTTCAAATTTCAGTCTATTCCATCCAAATATTCCATATTTCATCTTTTTACATGCACTTTCATCCCAACCTCTTTGTTTATCTTAGTCTAAGTCGCATTTCTTCATCAATCTCAGAATCAGCTTTCTGGCTACTCTTCTACATTTCCTCCTTGTTTTCCTTTGTGAATGACGTTTCCTGCAATTTGATCTATTCTTTCTTTCCTTCTCGTGTCAGGTATTTTTGTTTTACGAATCCCCGCTTTCTCTGACCTGATCCCGGATCTCGAGTTTTGAGTTTCTGTTTCTCTGGCTGTTTTAATGGCTAACGCACAGCTCTCTGACTCGTTCTTATCTGATTACGGCCTGAAAGAGTCACTTCCCTCTGCAATTCAAAACGATCTGCTTCTGCATTATTAGATTTTCCCTTCGAGAATATTTCTGAATCCACCCGGAATCTAAATTACTTTTTTCCATTTCTGAACCATTGCGAAATCGAAATAAGGAAAGAGGGAGGTAGAGCGAGAGAACGAGTGTTCGGTTTGATTGAAAACGAAAAATCACTTCTCTTGATTTTTGCATTTGTGCATGCATAATTTCCTGCATTTTGCATCTTTTCATTATTCCATCAGACATCTACGTTTTTGACTGACAGATTGGATGAATTCTCGATTTTTCGTCTTCGATTTTGTCTCTTTCGATCACATCAAATCACTATGCAATTTGAATGTCACAGATCAACTTGTTTCAGCTGACAACAAATCTGAATTATTCGAGAGCATTTTAGAAGATTGATTGATATTCTCCATTTTAGGCAGTTCAGTTAGTTTGCATAATTTGAGACTTTTGGAAAAACGCCCATTATTCTAAATCTTTGGTTATAGCAAGATGAACATGCATCTAGATTTCGTTATTCCTGCGAAATTTGCGACAAAATTACGGTTTTACCCATTTCCATCTGTTTCTTTTCTACAGCTTGTTCCTCATTTCATTCATTGCTGCTAGAAAAATAAAATATTGCGACGTTGTGTGTGTATAGCTCGCGAATTTTACAAGGACCTGGTATCATGATGAAATTTTCCCTCTTTGTATAAATTATTCGAAAATTTCGCAAACGAAAAACCTCGCTTACAGATTGGATTTGCAAATTCTTCATAGCTCGATAATTTTTCCTTCTCATTTCTAATCGGTTTGCAATATTCTTCCTGTTATTCCGTTGTTGTGACCATTCTCTTCATTCCATTCATCTGCAATACTCATTTGCTCTTCCCCTTCTCTGCTCTGTCCATGTCAGCTTCATCTCTTCCCCTTCTTCTGTCTTATTCGATTAAGGAATGGGATTCATTTCGCTGACCTTTCTCTGCGTCTTCTCTCTATTCCCCACTCTTTTCTGCTTGTGACATCCTCTTCCATTCCCTTTCCGGCGTTCATTTAGAAGTCCTGATGATTTTCATTCTGCTCCAATAACTTTTGTCAAATTTCCGTTCGATTTCAACGAATTAGATCAATTTCATTTTTCTTCCTCTCACTTCCATTTTCATCAGTTCTTTCGATCTCCTGTCTTGGGACCGCGTGTTTTTGCCCGGCTACTGTTTTTTGCCTCACAAATTCCGCTTTCCTCTGACATTCGCAATGCATCTCCCCTCTCTGCTTTGTCGAAGTCATTTATCACAGCTCCCCCCTTCCCGTTCCTTTTCTTTCCTCGTTCCCCCGAGTACCTCTTACATTTTATATCCCTTGCCCTTTATCTTCACCTCGTTTTTTCCTGTCTCAGGTGTTCAATTCCACCTTCCTCTGTCTCTACACCCTCACTACTCATTCGTGCGTTTTCAGTTGGAGGACCAGAACGAGCGACTTCGGCTGCAGAATCTGCGCGTCACCAACCAGCTGCAGATGCTTCGTAGCTTCACGGAGAAGAGCCAGCAACTCAAGGCGGAAATGGCCATGAGCAGGAGTGTTACGGTATGCATTTTCATTTATTGTTGAATGAAAAATTTATTTTTTTTAAATTCCCTTCGATATTGATGAGATCAATGTTTCCCAAAAATTTTAAATTTTACTACTTGACAGAATATCGTTTCTATCAATAGTTTCTTTCAAGACTAATACTAAACAGAAGAATAGAATCGAGGAGCTAGAGGGCTTCTCATCATTTGTTTTTCAAAATTTTTGCAAATGATATGTAGAAACGGAATGCTAGCCGTGAAATACATATTTTACTGTGATGACCAATTGAATCAAAAGAATACTGCTTTGAAGACCGTCGTCGTGTTATTTCAGGGTTCTCTGCCTCTGGGTCGTGACAGCGACAATCGCACGTCTGACGACAGCGGGCTGACCTCTGACGAGACGTCGAGTGAGGCGAAGAGGAGGGGAAGTGGGCAGAACGAGAAGGGTACGGGCATGATCTTAAATGGGATGAGCAACTCGTGCAATGAGAATACGCCTAGGATACAGAGAAAAGGGGGTGAGTGAATTCTCGACTCTTCGAATGTTCTTGCAGTTTTTTTATTCGTTTTTTTTTTGTATCCAAATTGTATGACTTTTCCTAGAGATCGCAATTTTGATTCAAGGAAAACCCATCTAGATGAAAGATGAAGATAGTCTCACACATACTTTTCTTTCTGATTCATCAAATAAATGACGACTTACAGGTAGGAGTAAAAAGGAGTCAGAAGACAAACGATCCTCGACAAGCGACTCCTCACCCTATGAAGAAAAGAGCAAACCGATTCCCGTGCCGAGAAAAGTCACAAACACCATCAACAACAATAATCAACTGGTAAGGACTTTGAAATATTTCTTTTAACAGCCATTTTTCAATGTTTAGCTGGAACGAGACAGTCTGAACTCGTATGCAGACGAGTACGAATTCGATGTCGAAGATGAGATTTTCGATGAAGTCGAAGCATCCAATTGTCATGGGTAAGTGAACGTTAAAATCTTTATTCTTCTTTTTTTCGAATTATAAAAATTCGATCTCATTTTTTAAACTTTTACGGATTGCCGTTCTTATGTTTCAGAAGCTCTTCGAAGTATACCGCTGATTACGTGAATCTGGCCGAATTTGTGTCGATTCGAGATGACAACAACCTGTACAGCGACATCATCAAGCCGATCGACTACGCCAATGCCGCCCCACCTCCGCCCGATCACAAACCCAGACAATGGGTCGGTTGAATACTTCTCTTTCCCAAATTCAACATCTTGGTTCTCAGGAAACTCGTCTGTTCAGTACAGCGGAGAAGTGTCTTTCTTTGGCAGAGAATTTCGAAGATGAAGCCTCACATTCTGGAGCGCCATCGCCTTACAGAATTGCAAGACTATCGAATACAAGAGTGAGCAATTTTTTGTTTGATTAAATTGCGCTAGAATTTTATAACTTCTCAATACTTGAAGAAAAGCCATTGGCACTACCGATTAACTTTGAAGGAGATTCGAAGTCGTGATTTTGAACAATTTCATCTTTCAGACGGACTCGGTCTCGTCAGCCCGTCCTCAATCAGGCAGTTGTAGTTCCTCGTCTCGATTCCCCCACCGCACAGCCTGCTCTTCCCCTCTGGACACTGGCGGTCACTATGCAGTTCGTGAATTGGCCTGTGGCTCTGCAGACTCGGCAGAGCCATCTGGTTGCATCTACGCTGCTGCTGCTGCAGCAAGTGACATTCGGACGTCCCTTGTGCCGAGCTGTGAATCGGTAAGTGTTCCTTAACATATATTTTTAAATTAAATTATTAACCCTCGCATAACTTTTGTTGATTATTTCATATACTCTGGAAAAAGGAGAAGAGGGAAAAATATGCGAAAATTGTACTTATTTATGAGAATAAAGCATACACAATCACTTATTTGTGATGCCAGATTGAATTCTTTAGTGGGAAATGTTGTGTAAATGTCCTTGCAATTTTAACGAATTTGTTTTCAGATGGAGAAAAGCGGCTACTGGACGCAAATGTCCGATTCCCGATTGAAATCCCTGAAACGGCGATTTGTCATCCTGAAAAATGGGCAGCTCAGTTTCTATCGGACCATGGTGAGAATTGTTTTGCTAAAGACAGCATTAATTTGGCTGAACTTTAGAAGAATCATACTCGAGAAGAAGATCCGCTGATGAAGTGGAGCATTGCTGACATCAAAACTGTCACCAAAATACACCAACAGGGAGCTGCTTATGCTTTTCAGGTAACGAATACTTTGGTAGCAGGGTATTGGGCACTAACATTTCGATTTCAATAATCTTTGTGATTTTTCAATTTCTATTTCGAGTGATATTGAAATTTAAAAATTACGAGGAGCCATAAAAATGTGACCCTTCTACTATCTAGGAGCATAGTTGATATTCGAAGTATTTGTTTATGCAAAAATTTCAGATTGTCACTCCAGCGGCAAAAATGAACTTCATGACTGACAGCGAGAAAACAACTCACGAATGGGTTACTCTATTGTCTGCTGCAATTAAAGGTCTGTCTTTAGGTATCTGAGTTTAGCAAAAAAAAGTCCTGTTCAGGTGCAACTCTGCGAGAAATGGCGAACCGCATCGCCCCTATCGATGCGTCGATTTCTGGCTGGATGTCGCGAGTTCGCTGCGGTCACTCCAAACGACTCTTCGCTGCTCTCGTCAACTCGAAACTCATGTTCTTCAGGCATCAGGATGATATCGTAAGTGTTATATTTGATTTATCCGCAATGAATGATTGGAGAACATTAGATGAATCAGAAGTAATAAATGAGTTAATAAAAAAAACGAAGACATATTTCATTGTCAGAACCAGCAGAAAACTAGATAAGATGAAGTTTTTCTATCACTGACATTCATACAATTGGCAATGCTATTCAGGTCCCGCATTGTTTCCTGCACATTCAAGGGGCCCGTGTCTCAGACAAGCAGGACGTGGAAGAGTACAGTGGAAGCAGCGATGAACAATTGGATGGAAGCATGCACATTCCGAATGGAAAGAGGAGTCTCCACAGCATTTGCATACAGGTTGGACTCTATTCTGCATAGCTGGAATAATGAAACTTGCGCATTTGTTAATCATAATGCGATATCTTGATTCTATTCATATTGCGGATGCAGTTGCATTTTTTTGTTTGGAAAATTAAAATTTCGAAATTCACTGCTGATTTTTTAACGAAACAGATTCCTGATCTGAATTTTCAAAACTCAACTCTGTCTCCATCCAGGTTCTGCTCAACTTTCAAGAGGTTTGAGAATTTCTTTTTCAGATAGCGAATGAAGACCCAGTATATTTGGTCCTTCGAACTGCTGAAGAGAAGGAGAAATGGCTGTTCTATTTGAAGACAGCGAGTGACGATGCAGCTATGAAAGGTACTCCATTTGAGATTCTCATCAATCGGATGATGGCTGAGGATGCACATTCAGGTACAATTTTTGAACACTTTCTTTCATTTTTGTCCATGATTTTTTTTCAATTTGTCTTATTCTCCAGACTCACCCCTTTGGAAAGACATTCTTCTAACAGCTGTGGACGAATCTCCCACGGAGCCATTGACAAGTATGGCAGAAAAGGATAAGAAAAAGGCCATGGAAATCGTTAAGGTATTATATCATATAATTTTTTTTTCGAAATAATTCATTTGGATGATTTGTGTAGATTTTTGCAAACTACCATTTCGAATTCATTTCATCTTCGACAAATGACGAAAAAATCACTCATCGATTATTCATTAAGATCTTTCATATTCAGGCCTGTTACCTATTCGTCTCCGTTCTGATGCGACCTCAAGGAGCTCAATATCACATCGACTTGGCACAGAATATTCTCTCGACTTCAATTCAGCACGATTTCCTGAAGAATGAATTGTACGCTCAACTCATCAGACTCACAAATGGATCGATGCCTTTCGGACTTCAGGTAGGAATCATCATTTAGAGGAGACCGATTTTTTGGGATAAAATTCGTCTTTTATAAACAAGACGTGCTAATGAAAATCTCGGCGAAGAATAAATAACTAATTGTTTTAGGGCTGGAAACTATTGGCCTTGTCCTTGCCACTGTTCGTTCCGAAGCAGTACGCCCTGCTCTGGCTGCTCAAACGACACGTTTCGCGTTGGGCAGAAATGAGGTGAGATTGCTGATGAAAACATGCATGCATTTGTTGGGAGAGAGGGATGATGAATGAACCGCTTTCAGTGGAGACGAAGCGAATATGGCCGGCTACTGCGAGGCTGCACTCGGCAGATCGCTGAGGGTCAGTGGCAGATTGGAGGGACCCAGTAGATTGGAAGCTACTAGTGTGCTTACTAGGTACGATGATAATTTACGAAAATAAAAACCTGAATTGCATTTCACATTATGATAGACGAGTAAATGATCTGATATTCGCCTATTTTACTCATTTGATGAGTTTCACCCCATGCTAAATCTTTCAAAGCCTACTGAAGTAAAATAATTTCAGGGATGTGACAGCCACCAAATTCCCACATTCAATCTCCGTTCGACTTCCAAATGATGAGTATCAGGTTGTCGAATTCGACGGCTCTACAGAAGTCGGTCAATGTCTGTCTTCTCTTTGTCTGAAGCTCGGCTTGCGACCTGCTTTATTGTCCGGATATGCCTTGTACATCGAAAATCCTGCGACCAAGAGTCTGGTATTGCTCAAAGGAAAGCAGAAGGTGGGCATTAAAAATGTTTGCCATTTTTTATTCAAAGAGCTGTTGATTTTCACAAATGAATTGTGTTCAAAAATTTTTGGCCTCGATTTCCGTTGCATTTCTCACTGCAATTATTTGAAGAAAAACTTCCATTAAAGTGGTGCTTTTCTACAAATGAAATATCTTTTTATTCCAGATCTGTGACACCCTAGCAGCTTGGGAATATCAGCAACGCGACACGCAACGCGGCCGCATCCACACAGACTGCGCGCCTCTGCTGTCCCTCCACATGCGGCACTACTGGAGACATCTGACTGCGCTCGAGACGCCCATCGAGAGGTCGTTCCTCGTCTGGAGAATGGCCGACGAATTGGTCGCTGGACGGATGCCTATCAGCAGCCAGTTGGCTGACAGTTTGGCGGCACTTTTTGCGCAGGTAAAATGCGCGATTCGTTGGGATCAAGGAAAATCGAAGTTGCACAACTTTTCATGAATCTTCATTTCATGGTCATAGCTTTTATCTAACATGAATGATGATGGATAAGTAACTTGTGTCCTTTTTATGACGCTGATGTTTGGTGATCAGTTTTTGACGTTCATTCATTACAATTGAAAATTGAAAACTAAATTGATCGAAGTCCAACTCCTCATATTTTAGATGTCGTTCGGCGATGCAGGCTCTCAACTGGAAGAGGACCAATTTGCGTTTGTGACGAATCGCTGTTTCCCCGCCAAAATGCTGCAAGTGACCTGCATCAAATCTCTGCGGGACTCGATTCACTCGAACTGGCTGCAGCTGCAGGGAATGACTGAGAATGAAGCCAGGAGAGTTGTTCTACAGGTACAAATGATGATATTTTCATCAAGTGATTCATTCAAAACGGGGAATTTAGGTTCTCCGAAAATGGCCATTCTTCGGCTGCTCTCTCCACGAGGCAGGAATGCGCACTTCGAACGACAAGAAGGTCTTCTTGGCTCTGTCGGATACTGCAGTTCACATTCTCGATCATCGTCACTTTGTGAGTAAACGTTTATCTTATAAATTTAGAAAATTGTATTATTCATTCACGTTGGAAACCAATATTTTTAAAAATTACCAAATTTCAATGATGCGAATTGTGTTGATTCGGAAAGAATCATATTTTCATTTCAACATTATCCATAAAGATCAGGCTTTCGATGCAATTCTGACTAGAGTACTTGTGCGCATCTTCGAAACTTATTCAAAATGTTTACAGGATCTGATCCGCACCTGTCCATATTCTCGATTGTCTTCGTTCGGCGAATTCCACTCCGACTTCATGCTCACGATTGATCGACCTCTGTCTGACGAAAGACATCCAGAAGAAACTCCCAAGGAGAGGATAACTTTCAGTATGCCGAAACAAGAGATCGATCAGGTTGACAAACTTTTGATGAGTGGTTTTTGACAAGAGAGAATTTAGATAACACTGCATTTGGCTGAATATATTCGATGCCAAAAATTAGTATGGAAAGTGTCTAAATAACTATTGAGAACTAGTCTATGGCAGTGCTATTATTCGATATTTACATGGCTACAAATATGCGATCTATTGCTCATATTCTGGATCAAAATAGTCAATTATTGATGATCCTAAATACTAGGTGCTGATTATTGAAACACGAACAATTTCGGTGGACATTAACTCAACTTCGATCATTACGGGACTTTCAACATTGATAACTTTACTGCTCCAATTTTTGTCATAATTTACTCAAAAAATTCTTGAAAACTTCAAGTAGATATTAGTGCCTATCGAAGTTTGCTTTGTAGTCGTTTTTCTCCCAAGTTTTCTTTTTTCCTATTCCGATCAGGAAAATTATTTCGCTTCATTCAAATGAACCTTACTTTAGTCATTCAATCAAACTCTTGGCATCTTTCACTTTTGCAATCAATTTTCAAATTTTTACCAGTGATTTATGGTCTCCAAACATGAAATAAAATCATTTATTCCAAATTTGAATAACTTGAAGCTAAACTATGATCATGCTTTTGGCTTGACGATTCTAGCTTTAAAGTGCCTAGCGTGGTTGACCTAAAATTGGTTTTGCTTGGAGCACCTAGTTTCCACCTACCATATTCAGATGTTCACTACTTTCACCAATTCTGACACTGTAGAATGGAAAATTGTCGGGGAAATAATAGAAATCCCTAAGATTTTACTTTCCTTCATTTTTTAAAACTAATTTCTTGCCTATTCACGTTTAGATTGCACACATTTTCATTAATCCCGAACTGCTTGACGTTAGGCATGGTGTTTCCACTCGTAGACCAAATTCCGAAGTTCGTGAAATCACTAAAGTCCTGTGTAGTTTCCCCAGATGTGTCATTTCCCGTTGTGTTGGTGTACCTGTACAGTCTCATTTCACAACTTTTTCAAAACAATAAACCTACCACAAATTGGCAGCGCTTTGATAAAAATCTTGACCGGCCCAATTTCCCATGATTGTTTGCCAGTCCTGTTTCGTAGTGAAAACACCAATTTTCCACGTCAAATTCTAATACCTCTAAATAATTTCTAACAAACAATCATTATCTTACCCTTGCAGTGTAGATAGTCTCATTGAAAAAGTCGATGTTCTGTTGCAATCCAAAGGGAGTCGCCATCCATTGATTCTGATCTCTGACCTAAATATTCTCAATTAGCAAAATTCAATTTCAAAATCAGTTCACCTGAACCCACAGTCGTTGTATCTTAACGTTGTAATCATTGAGTGCACTATAGAGATTCATGACTTGCGTTTTTGCTGGGACTTTCGATAAGATATCCGGTATGAACAGAGGTTCAAAACCGATTCCGGCTAAAATTCTTATGGGTAAAATTACGATAAAGTACGATCAAGAAAATTACTTGCAGCAGCATTATTTATCGTCGTTAATGAATCCATATCGAACGTATTTCCGTAATACACTCTAAAATATTCTTTACTATTTTCGCATAATTTTATTAGGTACCTCGAAAAAATAGCGGTATAATTGTTCAATCTCAGACATTCGACTTGATCTTTCGTGGTAGGACCGGTTAAATCCACAGCTAACCCTGTCCAAGCATAAGAAATCGTGCATAATGAAAATTGCAAACTAAGAAGCAAGCAGAACTTCATATTTTCTAAAATATATTCAATTTTTCAAAGCTAAAGAAATTCTTAATGAAAATTTATGTCGACATTCGAAATTGAATCTAATCACTCCCAGCCAAAATTTATAAGGCCGCATTTTTATTGCAAATTTGAGAGCTCATAAAGCCTAGAAAAAAAATGATAAAACGGTAATCGTCTGCGGTGACTGTTTGCTTGATTCGGCTTTTCTTTCTTATTTCGAATCAATTCGTTCTCTTTGTAGTCGAAATGATTCTTTTGCAATTTGAGCACAATCAATGATAAATTTAATGCTCAGGAAATGATTGCATTTGGCTCATTAATAGTGAATTAGTCATGATTGTCATCATTTCTGAGAAAAACTAACCAGTGATTATGATTCAATACGAAAAGGCTTTTGTAAGCATACGAAAATTTTCATAAATAGATTTTAGCCTGACATGTCAATATACTGACAATCTCAAAAAAAAAATATTGAAAAACAATCTTCAATTACTATATAAACTTTTTCATTCCTAATGCCTTCATAGCATCTTTTAAAGTTCTAAAATCTATTTTGAGAGCCATTCCACGAATAACTAACAAAGGCCAGACAATTGTAAAAGTGTCCTGGATCCGAACCAAACTTATATGGTGGATACACCCATGGGCCCTAATCACAAAAATGAGGAGACCAGGCCCCATTCCCAAAAGTGGGTGAGGTTAGGTGAGGATCAAAGTCGGCAGTTTTGACGATTTGACTGTAAACAGGAGGTACAAAACTTTCCTGTTATGAAAAATTTAAAGAGGACGAATATAACTAGAGAGCGCGAGCCCCGTCCATTCTGTGAAGTCAAAGTCAAGGAAGGCAGTTTCGTAAAAATTTCTAGAAATCTTGCGAAGCGATTTTTTCCTGATTTTTCTTTTCCCACTATTAGGTATAAGCCTAGCAGGGCCGGGCGGAATTCGAAATTTTGCTTTTCGCAAATCGGGATTATTTTTATTTTTGGGAATTCCGCCCGGCCCTGGTTGGTACGTGTCAAATTGAATTCAACGTGAACTTTTATCGAAGCACATGTTTAAATTTTTCGGCATTGAAAACTGACAACCATTCTTTTTACCAAATTTTGCAACATGAAATTGCACTTTTAAAAATTAACTTGAATTTTCTGGACAGGAAGACAAGATACGAAATAAATTTCATGGAAAGGCGCACTATGAGTAGGTTAAATTTCCATACGCAACCTATCCGTGGTTCCACTGAAATCATGAAAATTCGAAGTTGCAGAGATTGGATTTTTGAAATAAATCAGAGGGGTCCGTAATTCCTATCTTATTTTTCAAGATATTTCATGAACGACTTGATGAATGTTTACTCTACAGATAAATTTAAATTACCGAAAATTTTCAAGCGGAAGTACTCACCTTGATCAGTAATGAAACATATTAGAAGTTTTGTAAATGGCTTTTCGCGATGAAATAATGTACTTCTCTAAATCAAATTTCGGTTGGATTTGGGAATTGAAACTCGGATGCCCATTTTTATATTCTGCACTTTTATTCCTTGAATAAAACCCAAGGTTTAAGAGGGTCTGAAACTTCGTCACTTTATTACCAAGAAAATTCATCATACTTTCGATTCTGAAGAAGTTTGAAACTTCTATTTAATCGATCTAATAAATTCTTTATCAGGAATATTGTTGCAAAAATCTCTTTTAAAAGTTACAAAAATCGAAAATCAACAGATCCGAAATTCAACAATCCAATACGGAAAAAAACACTTCCGGTTTGAATCGAATCCGAAAAAGTTTCAAAAATCTCATTGCTCTTTAACTTTTTCGATTTTTCTGTTGCAAATAAGGAAAATCGGGGTTTAGACAAACAATGGGAAAAGTCTAGTGATTCCCATTTTCGAATTTTATGTCATTTTTCGGACCGAAAAAGTCAAATTTCGACTAACTTTCCAATCAAACTTCTACTTGCATTACACGGGCGCCACGTTGCATTCGATTAATTTTCATGTCGAAGCACGTTGTCTCTGTTTGAAATGGGAGTTTTTTCGGTCCTTCAATTATGTCCGGATGGCCTGACTATCTGGAAGCTGAACTAATATACTTCGACATCCACTTCCCAGCAAGACATTGCAACAAGTTTCAATTGTGGAATGAGATATGGTATGCTGAAAATTGTCTCGGATACCCTTCTGCCCACACTTGTTTGTTTTTCGAGCCGCTCTGGCCTCACAAAATCCTATAATCTGACACATCAACCTCATCTTCTGAAAGTTCCTCATCCAACCAGACTATGGTTGATCTTCCAATACCCTATAAAAGGCAAATCCGGCAAATGAACGACATCCATCCGCAGCAGTGTAGCAGTCAACTGCTCACCCCTCTCCCGATCTCCATCCGGACAACTTCGGGCCAGAAACAGCCTCCAGCTCAGCTCCATCGTCACGATGCGCACCCTCACCCTCATCGCTCTCGCAGCTCTCCTGGCTGTGGTCGTCGCCAGAGCCGGCCCAGGAAGAGATAAGGCCGAAAGGAAGCCGGGAACAGCCGCAGGACGCAAGCGAGTCGATCCCGACGCCATGACAGATGCAGAGGGAGAGGAATTCGAGAAGGTCCGTCCTAAAAATTAAGAAATTTTAAATTAAATGCGATAAAAATCTTCAAACTCGCTCCATTCAAATATGTCTGATCTTTCGAAAATAAACTAATCTATATCGAAAATCAAACTAGACGTCTTGTTTGAAAAAGTTAACGCAAATTTTTAGAACAATGGATTCAACCCTCGCAAGAATCGAGCCAGAATGAACAAACTCCGTGCCAAGCAAGCTGCTAGAGCCCGCAAGCAGAACAACAACAAGGAGGCCGCTGCGAGAAGGGAGAAATTCAACAAGGAAGTCGGAGAGGTCAGACAGGAGAAGCCATTGACCAAGGAGGGTGAAGAGAACGTCGTCGATCTGTCCAAGATCAACGAAGAAAGCGGAGTTGCCGATCTCCTCGTTGAAGGTTAGTTCAAATAGAAGAGCAATCATAAAAAGAATATGCGACTGCTAAAATTGGCTTATATTGGAGCTTATCGTCTTTCGCCGAGCTGATCTACGGGTGGAAATTTTTCCTCAACTAGTAAATGGCGAAGAGTCAGAATGATTTCTTGTAAATGCCGGAGTGATTTTTTGTTAAACAATGCAGTTTTCCTAGAAAAAATATAAATAAGAAACACCACCATTTGACGAAAAGCCACTAGATAATAACAAAAATCACATCGCACACAATCTCTTCGTCATTTACAAACATCCGCTATTTTATTCGCTGAAGAGAAAACTTTCTAGATTAGTGTAAAATTTCGAACGTTTCCTTGCTATCATTTGGCAAGAAATACCTTCCATTCCGAACTAGTCTGGAAAAAGATCACCGTTTTCTCATGATACTGCTGAACTGAAATCGAATCTGATAGTCCTGTTAAGTATTTTTTCGATGGATTTCTAATCTAACACAAAATGGGAAGTGGCTATTTCTTCGACAAAAAAAAAATAAAGACTCAAACTGAGCCTTTTCTTTTTCTGAACTTATCGGATGATCCAAAGGTCAAAACTAGTCTGTCAAGAGCTTGAAAATGTGTCTCATTGGCGGGACTACTTTGTGCAGAACTAAATAGTTTGAGATAAGAGTATCAAATACACGCTATGATACTCGTATTTCAGGAGACATGAACTTGACTGACGAGCAATTCGAGGATTACGAGAAGGAGACCGAGGAATCTGGTGGAGCCAGAGAGAAGAGACAGGTTACTAAGATCTACAAAAAGTGGACTTCCAACACTGTCTACTACACCTACGATGCCTCGATCGATGCCACCAAGAAGGCCGCCATCGTCGCTGGAATCAACTATCTCGCCGCCCGCACCTGCCTCAAATTCGTCGAGAGCGCCACTGCCACCAACAGACTCCGCTTCATCAACGGAGCTGGATGCTACTCGTAAGCATTTTCTGTGTGATTAACAAAGAGCGAATGGTATTTTGTCCTGCTAGAAATGGATGAATGGATGGCTATGAGCATATTGTGAAAAGCAATCTGCTCATTCTTAGATGTCAGTGATCACTACCTTGTAGCAAGTTTTCAACGGCACTGCATTGATGTCACTTCTGTCAATGGTGGATAAAGATTATTCTTCCTCTCTTCAGGAACATTGGTATGATCGGTGGAGTCCAGGATGTCTCGATCGGCAATGGATGCGAAGTCATCGGAACCGTCGTCCACGAGACGGTGAGTATTTGAATTCTGGATGTACTTGAAGATTACTATTTGCTAAAATGCCAGCGAAGATGGTATTGAAGCACCCATCTTACGTTCATTAGTTTAGTTCTGATAAAATTAAAAGAAAAAAAAAAAAAAAGATTCTGAAATTCACTGAAAAACGATCTAAAATAATGTTGAATTCTACGCAGTGAACCTGCTGATAATTGAAATGATTTCGAGCATTTGTATCTTGTCTTTCAAAATGCATGTTCCAGATGCACGCTCTCGGTGTCTTCCACTTCCAATCGAGGTAAAAATGCCAATGCACTAAATATGAATTGAATTCCTTCAGATACGACCGTGATTCGTACGTCTCCATTGACATGACCTACGTTCCAGTAAGTGGCCATTTTTGGAAAATCGCTCGCAAATCAACTCTAAAATGAATTTAGACTGATAGACAGAGCAACTTCGACAAGTACACCTCTACTCAAACCGTCAACTATACTCCATACGAATATGGCAGCACCATGCACTATTGTATGTTCTTTCAGAAATTCTCGTTACTTTCAGTGAATAAGCAGCAGATAACAGGGCTTTGAAATGATATATTCCTTCCTTGCAATATAAATAATCATGGCTTAGTGATCGAAACGGTAGCATGCGCTACCAGGGAAGATCATGTTCTTTCGCTGTTTTTCTCTCAAAAGCCGATTACTTGAGGAAATGATCGCGACAAAACATAATGGATATACAGAAGCGGGCACAAATATTTGGTCACCCATGAAAACTTGAATTTGAATGCCTAGTTTTTGTACTTGTGAAAGTCTAATCCGCCAACCTTTCATTGCATGATGAATGGCCACATCGCGTGTACAAAATTTCACCCGAATTGCATCATCGTGAGTGTCTAGATCATGTACGCAACAATTATCGGTGGCAGGATACTACTTTTATCCACTACCGTAGTTAGTCCAAATATCGAGTCTGGGTTGAATGTTGAAAGTCTTGATAATAGTTTTGGTTTCACATACCGCTATGCACATGCGAGTTTTCAGCTGCCAACTCATTCGTCTCTCAGGACGGAGCCATCTCAATCTGGCCGAGCGACCAGGACTATGTGTTCACCATGGGCAACAGAATCGTCTCCTTCTACGATATTAAGCTCGTCAACACTCACTACGCCTGCACTTGTGCCAGCGGAGCTACTTGCGTCAACGGTATTCACGCGACTCCATCCATTCAAAGAAGCAATTGTTATTTCAGGAGGAGAGAGAAACCCGAAGAACTGTGCCCAATGCCTGTGCCCCATGGGTTATGGTCAGTAGCCTCAAGCTATGGATTCATGAGAATCTACTGTTTACAGGTGGAACCACGTGCAGCGAGAGACCAGCTGGATGCGGATCGGCTCTCACAGCCACCACTGCTTGGCAAACAACCCTCATCCAGGTCGGAGTTGACTCGCAGACCGTCAGAAATGACTTCACTCTCTGCACCTCCTGGGTCTCTGCTCCAGCTGGCAAGACTCTCCAATTCAACATCACTGGAAACTTCAACACCCAGTGCCAATACGGATGCCCATTCAATGGTAGACAATGTTTGAAAGAATGCATACAAACAGTGATATTCCAGGACTCGAGATCAAGAACAAGGCTGACCTCAAGGCTGCTAGCCCAAGGTAAAAAAACTCCTTTATTCTTTCCACGTCTGGCTGTAATTTGGAGAATAGGAAAACCTGTAAATGATAGCATTGAAGAGTCCATTAAAAACATTCAATTTCTTCATTGTTTCTCAAATAATTCACAAAATTGACTTGTTTCAGACACTGCTGCGCCAACACCTTCAACAAGGTCATCTCGTCGACCAACAATCCAACTCCACTCATCGCCTACAACAGATACTACATCACCCAATTCCAAGTCGCCTACAAATACGTGTAATGGCATCCGGCTTCTTGTTGAATGACTGCAACACCCATCTTCACCTAACCTAAAACCTGATTTTTTGCACAATTTAGAAACACCCAAAACACTTTCTACGATCACTAGATTCCTATCCCATGTAGATATCTTGTAATTTATTTTGAACCTTATATGTTGTACAAATTCTTCTAGTTCAACGGGATAATAAACATTTGCATGTTGAAATTGGACTTTGTCGCTATAGTTGAGACCGTCAGTCATTTTGCCAAAAACATATTCTCGCTTTAGTTGTATACATTGACTTGTAATATTCCAATTTTTGGACATCAAGATGCACGAATTTCTTTCAAACTCTGCCTTTTATACATCCTTTGAAAGACTGCTAACTTGCTAGTTTCGTGAGGTATTTGGCAGTTGACATTCTTGATTGTATAAGAAATGTTTTTCGGTATAAGTGCCCAATTATCAAACCAAAATCAATTGGGTTTTACGTTGCATATCAAACGAAACTTTTCTTTCCGGCCATATATGGTTTATGAGGGTTATCGTGGATAGTTGCTGAGAACTAAGCGTGCACAGACAGATAAACACTAACAAAATACTAAAAAGTAAGATATGAGGTGTGCATTTGCGTCGTTTATAATCGATAAGTAAATACACGGATAGTTTTATTTCGGCATGCATCTTCAAGTGTTAGGAATCGATTTTAGTCTGATAAATATTGCGAAGCATCAGTTTAGTAGTTTCATTCTCCTTTCTTCAATGACCAATTTCAAACTCATTAATTGCCGACTTTCTCGTTCAATCAATACTCTTTTACTATTTCCATTTTGAAATAATACTACGTGTTGGTTGTTTAGGTCTCTTAACAAAGATGTTAGCCAAGTTACCAGTCGAAATTATATTGTTGATCTGCCAATACCCCGAATTCAAAGACCTAGGACAGTTGGCCTGGACTAATAATCGGATGATGCAAATAATCAAGAAATATCTACCGATAGCGCTCGAGAGGAAAATTTTATTCTATCGTAAGAAAATATTTTTCGTATGAGCGAAAATTAATTCTAGTATTTAGTGTATTATAAAAACGACGATGTTAGAGAAGGAATAATTTGTCTGTTTGATTCGCATACTAATTTTGTTAAGCAGATTACGAAATTTACCAATTATGTATTAGCATATGAAGTAGCAACTACAAAAGATAAGGTAGATTAGTTTATTTGGCATTGCCAATTTTGTAAATTTTAGATTTTTGCAATTAGATTTGATGAAAAATCGTTTGAAATATTCGATCTGAATACTCGACAAATTTCAGAAGGTCTTATCAACGAATCCATGAATGATCGATTCAAAGAATTTTACAGGTCCAAATCCTCCTGAATGGCGTGACTATGCATCTGTGGCTTGTTTCAAGGACAAATTGTATTATTTGGGTGGATTGGATCCTAACACATGGGAAGATACGAATCGTGTTGATGTAAAAAAAATCGAATGAAAGTTCATGAAATAATTTATTCAGGTTTTAATAGATGGAAGATGGCAAACAGGACCTACATTTCCTATTCCAATTACATATGCTCAAACAATAACATGTGATGCAATTTTATACGGTCACATTATAGCATGCTCATTATCGCAACTATGAATATTCAGTTATTGATGGATATACTAGTAATAAGATATATCGATTATCAGACGATGAACGGGAATGGGTTGAGATTGGAGGGATTCCAGAAATACGAGTTTCATTCGGAGTTGCATCGTTAAATGGAAGAATTTACGTGACTGGAGGAGTGAAGTTGTTAATGTTGTATGATAATAATGCACCATTATATATTTAGTAATCATTATGATATATTAAACTCCTGTCTGTGTTTCGACCCCTCAGCTCCAGTTGACAGTCGAACTTCTCTAATCGCTGATATGAATTATGCAAGATTTCATCATTCGCTCATTGTCGCTAACGGGAAATTGTATGCAATCGGAGGGTGAGCTGAGATTTGGCATATCTTGATACGAAATATTTGCTAACAGATTTGAAAACTCTCCCTATGAAAAGTATTGTAATTCAATCGAGGAATACGATCCACAAACGAATAAATGGCGTGAAGTCGGAAAATTAAAATTTGAATAACGCCGTTTAAGAGTGAATGTCAGTAAGGATCAAAGTCAGTATAAACAGGGGTCCGCAAATCGAGCTGATTTTCACATATATTGTTCAGTTTTTCACGCTGATTATGGTAAATTTTGATATTCTTTCCAAATATTCCTTTTCAAGCCATGCTCATTTCATTTTCTGCCTCGTTCATCTGTGCCATTTCCTTCTGCTTCGTATGGCAGGCTTTTTTTTGCAGATTCGCATTTGGAATGGACCCCTCATTCTCTTTATCCATTTCTTATCCTTCCATTTCATTCTTTTGTCCCAGACTACGGTGCCTAATTCGAGTCGTCTTTCCATTGTCTGCCTAATAACTTTTCCAGCATTGCTCTCTTGGGAATCGAAAAATAACTGCTCCAATTTAATTGTCCTGGATTCTTATACATTTTAGCAAAAATTAAAAAGTTGTGATAACCATCTAAAAATTCATATATTGAAAAATTACTTCATTGGAGATTGATTTAAAAACACAAATTTTGTACGAAAATATGAAATAGCTGTCAAAACGTTCATTGTAATGTGGTGTGCAATACGGATGGCAATCAAATGAAATAAGGTAATAACTTACGGACATAAACCAAAACGAAAACGTTTATTGCAAAGAAATTGAACCAATACATATATGATATCTGACACAATAAATTAGAGTGCCTCAAAGACACGAGAATAGGCCTGGGTGAAAATGAATGAAGCTTAGCTCGATGGGTGGGAAGAGAATGGAAAATTGGAAGTCGACATAAGGAGTATTGCTAAGGACTGATCAACTAAAAATGGTACTAAATTTACAAATTAAAGGCTTGCATTGTGTAATATTAAAATTAATTGCAACACAATGCGCTAATTGCCCCTCATCAAATTTGTGAAATTTATTCTTTTTTCAATTTCTCAGCCTTAACAATATGCGCGGGGCGCCGCAAAATCACTGCTGAATCAGCAGAATAGGCTCACACTTTGGGGATAATCATGATTTTGATAAGAGAACACGGGAATGAGTATTCAGAATAGGATAGATCTACCGAATATTTTGCACAGAAAACTAGAAATCAGTCCTTGTGAGGACATGCAGATAGGACGGCAGAAATAGTGAGAAGTGGAGCTGAGGATGCAGCCAAAGGATCAAGGAGTGATAGAAGTTGCTGGTAGCCCAGAGCCTGCTGAGTGCATTTCAGACAGATTGAACCTGAAATAAAATTATTATGATTGAAGATAGTTATCCACAACTTAGGACATTGAAGCCAAGTATTCGGAATAAAAATTCTCAAACGAGGATAGCCTTTTCATTTTAGACACTCAACACATTCAATTAGAACTGTTAGACTAGATTCCTATGTATGAATTTATCGAATATTTCAATAATAATCTCACCCGAATCACTGTCATTCTGTGGCGTGCTAGTCTCCTGTACCCTCTCAACCATTGCCTTCTCCCGTTTCTGCTTCCTTCGAAGTTTAATTTGGTCAGCCATGAGTTTCTGTCTTTCGACGACTACCTGAAAGAATTGTAATTGAGCTATTTCTTCATGTTCTTCATGAAACATTGAATGAGATTTTTTCTCGGCTTGAAGTTTTCTATGAAATCTTTTCGTCATAAAAATGATTTCTTCGTAGGTCGTTTACATGAGAAAATCTAATGAGATTTACGAGATCGTAAGAGACGTATGATTTATGAATTTAATCGCATGATGAAATGAAGTTTCGATGGGAATCTGTGCTTGAAAAGTGTCCGAATTAACAAATAATGTGAAGATCATCCTGATTCTGATCATTTGATCACTCTACAAAATATAATATCCGTCGAATTTGGCTTTTTGTGTTATGAATATTTTCGGCATGATTACCTGACACTTTGCACAGAAACATTCCTTGAACGGACAGATCCTCTTGTGGCCTTTCAGTCGGTTGACCACATTGTGCTGAGCACATCTTTGGCAGTTCGGACGACGTTCTGAAAGTCGAGTTGATTTTGTCGTAAAATATTAGCTTCTTCAGTTCTCTTCCATGCCATCCTTCCTGCGATGAGTTATGCTAGCTATTTTTCATCCTCTTCTATCATCAGCTCCTAGGATTTCATCTGTGCAGTTTTCAGTCATAAAGCGATGTCTCTTTGAGATGAAAGATAATTTCGCTGCCACTTGGTTCTGTGCTGTTAGCGATGCGTTCGGTGCGACGCTTTGGAAAGAAACTCGATGATTGGAATAATGCGCATAGAGAATGACGAATGGAGACTGAAGAGACACAGCTGTTGAGGCAATTCATTTGGGAGAACTGGATAGAGAGAAGAGGCAGGCGTTTTTTGAAGGCAATGGGGATGGACCACCCACAAAATGATGCTGCAGAACACCACACGAAATCACAATTCTCTTATAGATAAGATGATTCTCTGCCTTTTGTTTGAACGTATGGACATTTTTGAATGAATTTGATCTGATCCTCGCCTTATTCATGCAAAAGATTGTTGAGTATCTTAGAGAAAGATAATATTAAATTTTAAAAATAATCTTGACAACTGTCACTCTTCGGAAGAAAGTAACTATTCAATATTTTCTACAGTATTTATGTAGTGAAAGTTACAAAATGAAAAAAGCACCTTTTATCTTACTGTTGAACGAGTTATCGTCGACAGTTTTGAGTTGTGCAAATTCATCGGAAGACTGGCTTGGTCCTTCATTCGAATCTGTTTCTCCATCCATCTGTGACAGTCGACTGTTGAGCTCACGACGTCTTTCGACTAGCTAAAATTCCTACTCATAAGAATCAAGCAAGTGAGAAATTTCGAATTGTTAATGTTTTGTGAACCAAAATGACACAATTTTTACTACATTGAATTAAGGTAACATTTGATTAAAAACCGCCAGAATGAGAAATGAAAAGAATAGCCAGATTTCGTTCCATCGTTATTTTATTACCAATTATTATTACCAAACTCACTTCGCAATCATTGCATCTGCAGTCCCTGTAGAGGCAGTTCTGCTTGTGGTTCTTGCGTTTCTCCCTGAGTCCGTGGTTTTCGCATCTCTGGCAGTAATAAACTCGCTTCTCCCCAAATAGTTCCGGCAGAATATCTTCTATGTTCATATACGGAAACAGCCTGGGTCTAAATTCGTCTTGATTTTGTTAAGAATAGAATGTTATTGAAATTTCTCGAACGATTTTGAATAAAATACCATCTAAAGATGGAAATTAATGGCGAAGAAAGAAATACATGTTTGTATCTGAAAGACATATTCTCATTCGCTTTCTTATTTTCAAACTTTATCCCAATTTTCCTTTCCCCTCAGATATCTATCTTTCGACGGCGAACAGAGTGAAGCGACTGTAGCGCAATAGTAAGATGTTGAGTTTAGAAATACAATTTGGCAACGGTCACGACTTTTGAAAAATTTGGCAGACAAACGAGAGAGCGAATGAGAAGCTAGAAAAATGAGAGACAGGACCAGATTTTGATAAAATACAGAAGTAAGAAAGGTCGGATTCGAAAATTCTTCTTTGAAAGAATGTGAATGGACGAGTTTCGAGCAGCGACTTTCCCAAATGAAAATTTGAATTTGAATGGGAATCTCGGACGAAATGTGAACGGAAAGGGTAAAGGAAAAGTCAATTAGGGAGGCAACTCGTTAGGTTTGAGAGCGTCAGAAGGTGGCTGATGGTTGATGAGAAGTGGAGTGAGAAGGCAAAGGAATGAGGCCTTGTGAGTCCTTCTTTCTCTTTCGATTCAAGGAGTACGGTGTGTCTGCGTCTCCATCCTTCTGTTGCCTTTGCTCCGCCCCTCAATCTCTCAGTTACGTCTAATTGGCCACATTTCAACTTTCATCAATCATATGCACATGAGCATGAGCATGACTGTAAATGCTCGATTCGAGAAAGAACTGCAATAAATATGCAAAATTGTGAATGGCTACATTTATGTAATGTGATAATTGATAAAATGATGGTGGAATAGAGTGGCTATCTAAAACAAGTAACCTTAAAAGGTAAGTTGATGTTAGCAATCAGATGAAGTGGCATCCAAGAATATTCGCCGAGTGGGCCACCACAGAGAGAATGAAGAAGGGCTTGGTGTCTGGAAGGGTAAAGAGGGTAAGTGATGGAGAAGGGGAGAGGGAAGAGGAATCTGTAAGAAAGAGGGAGGAAGGGCTGTCGTAGCAATAAATCGAGCAGGAGAAACGCAAAAAAACACTGCACAGATCGAAATAAAACGAGAGGAAAATTGAACGAACGAAATGCAAAAAATGAAGAGAAAAATGCCACACACACATGGCAAGGAGAGGGTCGATAGGGGAAATGCGTTTGCATTTGCATGAACGTACACAGAACACACTGACTGGCAGATTGGCTGAAATAGATATTCGAAATCGGTAATATTCGATAACGTTGATTCTTGGAAGAGGATCCGAAAATTCAAGTTGGAAAACTTTTATACATTCATCATCTAATGAATGAAGTTCTTTCCCGAAGCATTCGAATTCTATATGATGCAGGACTTCAACTTTGAAACAATTTCACTTTGGATGTGTTAGCAGCTTTCATTTCGGTTTCAAAGTTTTAAAACCTAAACTAGACTTTTGAATATTTTTAACCTGAACTCCGCTCCAATTTAAAATATGTTCGTATCTAATCTTTATGCCCTTTGATTCGTTTTTCCTAATTCCTATGAGAAAAATTCGGAGTAATTTTATCAAAACTTCAAGATTTGACCAAAAATTGACCATCCTCGGTCAGATCGACGAAATCACATTCACATTCCCATTTGCAGTGTTTGCAGAGCAGTGGCCATTTCCTGCTGCATATTCTCATTCTCATATTCGAATATGATCGAATGATCGAACGAAAAAAGGAGGGAATCGAATTCGACTTGACCCGTCCCGGTCTGCTGCTTGTTACCCCTCGCCCTTGCCCTTTCTTCCCGAGCCGTTCCCTTCCCTCCCTACCCATTTTTTTTGCTAACCTTGACGATGTCATCCAACCTAACCTCTCTCTTACATTTTGCGTGTGTTTTTTGCCGTGTCCGTGCGGGCGCGGGGCCACAAAAGCGACCGATTACGAAAGGTGATAAAACTGCAAAATGCTGTAGGGAAGGGGCTGCTGTGTTTGTGAAACATAAATGCAAGGACGAACACATTCGGATAGAGGGAGGAATTTTGAACAGAAAGGTTGATGATTCTGAGAATGAACATGTAAGAATTACTGATCTGAGAAATTATCTACAAGCTTCAATGTCAACAAAGACTAGATTTTTTAGTTTCAATGATAGTGATGAACGAAAGTAATGATTTAAAAACTGAAACGAAATGCATTTTTGTTGACTTTATATACTCGTCACCGACTTTTGAGTTATCGAATTTTATTTTTCTAATGAGAAAGAAGCGTTGAGCATGATAAACCCTTTCACGGTAATAAAATTTCACCCATTTCTGGATGGAGAATTTAGACTTCTGCTAACGAAATTTCTGCCTTATCGTTGATAACTACAATATCATTTTATTCGAAAATTTCAATTAAAATGTATTCATTGTATGCAACGAATAAAATTAATCTTCGTTATCTCAATTCAAAAGCATGCAGTTTTCTCGAGATTTCGAGTTACAATTGAATTGTTCTTCCATCCCATTTCCAGTCTTTATTTATGGCTTTCCAATTTTACCTCTTCACATTTCCCGTTCCTCTTTTCTTCACCATCAAACTCTCAAATCACAAATATACCAAGTTGACAATTGCAATAGATTCTGCTATTTCCCTTCCTTTCCAATTTCACTTTTCCTTCAATTCTCAGACAATCTTCATTATTCATCTCGGTCAGAGCTCGATCTTCCAATTGCTCTTTGTAATGGTCTTTTCCCCTTTTTCATGTTCATTTTCCGTTTCCATTCCAAATTTCAAGTCAACGATTCGGACAAAATGACAGCTAAATTGTCTCTGCCACAGGACATGCAAAGCATTGTTTTCGCTAGCCACAAACTATTTATTGTGCATTTCATAAGCGAATAAAATGATGATATTTGATGTGCAACACTGATATGAACTCTAACACAATATATTATAAAAATATTTCACAAGGAAATTAATTCCGAAATATCTATCATGAAGCCTTACTATTGAGAAACTCACTTATGAAATGCACAATCAATGATTTACGCATTTTCAACACATTATGGTTAATCTAATACGAAACTACTTCATTAATTTGCCCGTATTCGAGGTTTATGCAGCCTCAGACCCGTGTGCTTCGACATGAAAATGGAGTCAAATGTCATGGGAAAGCGAGGAGAAATTGCTTATCGGCTTAACTTCGACTGCAAAATTTAAGTATCTAGAATCATGGCGAAATGCACACTTTGAACATTCCATCCGCATGTCGAAGCTTTTCGAATAGAAATCACAAAATCGATGAATAACATCAAATAAATATATTGTGCATCGACTAAATGGCTATCAAAGCAAGTCATGGTTATTAGGTAAATCGTGACGTAATTGTCTGAATGCACAACTCAATCGATGGATTCGAATAGGGCCGAGAACCCAGAATAGCTGTTCTGTAGATCCGAAGAAAATACGATGAACAAGCTGGAGCCAGTTGAATTGACCGAAAAGAAACCCGGTGTTCCAGAATATCTAAAATGAAAACTTGATTCGGCAAAATCTCATATTTGATGCGCTAATATTGTCGAAGACCGGGTATTTGAGACAGAATAAATGGCAGCTTAGGTTCCTTAGCCATGCGAAAAATCATCGCTTTCTATGAAATAGCTTAGAGAGAAGATGTCCATCTTTGTCCGCTTTAATCTCGTGGTAAAGTTTTTATGTAACAAAATGGTGAAGAATCAAAATAGTAAAATAAACGGCACATATTTTCAAACGAGACATTAGCACTTCATAAGATACTGATTTGATTGTACGTCAAAGATCCGGCATCAATATCAACATTAGGTAATGAAAAAATTGTATACTCAAGTTTGCGCGTCATTTATTTTGCTTCAACTAATTGGATATTAATGATACGAAAATTCATAACTTACGTTCCCAGGCTAAAATATGTGATATTTGGCCCATCATAAATTGTCACGGTATCGAATCCATCCTGAAATGCAGCTTATATTTACAAGAAAATTCAACATTATCTCTACCTCTGTTACGAATGCAACAAACTGCAGGAATATTCTGAAACCGATTTATCTTGCATTTTTGACAATTTTGAGACTAACCTGCTCTTGGTGGTCGTGATTAGGTAGTTGCATTGGATGTTATTCGGGTAGTTGTAGGGAAAATTTGGCGAAGTGATTAATCCGAAGGTCGAATTTTTCGGTGCTGGTTCACAGGAGTTTTTCACTTGGAACGGCTTATCTTCTAAATTTAAGACAATGAAATTTCAATAATACCCTTTATAATAATATGGTAAACACATTTTCAAACAATAGAAGTTGGTAGATTTATTTGATAAGGTGAGCAAGGTAGATACAAAATTGTTCGAAATACTAACTGGGATTAGGGTCCCATTCAATTGCGAATCCTCTGGCAACTCCAATCATGTCTGTGGAGAATCTGATGACCACGATATTGCTCGTCAGATTCAGTGCAGATCCTGCCGCATCGCCAGAAAATCTGCAGACAGCGAATTATCTCGCCAAAATATTTGCTGGGAAATTTACACGAAGTCAGGGTTTTTCGTCGTATCTCCCCCATCGTAGATATCCACATGGTCATAGTCTTGTTCTGTGAAGAAATCCAGGAACGTCAGAATGACTGAGTTTCCAACAGGTACCTGAAAACAACTCCTTTCTCCTAATAATCTCGAATTTCAATTACCGTAATAGTCGTGAATTGGTCCAGATTATCATCATAGTTATCTAAAATTTACGCTGAATATAAGTGACTATAGTAATTATTTCATTTTGCAGTGACGAGAAAAATTTAAGACCAAACGCTGACTTTTAACAAAAAGCGTGATCACACTTTTCATGAAAGACTTATGCCAAATTGTTATACATATAAAAAAAACTATTAGGCATAAAGGTCGATCGTTTTTTAGTTATGTTTGTTTTATGGAAAATGTTTTAAATCATCTTATAAGCACGTTTAGTTTCATATATTTGCTCGCCACTAGATTCCTCTTCATGGTTTCACAATTCTGTATATTGTTGTATTTTGTGATGATACCTGGATAATTGGGACTGAAAAGAACTCCGCTCGAGTCGGAAATGGATCGATTTTCGGTCCTCACGAATGCAGAGGTCGGAAGAATGAGAAGCAACGGAAATAGGGGAAACATCTGGAAGTTAAGAGGTCATGAGATAGGGAAGACAATGAAAAGAAGGGATCGGACAGGTACGGACAGGTAAAAATGGAGATAATCTGGTGATTATTGTAGAGAAACTGAGGATGGGACAGATTGTGCTTGTCAAAACAGACTAAACAAATATTGAAGAATCTCAAAATGTCTAAATTTTGTCAGAAAATGCCGAAAATTGAAGGGCGTGAGAAGTGGAATCGAGACGAAAAGGCGATTTGAAAGGCAAGAGGCCATTTTCCTCCTTGCCTTCTCGTTCTGCTTGACATTCGGAGGCTTTGCTATCAGATTGAAGGGTAAGCTGATTTAGATAACATTAACGTGGAAAGAAAATGCAAAATCGAGAGAAACGGGGCATAACATCAGTGATAATTTATGAGCCTCATATCAGAGACGCGAAGTGGAAACGATTTTCAGCGAATTTTTCGAATTCCCATCACGCCCCGTTCTGTGGTGTAACTTTTTTGGAGATTTTATCAGAAAAGGCTATTTTGAAAGATCGTAAGATTCAGTGATTGTTTATTTTTAAACATGAAAATATCACAAAAATTCGGAAACCCATTTGATTTATTCTTTAATTGATTAACCCATATTATTCTAATCCGTGATCCACACAAAGCGCGGGCTTATCTAACAAATTTGAATCATAAAATCTGAATACATAATTTTACAAATTATCTCAAATTCGTGGATCTATAGTGATAAGATAAAATTATGCAATCACGAGATATTGATAGATATCCCAATTGTTCTGCTGACGAAGTATCAATTATCAGAGCTGTGCAATTATAAGATCGCGATTTTCTGCTGTTAAAATTTCACCACTTCTCTGATAAGGAACCAAATAGTTTAAAATATTAATAACTTAAAGATTGTATAATATCTTGTTCGAAATATCATTGGATAGATTGGTAAAATGCACTGAATCCCGATGCAGTGTTGACGAGATCCGTCACGAAATTGATGTACATCACATTTCCTGTCGTTACAATCGGCGTCAAATTAGAAGGGTCGCCAGATAGCCTAAATATTCAACAGTTCAAATAATGACTACTAGGCGAAAAGCTTTTGTATCACCACTATGATTCTTTTGGTAATTGACCCTCCTAAGTACAGAAACTCAACTGAGACTATGCACACATACTGGGGTGACTTTGTTATGAAGTTTTTATCGAAGTTAACTCGAATTAACTTATTAAGCTACGTATGAATGAAACAGCTACAGAAATGAGGGTGTAATGCAAAACCTTTCGAGGCTCACAGCGTTATAAAATTTTATATTTTATTAAAACGACTCACGTTGCAATTATCGGTCCACCTACGCCGTCATAAATTGTAACAACGTCAAATAACGCTTCTGAAATACGCAATTATATCGTCAAATTTCATCCAATATCATTAATGTTTAATTTTGTGAAGCTAATCGAAAATATTTGGAAGATTAATGGACAACAAATTCAATGAACTATTCAGAAGATCTCTAGTGTTGTGACTTTTTACTTCAAATTTTTAATAGAGAAGTTTCTTGCCTGTGTTGAAAGCGGCAAAATCAAGTTGAATTCGCTTGCTTGTGCTCGTAATTGTCCAAGTGCAGTTCAAACTATTGTAGTAATCGTAAGGCCAGTTTGGACTACAAAGAAAATAACAATCATTAACCGATTTTTGATGCAATGTTATTGATACGTTAAGCTTGTGAGTTTGATAGAAATCATTTGCATGGATTAGCTGATTGATTGGAAATGCCCTGTTCATTGTTAACACATCAGTTCATTAGTGTATCAAATTGCCTGTCTGTTTTTGGGGCTTACCTCGTGACGAAACCTTTGTCGGAATTGTAGAGAGGAGGAGGACAAGTGTCGGAAATAATGTATGAGGCGTTCACTAAAGTCAAAAAGATGAAAATGTTTCGGGAAATTTTCCGAGTTCTCATAATTTATTAGAATTTTGTGAGGTTTCAAATAAACTCATGTGGGTCTTCGTGAGAATATGATTTTCCTCTGCCAATTCAGAATAAGTTATGGTTCGTGGTCACGTTATGTTGCAATTGAAAATTTAGTGAGTGCTAGCCCTAATTCTTCATTATCAAACCTACAGCTAAAGAGATCTTCGGGAAAGATATCTGCATGAAATCATAAAACTAGTCAAAATTATTACAGTAACCTAATAGAATTTTTCATTCTAGCAATTTTTCAACTTTCAATGGAAAAATGCATACAAGATTTTGAAGTTGACTTGATTTGATTTCAGCGCAATTTGTTGTATTTTATCACATTTCACAAGAAATGTTATAGCAAACTTTAAATATACTCACTTTCAATCGCATCGAACTGTATGGCGAATCCCTTGGCTGTTCCAGTTAGATCAGTTGTGAATTCGAAAATGGCCGTGTTACTGCTGAGGGCGTAATTTTGACCCGTGCAGTCTCCTGACAATATGTAGGTGGGAGTGGAATTGCCTCCGTCATAGATTGTCAATACATCGAAATATGCCTCTGTCACAAAATCCATCAAAGTTAGGTAGATGTAGTGATCTTCTGGTACCTGAATTGTTATCTCAAATTCGACACATTCTATCATCAGCAACCATTAATTGTCCTTAATTTCTTTATTACCATTTCCATTTCTCATATCAAGCAGACCATTCGCCTTATTTTATCGTTTTTCACTGGGCAATTAAATTAGTTCAGGGCAAAATGATATTGAAAATTCTTGAAAATATGCACATTTCGGTCAGACAAACAGGAATTGGGTTTTGATAAAATCGCAGGTCAATAAAATGACATATATAGAACCTACCGTGATATTATAAGTCATTTTGATATTGTTATCGTAATCGCTTGGATAATTAGGTGAATAGAAGACTCCGCTGGGCGCAGTAATTGTGACATTTTGAGATATGACTGGGACTGAGTAGGTTAGAATGAGTGCTAGAAGTAGTACAGTTTGGTGCATGATGAAGTGGCTGTAAAGGGCTGTTTCTTGTGAAAATATTTGTGAAGACGAGGAAAACAGGGTCTCTGCTCAGCTGCCTCGAGCCCACCACTCTCTGCCTCTGCCTTATCTGTCTGACTCCGTAATTCCCTTTCCCTTCGAAACTCGCCCCAACCTCTGTGAATCGGTACAGCCAAGCAGCCAGGCAGGCAGGCAGTAAATGACAAGTAGTCTTAACGAGCTAATGGCTTTTTGATAATCATTTTTATGAAATGCCTTCTCCCGTTAATGAACCCCAGCCAGAACTCAAATTCCTGTTCCTCCCATCTTCAATCATTCGCAATTTTCATATCGTCACTTTATCACTTATGACTTATTTTTCCGTTGATAACCCTGACTCGCACAATTTATTCAGTTACTTTCAGATTGTTTTTGAGATAAGATGTGCAAGAGAATTTCGATTGTTTATGTTCTTCATACCATACTAGTTATTATTTTGGGAATGAATGAACGGAAATCCGATTTTTCTTGCAGAATTTCTAGCCTAATCTAAACGAAATGAGGTAAACTTTTCAACTTGATATAATTTTTAGATTCTCTTAGTTTTATTAGCGATAATTGGTAAATTTCTAGAATAGGAGATAATTATATATACTTTCTTCCACATGACACTTTTATCGCACCCCTAATGGCGATCTTCTTTTATCTTGCCATCTAAATATTCCGTTAGTTTTTCCTCCCTAATATTCAATGTCATTGGCATTCATTCTCCTTGCATAATTACATCATCTCCGAGTGTCTATGCAAATCTGCCATTGTCTATGTCTTTGTCACTTCACTTGCCACCCTCTCATCCTCCATTCCTACCTCTCACCTTCAAATTCCTTGTTTTATCCTTTCCTCTTCCGTTTCCTACAACAGCTTCTCGTATTTTTCCCTTCACAAACCGGTCGTTTTCCTCCTCGTCTCTTTCTCTGTTGCCTCTATCCCATTGCACACTCTTTCATTCGCTCTAGTCAATAGGGAAGGAAGCACTGCTGCACTGCAGTCTTCAGCACAACACAGATTATGAGCTGCCTCCTGACTTTGTTTCTACTGCATTTTTCATTCTGATTATTCACCTTTTTATGGCTTCCTTATTAATTTCGTGATTTATTATTTTGTTTCAGTGTTTTATGGATGAAGATGCGGAGGGAGGCGCAATAATGAATGGAGACAAGGAGAGTTGGGCTGTGACTTGTCTGTCCAAACAGGTGCATTATTATTTTTATTTTGCCTTTTCATAATATAATATAACTTTAAAGTTACTTCCTGATATGGATATCCAAATTTAATAATATTTTGGTTAGGTTTAACTTTACCCTACATCTTGAATGAACTATGATTATGGACATGTTTTACAGAGCAACAGAACTGTGGACGGAATGGAGGCAACAAGCAGTTCGTCAGCAAACTCAGTCACGTATTCTAATCCAAGTCTGCCAGCGGCCACATTTGAACAATTCGATCTGTTCAGGAGGGATTTGCTGCTCTGCGATGTTCATCTACAGGTATAGTTTAGCTGCTGCAAAGCTTTTCATAATTCAAGCAAAAATGTGAGTATGATCACGTGCTGAACATTGAATATCGTTGAAATCAGTTCAACTATGCCATCTTGAACTATGAATAGTTTTGCAAATTTAGAAAATTTAACGGCCAATTGTCACCTAATGATACAATATTCCGTTTGTGTGCTTCTATTTATCACGAATTAAGGGATTACAAAATGTATAATAGCATTTCAGACGGATGACGGTAGAACAGCTCATGCACATCGTCTGATTCTGGCTGCCACAATTCCCTATTTCAAATCGTTGTTCACTAAAGAATGGAAGGATTCGAAGGATGAAGTGGTTAGCATTCAGGTTGGTGTAAATCGTTTTACTATCCAATAGATTTTTACTAGAAATGCAAGGTTTGAAGTGAATGTTAGCTTTATTCATCGGAATGAAAATCTCACTCAAGACTTCTTCATTTAGAATTTTCCTAAAAATAAACTTGACCCTAAATTTCTTGCTAATTTCAATCATTTTATTTTCAGGGCATTTCCTACGAAGCTCTGACTCAACTCATCGACTTCGTCTACACGAACAGAATCGCAATCAGCAATGCAAACGTGCAGCATCTTCTGCATTCTGCTTCATTTCTTCAGGTAAGATAAAGTTTTCTATAAAAATATTTCAAATTCAAAACTTGTTGAATTTGGATCAGATAATTTCCCCTATCCCCTCTAATCCGATGAAAATCTCAAATTATTCTTGAAAGTATTCTGTTCCTTCCTAATCTGAAGCCATGCTAGTTCTAAATCCTTTTATTATTCTTCTTTTTCAGATGGATTATGTGATTTCGTGCTGCGAGTCATTTTTGTCTCAGCAGCTCAGTCTCGAGAATTGTCTGCAGTTACGGTCGTTCTCCATGAGATACGAGTGCAAAACGCTCAGGAATGATGCCGACAAGTTCGCTGCCGATAACTTCCGGGTAAATAAAAAATCTATTTTTTCCACACATGAAAACGATGGCATAATTTTGATTGTTATTCGCCTATTTGTGAAAAGTTGATTCTTGTTTCAGGAAATGTACAAACTGTCGGAATTCTACGATATTTCCTTCGATCATCTACTCGACTTGATAAAGAGGTCCGATCTGAACGTTCGATCTGAAAACGAGGCATTCGAAGCGATTGTCAATTGGATTGAGAGGGACAAACAGAACAGACAAATCCACTTCCCTACACTCTTCTCACAGGTCAGCATTTTTAGTGTTAAAGGTTTTCATGAATCAGATCGAGTATTATGGAGATAAAAATGCTGACGCCTATTTATTACTCTTTTCGACTATATTTTACCATTTCTTCGAAGCTGAAACTTTCCAGATCCGTCTCTCCCAACTCTCCACCCCATTCCTGTGTGATGTTGTGCGCGTTCACCCCTTAGTCCTCGAATGCAGCGACTGTTCGCAGCAACTCACCGATGCCGTTTTCGATCGACTTTCTGCCCCTCAGAACTCATTTGGATCTCAGATTTCTCTCTCTGGTTCAAAGAGTTCTGGACTAGAGAATTCGGATTCTTACAAGGTATTCAAAATAGTTATTTTTCTTTAGAAAGTATAGTTGCGTTTCAGGCAACCAGAGAAAATGTTCCTTCGAATTCACTAATCAGATTGAACCAATTGGAGCTCCGAACAAGCATCGCAGGGACGATATTCTGTGCTGGAGGAAGAGGTTTGGAAATTATATTTTCAGTCTTTTCATAACTTTCACATTTTCAGGAACGGCAGGAGATCCCTTCAAATCAGTGGAAGCCTATTCTCTTCGACTCAATCAATGGTTCAGCGCTGCCGATATGCTTCAGCAGGTTGGATATTTCGTGATTTTATAGACTTGTAACAAACTGAAAAATGAAAAAATAACGCATGGTATGTTATGAAAATATATTCATTTTACTTTTCAAAAGTAATTGATAAAATTAATGTTTCAGAGACGACACGTTGGATTGGCCTGCACGAAAGGCAGACTGTATGCAATCGGAGGACATAATGGAGTTAACCATCTTGCGACTGCTGAGGTAAATTTACTTTATAATTTCCCAAATGAAATTATTTATTTTAGGTACTGGACCCAGAAGTCGGGTGCTGGAAGATGGTGTCTCCAATGGCTTACAACAGAAGAGGAATTGCTGTGGCTGCTATTCAAAATGCTATTTATGCTGTGGGAGGTAGGAAGGAGTTAGAAATTTCAATAATCTAGAATCTGAACGACCATTTTTGCAATGCTATTTTTTCAATTTAGACTTTCGGTTCAATGTTTTGATTACTTTTTCCTAAACTTATTTACACCCACCTTGCAGGACTTGACGATACAACATGCTTCAACGCTGTCGAGAGATATGACGTGGAAAGCGATACCTGGCGATTGGTTGCAGAAATGAACGTGAAGCGGGGAGGAGTCGGACTGGCTGTGCTAGACAACTGTCTCTATGCAGTGGGCGGTAATGATGGCAGCTCGAGTTTGGATTCTTGCGAGAAATACTGCCCTTTCACTGACAAATGGTCGTTGGTTGCGCCTATGAAGTCTAGAAGGCATGAGTTAAATTAAAAAAAATATATATATATATATTTTATACTGACACACTTACATGAGAAATAGTAATAAAAATGCTTGTCACTATTTTGATCCTTTTTCCCGTCAGCATTTTGCATTCATTTGACTTCCAAACTGAAAACTATCCGTCTAACAATAGTATAAGCAGAATATTTCAATTTCAGAGCGGGAGCAGGTGTCTGTGAACTGAATGGAAGCATTTACGTCGTGGGTGGATTCGATGACAATTCTCCCCTAAATTCCTGCGAGAGATACGATGTGCAAAAGAATGAATGGACTACGATTGCATCGATGAGTTGTGCCAGAGGTGAATTACAAGTCGTTCTTTTTTAATTAGGTGCAATACTTTTTCTCATAATGAAAATTCACAACATCCTAAAAATAAAATCACTTGTCCTACTTTCCTAGCCATGTTCTGAATTATCACGTTGAGCATTTTTATCTTTTATTTCAAGGAGGTGTTGGCGTAGCTTCACTTTCTGGATACGTATTCGCTCTCGGAGGCCATGACGGATCTCAGTATCTCTCGACAGTCGAAAGGTACAATCCGCAAACGAACACATGGAGTCCGGTTGCTGAAATCAAGGAATGCAGGGCTGGATCTGGAGTCGCTTTTGGAGATTGCTGGTATGAAATTTGCATAAAATTTACAGAAATATAGACATTCGTTCAGGATCGACGATTTCCTCCGCAACCCCAACGACTACAAATTACCGCGTGCGAAAAACAGCGAATATCGGGAATAAGGCAATTTTCCATTCAATCATTAATGAATGGTAAATACCTATCTATCTGTAAATATCAATGATCTGATAGAACTGTATTCTTCTCCGACTTTATATTGAGCTTTCTGGAATCCCTAAATCCGCTGATTTTATTCTCTCAAATAGTCTGAAGCATTTTCTATTTTATAGCAAAAGCATTTCAATATTCTTAACTTCGGGTTTCGATTTTGTTCTTGTCCATCTCATTTCATTTCCGTTTCCATCTCTGCTCCTTCGTCTATGTGCTTTCGAATTTCTTTCCATTTCATATTGTATTTTCTTCATTCAATCTTTCTAAAACTTGACATATCTATGAAATTGCAGTTCAATAAATTCCGCATATGAATAATGATAATTTATTCAAAGAATTTAACAACAGCCCAATAGATAAACAGTAACAACGAAAAATTAAATTATGGATTGTGATGTAAATTTAGAAAATACTTACTATCATGAATCAGTTAACTTTCAACAAAATTATTCAGTTCTGTAGGTTTAAAAAAGTCCTCGATACCTTACTCTCGCGTAGTAAGAGGTTTTGAGATGGAACGGAGAATATCTGCCACGTCTAAAATATAAATTATTCCCCATGAATTAAAATAATCAATCTCACTTGAGAACTGAATCTTTTCATCGATGTTTCTGGTTCTAATTGTGGCTTCGTGATTTGCAATGAAATACACAGATCCATTGTCACGGGACTCCCATCCAAAACGCTTGGCATAAGCTGCCATTTCGGCGTCTTAATTCGAATATTTTGATGCGAATAGCATGATAGTTTTAACGATGAAGTTCAAGATTTTTTCTTTAATTTAGTGTCTTCAGCCGATGATAAAATAATAATACAAATCAAATGTCTAACCATTAGCTCCACCAAGCAGTCTGGAAAGGAGATCCTTTTCGATGTTCTGGAAGGTGACGTGGACGACTCTGCAGGCATAGATGCGGATGGCCTCCTCGAACCCAGTTATGCTCTTCACCATTTTCGGGATCTCAGCCGGCTGTTTGATCTTCTCGTTCGCATCGCCACTCGACTGGAGTATAATCTTCGTTTTCACTAATTTCTCGAGTTTTATTCCTACCTTGTAAGTCCCCTTCATGAGTTGCCAAAAGAGTGAAAAATCGCAGGACTCGAGGATAGCCCCGAGGTCGAGAACGCGCTTCAGCTCCTAATAAACGATTCTAGTTGGGTTCTTTATTTTTATTAAGTCAGAGATTAGAAACTGTCAGAATATTTTTAAAGGGAATATAAATAATTACTCCTGAACAATTTTATCAACTTGGTATATGTCTGTCTGCCAAAATAATCTGCATATGGTTGTCTAACCTGCGATCCGAGTCTGTTCATATCGATGAGACATTTGGCCAATGCAAAGTCGCTGCTCGGGAGAACCATCAGGGTTTTGAGCAGGACCAGACGGACAAGGGACTCATCGAATCTGACGATAAATGCTATTTAGGAGATTATGATGTCTGTCTACTTGTCCGGATTGAGCTGGTAGAGTTTGAGAATCGTAAGCAGAATGTCCTTGTCGTATTTGTTCTCGGCCACCATCGCGTGAACGCATTTCGCTAATTCAGTCACATTTTCAGGATTGTAACTAAAATATAGTGGGTTTTCAGAAAGATAATATTTTCTTGAATTAATCAAACTACCGATTTACGCCTTGAATTGCCTCGTGAAGTTGAGCTCGAAGCGCCTCGAATGACATGCCTAGATGATTTTATAAAATTGGTAATTATTAATTTAACACCTAGAAAATAAAATTCAGACAAAAATATAAAATATCTCAAAGTTTCAGCGACTTGTGCTGGGAAATTTCTTTCGCCGCTACGCCTTTTCACTCAATTCGTTGCTAAATCTAGTGTACCTATTCGTTCGATAGGAGAAGATATGCAAGTTATTATTCAGTTGCATGAGGTGCGAATAATTGTTTTTTTTTTGACAAAAACATTGATAACAAAAATTTATTACAGTTCAGAAATAAGATTAATCCCGCATAATCCAGTAGTGATGATAGAAGAAGCAAGGCGATGTCACCCAAAATCCCAAAGCAGAGGAGGAGAATTTGACACTTCTTGATGAAAGGGAAACAAGAGTAAAACACAGTCGAGTAACGGATAAAACTTGATTTTTAGAAAAAAAAAAGAATCTAGTATTCCATAAAAATCACAATCCCATTTGTAGGCAGCGTGAAGCTGAGAATTTACTAGAATTTGTGTAATTTGTAAGGAAAAACATCCTAAGACTGTTTCAGCAAAAATTTGGCTCATCGATATCAAAGGAGAGTAATATCACAGATATTGCTATTGAAAAAATAGAGGAATTCCATGCATCAATATTATCCCTATCATTACAGAATCTTATAGACAGAAGAAATTTACCTTCTTCATTTTGATATTTTCTTCTGACTATGAGCATTTACATCAGAAATTCAATAAATAAATATTCCAATAAATAGTCTAATCTAATCTTTGATGACTAAAGCAAATCATAATCCATTTTCCATTCCACCCCACTCATCCGTTCATTTAGAGAAGTTGTCTGCCCATTTCTTGAAGATCAGGAGGCAAGAGAGCTCTGAAATTTGTACATTAAACTGCAGTATAAAAGAGAACAAATAGTCTACTGAAAGAATATGCAAAATTATTATACTTCTTGTTTTTGAACTAAACAAGAATTACTCTGAAAATTCGCAGAAAAGAAAATTTAGCAAAAACAAGCTTCAAGATATAAAAATGAAAAAGAATATTGTTTGCCTGAAGAGATTGTCGAACATCTTGAGCGCATTTGGGAGAGTGCTGGCCATAGAGCGGGACAGCCACACGTGCTGGAATTGGGAACGAATCTCCAGAAGGCTGAAAGGAAATAAGCTAACTAAAGTGAACAAAGAATGAGTTGCACCTATTAGCGAGATCAGTTCTGATAGTGAGCGGCAGCTGGACGACCCCGACTCTGCCGGGCGAGTAGGGCATTCCCTCGATGTAGCTGTTCTTCCTCCCTGCGTCCCCGTTCTGCTGCTGAGCTGCCATGTTACCGTACAGACACATCGATTGGCCCAATCTGGAAGAGTAAGAATGTCAAATAAAGGATCGTTTGTCGATTCGTTCTCAGAATTTCTATAAACGCGTCGAGAAGATGTTTTTCTAGAAAGTTTAAAAGTTGTAACCCTTTTCAAATCAATAACTTTGCCTCCAATTATTTGGCTAAATTTTTGCTAGTTTTTTTTTTATCAAATCGATAGAAAATAAGGACAAAGTTTTCTTACTTGCTAGCCAGAACCATCAATTCAGTGACGAGTTTGATCTCAGCCAGAACGAGTGCCAATTCGAAGTTGTAGGGCAGAAGCTTTCTCGCCTCGTCCAGGGCCTGCAGACTGCGACGCAGCTCGATACGGGCCTTCTGAAAATCAAAAATGAATAATTCAAAAGAAAATCAGTCAAACCTTGAAAACAACCGGAGTGAGTCTCTCGAGGTTGAGATTTTCCGGGTTGAGAATGATCTCGACGAACACGGAAATCGGCATCGATTTGGACGAGCCGCAGAAATTGAACTGCAAAACATTCACCTTTCTGACTTCGTTAGACTGAAAATAGACCTTATCGTCGAGGTCGATTCCAGGCGAGTTTGCAGGTTGTGGCCTCCACATTCCATAGGCAAACTTGGTGATTTGATGTTCGACTCGACCAAGAGTGGACACCTGCTCGAACAGACCTGCCATGTTTCTGAAAGAGAAAACATGAAACTCTTGATTGACGAATAAATTTTGAAAAGCCCATGACTTCTCTTTCATCGGAATTATTCTTTCTCTGAATTATAAATATTCCAAGAAGCTTTGAATGACTAAAACAAAATGGCAAAAAGTCAATTTCGCAATATAAAATTTTTTTTAAATCCATAAAGAAATAAAATCTTACCCTGCCAAAAGCACGTGATGAGCAGTGATAGAAGGCAGCAGGAATGAGAATTTCTTCATGTCCGTGTCTCTATTCCAAGCAACACCGACCTGTAAGAAATCACGATAAAATAACAGCAAAAAACGAATGATGAGAATTACCGATGCCAGAAGGGCCGTGTAGGAGAGGGAAGGCGGCATTGCTTCGCAGCCTGTCGACAGATCACAGATCATCGATCCTGAAAGATAAAAATAGTCAAGTTAGAATATGTTCAAGAATGAAAATAGAAAGCGAAAAGAATGGTTTAGACTATTCTAATTTTTTCACATACTTATTCCTTCTTTGACGAATAGATAGAGAATTTTATAGCAGTTCTCGCTTTTAATTTTTACAAAACTAAGACTAAAATAAATGGAATAAATTTTCACCCAAAATTTGAGCCCGGTCGCTGAGTTTGGATGCAAGCAGCGCTTTCTTGGCTGTAGACTCAGGAGAGGCACACAGATAGCCATCATCTCCTGAAAAATCAGGAACTTTTCGAAAGAACTTGAATTTCTTACCAGAAGAGAACTTGAGAACCAACGAGACTCGGGGCGAGATTTTCTTCTCTATGTCGAAGGGGAAACTGCCTTCGACGCACAAAGTCACATAGGGAGGGACGGAAGATAACTGAACACGGCTTTTCGAAGAAAAGGATGAGTAATACTTACGGCAGCAACATTCTTATCATCAACGAACACAGACAGGAAGATACGAGGCACGCGACGCTGAATCGAGGCAAGAACTGCAAAGTTTGAGAATCATAAAAATCGATTCCAAAAAAGACGAACTCTTCCTGTTTTCAATGAGAATACTGGACAGATTCGGTCCGAAATGAGCAATTTTGCTGAGTGGAAAGTCGTCGAGGAACAGCTCGATGATCTCCTTGGCTGTAGCCGGCTCGAGATAGTTTGTTTGGGTGTCAAGTGAAGGCACTAGCTGAAAAAGTGTTGCCTATTGAGATAGAATCATAGTCTAACTTGAAAGTTTCCAACTCGAAACATCAATACTTTCAGGTGATGAAATATTCTATGAAAAAATATTTTTAAAAAACTCACCGTCATGAACAACTCATCGCAGACTTGAAGCATGTGGAAGAGCTCTCTGTTGGTGTAGGGCAATTGATAGCGATCTGTAGTGCGCACCTCGAAATTCACGAAGAAGTAATTGGCTTTGCAGTAGGACAAACGGGTCGCCAGTTGCATTACCTGAAATAGGAAGTAAGCGTCTTCTCTAACAGTTCAGTAATCCAACCGTCTCCTTGTTGAGAATTCGGCAACCAGAAAAGTCCTGGAAGACGGCTCTGAAGGAGCGATCAGGGGAGTCGCGGACTGTCAGCGCACAGATCGTACCGTCTGAAATAACGACTCATTGTCTACCGCTTTTCGTTAATACACCATTGAGTCACTTTCATTTCAAACATTCACTCGATCTTTAGGGAAATAAAACAACAAATGAAGGATATTTGCAGAAAAGTAAGAATGACTTATCAATTGATCATTATTTCATGACAGAAAACTGCTCACCCAAATTGATATCCGGAAATACAGGATTGGAATTAGTGAGTGGATCTCCACCAGCCTTGTCAGTGGCATGATCGACTCCATTCACAGCCCTCACGGAGTTGTTTGCATCAGCCACAGGGACAGAAGCGTGGCCTGGCAGAGTTACTCCAATTTGGTGCAGAGCATAGCTATGCAGACGGATGATTTGCACGAACGTTGAGAATGCATAGCGCACTCCTGCATAGTCTGACGCTATTATCTCCACTCCTAAAAGACAGCAAAGTACATATAATCAACTATTCTATCATTTCAAGGACGAGGATATGAAAATTCTCTTCTGTCAGCTTCTTAGAAAGCTCATGCTCTTTTAAAAATAGTGCTAGTAAAGAAGAAAAATTCTACGAACTATCAAAGATTTTTCTCCGTTTATGAAAATATAAAAGATGATAAATGAAACCTACCCTTCGGCTCGATAGTCAGCGTGTATGCACCAGAAGGCCTTCCATCATTAAAAATTCCGCAGGTGACTTTGCCATTCGAAGGGGAAATGTCATGATCGCTCGTCTGAAGAATCACAAAAGTAGTTTTAAGAAAGAAATCCAACCTTATGTCCTCTATATTCGACTTCAATTCCGACAGTCTGCAGCATGACTCGGCTCATTTCGATTATCTGCATCAATCTTCTTGGATCTGCGTTAGACGCTTCATCGAAGTAGATTTTCAGCCTGAACGTAAAGTTTCTAAAAAGGAGAAAAAAGATTAGAAAACACAAGATTGCGTAATTTCGGATAAAAATGATATAATATTTCCTCTCTCATGATACGTTGTCGCGTACCCGAGTTTATCGATTTAGATTAACAACGAAGACAATAAGACTTGACAATGCTCACTTGTTGTCTTTAGGCAGCTCGAATCCACTTCCAGGCAACAATCTGACCAGCTTTGGCTGTGGCCACAGCAGATCCGTCCAACTTTCAGGAGTTCCATCTGTGTATCTCTCGTATCTAAAAATCATCATCTTCTAAAATATGTTCATCAAATCGCTCCTACTTCTCAGCGAATAGCTGTGCAGTGGCAGTTTCATTGGAGATAAGGCTGAGTTTGTCATCGATGGACTCGACCGATTTGGTTCGCTGCAGGTCCTTCACAACTCGGTCGATGCTCAGCGCGCCAAGCAGCTTTCCACCTCGATTCTTCGCGATCGTGAATGCGTCTTCTCCCTGCAAATTGTGCCTGTCGAAATGGATACTTTCAGTTTCATTTTATAAAACGAAAATTCATAAAACTTCTCAGTAGATTTGTGAAACAGAATAAATGAAAGATTGTAATGAAATACCTTAGCAGTCTTCTTGTACGGATCAGCCCCCGAATTGAGCAGCACCTTGCAAACCTCTTCATTGTCCTTCTTCACGGCCGTAATCAGAGGCGTTTCTCCCTTGGTGTTCTCCAAATTCACCGATGCTCCATTTTCACACAGAGCTCTGAAAATGAACAACCCTTCAAAATGGGTTAAATAGAAAATTTGTAGAATTCGCTAGATAGAGATGCCACTAATTGTATTCCGTTTCTTTCCTATCTTTAATTTCTCTATTTTTGTAATTCACCACGTACTTTACACAAATCATTCATAAAAAACGGACTTACTGAACAACTTGTGGAGTCGAGAAATCAGCCGCCCAGTTGAGGAGTGTGTTCTGGGACTCCTTTGTGTCTACGGAATCGATTGGGAGCCCGCTCCAAATCAATTGGCACACACGGTTCACGCTGAAAATGAATAAATTGGCCATGAAGAGAGTTTGAAGATACCTTGCTTATGATTTTTATGAAATTTTGAGAATTAGCATGTATCTGAATGACGCATTCAAAGAAGACTTAATCTCTCTCATTTCCAAGTTCGTCTTGACGACAACAACCAACAATGATTGGGAATCCGCAGGTATTTGCTCAAGAATGAACGAATGACGGATGTCTTCAGTCGAGCACGACGATAGCCCCGATGGGCTCTGCGACGGACAACCTGTCTGGCGAGAATCTGCAGCCGGTAGGAGTGGCCAGTCTGCCGTCTGGACAGGCAGCTCCCTATCAGATAGTCTCCGCCATGACTGCACCCAGCACTGCACCGCCCTACAGATTTCTCCCTGAAGCTGGAACCAATTCTGCAGACGGTGGAAGATGTGAGTAGCATTAGAGACATGGGGATATGTCATTAAAAATAAACCGAATTCAGTCCGTCTTTTTCCTCTTCATAGCTTTTCATAGTGATGCTGAAAGCCTATTCATTTTCGATTGTTCCACTGTCTTGACAAGCTATCACTTTCCACATGAAAACCTCCGTCAATCCAGTTCCTCCGACTCCTTCTCCTTCCAGGCTTCGCCGCGCCACCGACTCTGCGCAGCCGCCGCGAGCTGCCAATCCACCTGCAGAAGATGCTGTATCCAGGTCCCGGGACCCCTCTCGAAATCATCCGTCCCTTGTCCTCTGCGTCCTCTCTGCCCACAGCCACTCCCCCTGCTCAGACCAACCCCGACTTCGTCAGACTCACCCCTGCTCACGTTAGTTCCTCTGCCTTGTCTCTCTATTGATCACTCATCACTGCATTCAGATGCACGAGGCCAGTCAGCTCAGAGCTGCTCACGAAGGCCTTCCGCAATAAATTCATTCAGTTCATAAAATCCGATCGAACACAAAACAGAAATCAAGAACACATCCATCTCAATCAACAAATCGTTTGGGAAAGACAAAGAGCTGCTTTCAATAATCTAGAGGTACTTACTTTCCCATAGTGATGGCTCTGAGTGCCTCCTGCACGAAAGCATTCCTGACTCCGTCAGATTTGCAGCAGTTGAATGGAGTCTTTCCTTCGTTGTTCTGCACGCACGCATTGCTACCGTTCACTAGAAGAGCACAAGTTGCATCCACAGAATCTGAAACATAATTCAAATAGGTGAAACGTTCCACAAGATTTTCTTAGCAAAATCAATTTATGAGCAGTGCTTGATACTGGGTCTCCTGTATTTGTATACGGTTGCATTTACAGGCAGCTCTTTTTTATTTCCTCGCTTTTCCTACCCTCCCCATCCGCCTGTAAATACAGCCGTATGTATTGTTGACTGGATAGAAAGTCGATATTCATGCAGCAATTCGAAATCGAATTTAGAACGAAATAGTGAGTCGCGTAGAAGAGAAACTATACGAGTGGCAAAATTTTGGATATTGAAGTTTTCTCCAATGAATAATAAATACAGGAATCCCTAACACTGACATGGATAGTGTTCTCAAATGTGAAGATGACTGATCTGATCGTTGTGTTACAGAAATTTATCTATCCCAAATCAATTCATCTCCAAAAATTATGGAATTCAAAGCAATCTGATGAAAATAAGAGGGATAAATTTACCAAGTTGGACAGCCCTGTGAAGCAGAGTGCCTTCTGCACAGCAAATCGCATCGAGCGTCTCTTGGAAATTGGGCTTTTGCTCTGAAAGAATGAGCTTGATCAATGAAAAATAAAATTTAAGAATCAAAATTTTACTGAGTTGCGCTAGAATGGAACAAAGGACGTCAATTCTGCTGTTGTCGATGCACTTGAGCAGCATCGGACTCGCCTGAACAGGTCAATCAGACTCAGAAGCATTCATTTAATCAATCCACTCACATTCTCGTTCTCATCGCCGTCCTTCGCACCCATCGCTGCTTCTGCCTGTGCCGCTGCTGCGAAACGAGTTGAAAATTCAACAATCCAACAAGGCAAATCAAACAGTTGGCAGCACACACACAAGAGTGTGCAAATGTGCGGCAGGAGGGCAACGACAATTCACGTACACGAATCTACGGATGAATGGAAGGATTGAGATTCAGACTTTGGCGAAAAATATTTCGTAGTTTTTTCTGAATCACGAACAGAAAAAATAAGTTGAATTGACAATGAATTGCAATCTTTAAAATTTCGAAGAAAAAAAAATTCGTTTCCAATTGAAGAAAAAAGTGATGAAAGATGTATCCTTTGGAACTCTGATTTCATTTCCAACAAATGGGGTTGGTAATCGAGCAGACTGATCGTGAAAAATTCAGAAAATAAAGCAAAGCAAACAAATCGAACGGAAAGAGAAAAACGAAAACAAAAACGGAAGGAAATCGATTCCTGCCTACCACTTTGCAAAATTGCCGACATTGCATGTGCTCGAAAAGACGGTTCATTCTTTGGTTATGTCTTCACAATGGCAGGTGATTTTTCTCAAAATTTCGTCAACTTCTCGAGTTTTCAGTCGAGAGAGAATTCGCACGAATCAACCTGCTGGTGGCGTACGAGGAAATGAGCTCCATCAACGAGATCGCAGAGTTCCTGGTCTATCTTCACTGCAATTCGAGACAAGCCAATGAGTTTGTTTTCCAGGCGCAGAGACGTATCAGATTCGAAATCCACTACACGGTGACGCCGCAGTCGCTGATGGCAGAGTACGAGAACAGACTGAGGAACATGCAGATCGAGGGATGGAACAATGAGACGAACGGGGCAGTGAGCGAACGGCAGCAGCACGCGCAGAACGAGGTTCCCATACAGCCAGCGCAGCAACAGGGTGAGCGGAGTGAAAATTGACGAAAATATACTTGACGGGAAAATCATATATTTCAGGAGGCGCCTCCACTCAGCTGCCACCTGTCCGACCGCAACAGCAGACTCAAATTCGGCAGCAACCTGCTGTTCCTGAAGGTTGGATCAATTCTCAGCGATCTGCTTTGATACATACCCCCACATTTGTATTGGACACTCATTTTTTTCTTCCCCTACCTCCCTTACTCGCCTAAAGTGGGTGTGATTGCAAAAGGTCCAATCCAATTCAACAACGAATGACACATGAAAGCAGCATGGATTTTCAGAAGCAAAACAATCGCGTCAGATGCCCGCTCTGGTTGAACAATCGCAGCCTCAGCAGCAGCAAACGACTGAGGGAAATGCACCGACTCAACATCAGCAGAGACAGTCGATGCCAAGTGCAGTGGACGTCAGATCGAGTGGCAGCAGCGACAGACAGGCACATGGCCAGAGGGCAGAGCAGCACACGACTGTCAAGCGCCATTTCACCCAGCGTGAGTCGTGAATAAAGTCGCTTTGACAAATTTCTCGAAAATTTCTTCTGTATGCCATTTTGAAAAATATGCGAATCTTATCACGAACAATTCCAGACAATTTTCAGCTGCCTACATCCAGTCGAGCAATTCCAACACTTCGCAGCCACCTCGCCAGTTGCAGCAGCAGAGCAGTGCATTCGGACAGAACTTCGCGAGGAGCACTCCCCGACAACAGTCTCAGCAGCAGCCGCTCCCTGCCAAACCCTCGTTCGGGTCCACTTTCTCGTCCTCGGCAACAGCTACTGGCGCCAGCTCCAAGTTACCTTTCACGACTCCCGTCACTTTCACCCTGCCCAAAGGCAGCGCCAATACACCCGCTACCACTCTCTCGGGCGGATTCTGTGAGTTGCAAAGAACTCTTTCATTTTCTCATAAAATAAATTTTCGGAGAATATGAAAAATACATTTGCATTGTTTTCGTTGCAGGCAAGAAAACACTTGAAAAGCACCTTCTATTTGAGATTTCAAGTAATTAGGCCGAATTTCAGTTTCTCATTTCGGCAGCTCGGCTCCACCTGCTGCACGTGCCCCGCCCCCTAAGAACCCCGGATTTGGCGGAGGACAGGCTCCAGCTGCAGCTCCGCCTCAGCTCCAGAATCAACCACCCTGTAGGAATGAAGAGGCAAAATCATTCAACCATCGCTATTTTCAGCGTTTTCGAATCCTGCCGCGCAACAGGGCTTCTCCAAGTTCGGTCGCATGAACTAATCGAACTGCTTCTTCAACTGGTTAGTGCTGGTTGATAATGCAAAACCAACTTCAACTCAAGTCGTAATTTGTCTCAAAGATGACTGAGATAATCGCTACTCCTTGCAGTTTTTTGACGAATTTCGCCATCTTGTATTCTAAAGAAATGATGAAACCATTTCAGATGCGATTCGAGTCAATCGACCCAGCTTCTCTATTTCTCCAGTCCAAGTCAACACTCAAATATTTTACAACGTACCACCTCACGCGTTCAAAGGTTCATTCTATCAGGTTAACTTAGGATGATACATCACTTTATCATCATTCTTTATTATAATATCATTTGGTAGCTTATTCAAGGACAATAATTCGTCATTCAAGCTCAATAGCCCAATCGGTTATTTATGTGACATTTTATTTCCTGTTTCTTGTGCAAAATATATTCACAAAACGTCACAGATCTCATATTCTACCATATCCTTTTTTACTCAAAACACAATCAACTTTATTTCTTTTTCTTCATCATTTGTTTTGATTTTCATTAATTTATTCTAAAACTTATACGTGTTGTTCATCCAGTCCAGTATCTTTACCTGAAATTGAGCATCTTCATTTTACTTATAGCTGATTTTTATTCGTCATTTATTTTACGAGGGTCTTTAAATTTTTGTTTCAATTTTGAGAAATGTATGATCAATTGAAAAATATTATCTTTGGGCTTTCAAATAAATAACTGAATTATATTTTTAAAAAAAACAAATTTGCAATGTTTCACTATCGATGAAATATATTTGACAATTTTTACAAGTTAATTTTGCTCATTGAAAATCTCAGAGTTGTCGAATAATCTCCAAAGCTAGACGAAATTGGAGGTGCATGGCAGTTTTTGAAAATTGTCAATTTGAAGACAATTTGTTAGAAGGAACAACATAAGTTTTATTTTTATTTTGATCAAATTAGGCTGTGTGAGTACCTTTTCGTCTAGATTTTCACCAATTTTGAGTTAGAAATAGCTTTGACAGATTCTGTTACAATGGCATTGAAATATCGCGCAAAATTTATGTCACAAATTTTTATAAAATGGAAATTGAATTCAAGCATCATTTTTGTAAATTCGTAAAAAAAATATGCAGGAGCATATTAAAGACAGCGCTTCAACAATCCTATGTTCTTATTTTGTATTGTTTCCCTTTAAACTTTTTACTGCTATTCAGCTAAATGATCAAGATACAACGAAGTTGAATTGAAAACACTACAAATTATAGTGCCAATTTTCAAACTTTCAATAACTACAACGCGATGCAAAACAAGACATTCACAATTCCAAATATCATTTTAGACAAATTATTTCATTCAACAACCCGACCTAGGCAGATTTTCAGCCAGAACGAAAAATTATAGGGGAGGTGATCCGCAAAGCCAAAATTTCCTATAGAAAACTGGTACATAGAGGGGTCCGCAGATATATTTTAGAATAAGGGGGTCCACACCGAGGATCAGGCTTAAGCTCTGCCTAGGCCTATCAGTAAACAACACCATAATCTTCATACTTTATTATGGTAACGAAATTCGGAGATAATGGCAAATTTCATATGAATTCATCTTTTACAACACTCCAGCCTGCTTGAAATTCTCCGAAATGATCATATCGATACTGTTTGAGAGCACCCTTTCGACTTGATCTGTTTGTGTCGCCCTAAAAATATTTTATAAAATTTTGTCCTGAGATACTTTGACTCTCCTGATAAGTCGTTTATAACTCGAGTTTTCTTTTAAAATTTTATCGCACGAATTTAGAAATTGGCGATTTACTTATTCGCTACGGACATTTCATACAGCTCAGGTTTCGAGTTTTGAGTGTGATCTACGATCAATTTGAATTGCTATTGCCAAAGAAATTTTAGATTCGAGTTTAGAATTATTACCGGTATATTTATGTTTATAATAAAGGATTTCACATGTTTTCTCAGAAATAATCGAATTCTTACCATGTAAGATGGGTGTAGATCAATTTTTCATCATCGCTTTTCAATTTTTCGAAGCATCTTCGCAGGAAATTCGTTGTAGCTTCGAAACTATTGTCTCCCTTGTACTTCTTGAAGCAAACAGTCAGAGGGATTCGTTTGATTTTCTCCTCAAACAGATCCTTTTTGTTGAGGAAGAGAATGACTGATGAATTGACGAAGAATTGCGAGTTGACGATGTCAGCAAATAATCGTAATGTGTCGATCATTCGATTCTAAAATTGATCAATATTGGATTTTCAGAAATTTATAATTTCTTTTGAGATCAATGCATTTGTAAAAAAGACTAAGTAGGGACCGCAAACTACGTCCCCTTGCATTTTTCACTTTTTTCAAAAAGCGATCGTTGAAAACTAAAAAAACTAGGAAACAAGTAGGCTTCAAAGTGACTAGACATAAAAAGGAATGGTCTAATTTGATGAGCCATTTAGTGAAAAGACCCTGTATCAAAAATCAGCTCGAAATTCTTTAAAAGTCAATTCCATTTCCTTCATTTTTATTTCAAAATTTTCTCTTACCTTTCCTTCGACTTCTCTCATCGTCTGATCATATTCAGAAATAGCAGCAATGAATAGAACAGCTGTGACATTGTCGAAGTGATTCAGCCATTTACGCCTTTCTGACTTCTGTCCACCAACGTCAAAAATCCTGAAGGTTTATTATATCTCCAGAAAAAGAGTTGTGGCTTTTACCTAAAAGCTATTCCTTGATAATCATACTGAATTTCTTGGACTCCTGTTGTAGGCACTCTGCACATCAAGATATCCTGTACAGTTGGGACGTAATTCCTGTTACACAACCGATCCAAATTATCAAGAAAACTGAATTTTTAAAATAAAGCTTATATTTGGGCATACTTCCTCAAGATTCACCCATCCCCGTTCCCAGTTCGCTCCAACTTTCTCATCTCTTCCTAGGCGTGAAAAAATGGACTCGTCCTCCTCTCTCGATCTCAAATTTAAAATTCCCCACTAGTCCCTGTCTATCCCCATCTCATTCTCAAATATTAAACTTTTCTTGACCCTTCCCCGCTCCGAAAAGTATCCGTCTGTCGATTTTTCTCTGTTTGAATATTTTTCATCCAGAAGTGGCAAAAATGTGTGATAATATTTGACCCATCCTCAACCCACCACTCATTTACCCGCTCTCGTTCCAAAATCAAAATTGACTGCCCGTTTCCGTTCCAGAAGAATGGCAATTTGAGGATTGATTTGCGGAAAACATATCAAACTCACTATTTGGCAGAGTCGTTGAGTTGAAATTCACTTCGATTTTCGTAGGCAGTCTTCGTCGATGGATGATGCCAAATTTTATCAATCAATATTTTATGTCCTGGCGTGATAACATCGACTTCATACGTGTTAAATATGCCTCTTTCGTTTATCAAAGTCAGTTCCTAAAGTTTCTTGTTGTGTTGCTAATCTTTCCTTAGCCAAGTCTCCCACGAGAGAATTATGTACTTTTCAGAACGAATGATCTGAAAGCTTGTTTATGCGGAAAATGAAAGTTTATGTTCTAAATATTTTTTATCCATTTCATTGAGATAAAATTCTCTCAAAACATGATGATAATAATGTGCCTAAGCTGAAAAAACGGAAATCTAAAATTGAGTAAATTTTGAACTTAATTATCGGTTTCTTTCTTTTCAAACCATTCTATCCTATCTTTTTCCATACACAGAATGTGCTATGCAATATTTTGAACTTCCGAGATTTTTGAACCAAACAGTATTCGCAGAAATAGTCATAACTGACCTGATTATTGACAGGCAGAGGCAAGTTGAGCTGCTCAATTCCTGCCAAAAGCATGGAGATATTTTGAAAGACGTTTGCATAGACTGCTGGTTTCCGGGCCTCCTTTTCTGAATCGGAGAAACCATCCATATGAATTATTCTGTAACTTTTTTTTTTTAAATCTATTTTTTCGCATTTTTCTACCTCATTTGCTTTAGCACCGTACTTTTACCCGATTCTCCCGGTCCAAGAAGGAGAATTTTAACAATTTTGTAGTCTCTTTGCCGCTCCATTTCTTTCTTCAGACTAAACATATTATGCGGTCATTAGCGAAATACTTTTTTTTTTAAACTCGAAAATAAAAACGTGCACTCATTTTGTATAGCACCAAACTGAAATGTAAAGATTTTGAGCCTCGTTTATCAAAATGATTGAAATTTCATTCTTTCACTATCATTAATGTGTTAAACTAGAGAAGAGTTGGAACTGACCATCATATTTCAAAATTATAACCTATTGCACATCTTTCATAGTCGGCAGCTCCTAGAACTCTATGACAACGAAAAATAGTTTGTAGAATGTGTAGGCAAATGACGCTTCCAAACGGGTATTTAGATAAGGTTAAAATATTCAGATGCAATGATAGTCTATTGGAATTTTACTTCCAACCTCAATTTACATTTCAGTTTCATTTTGAAACTATTGCCGATGAGCGGCAATTTGAGACGATAAAAAAGATGAAAGTTTAATCAATGAAAATTAGCGCTTTGCTTGCAAACGAATATTCGAAATTTCAATTATTCAGAGAATGATCTTCATTCTATTTGAAGAGATTGCGCAATGCACGCATTGCATTTTTAAATTGATGTATTATTTATTTTGTTTCGAGTTATCGGTCTTTGATAATCGATTAGGAAAGAAATAGATTGCAGATTTCTTTACTCGTATAAAATATCTTGGATAATGAAAAATATCAATATCCTTATCCTATCATTCATTGCAATTCTTTTCAAATTACAACTGTTTCTATTCAAAATTGCATGCATATCACAACGCTATCTTGATAAAACTACTCTGATTAGTGATTACCTAGCCTCGATGCTTTTATGAGCCTCTAAATCCTCTTTCCGAACATCGTATGGCTGTTTTGTGCTGCAAATCCCCATTTTCCATCCAACTCAGGTAGTTGCCGATTAGTTCGTAGAAACGGCAAATTCAAGGGGGAAGTGAATTATTTTAGCGATGCTCTGAAAAAAATAATACTGAGCATCTCAAATAGAAGGGATAAATTAATCGATGTTTCCAAAAAAACAGCGTTAACATATAAATATTTACATACTCCTATGCTAAGGAGTCAAATTTACATGGATTTTAACGTGGATAAATTTAGAAAGGTTGGAAAAGTCGGATCAAAAATTATTACAAATCTTGAGAAATGTAAAGTATCATAGGAGACTGGGAAATTTTGCAAGCAAGAGCAAGGATACAATATCCTGTTTATCATTCATGATTACTTGGACTCGAATGACGATTTAGCTTGGAATAACCTAGAATCAAATAACTTTTCCGCATAATGGAGATTTATAGAGTGCGCAATTATTCTATGTTTTAACTCTAGCTGCGCGTGAAAAGTTTCTCATTACTAGTCTTTCGCAAGTCTAAGTCTTATACCTGAACTTTACGTTGTATGCAATTACAGGAAGTTTTGCGTGGAAACCCATATTTTATTTCCAAAAGAATCAATACCTCGAATATAATGAGTAATTTTACAATTGAAATAATGAGCAAAGAATTAGATAAACACGATGAAATACCAGCAAACATTAAATTTTTAAACCGACTTTCTAGCTCAAAAATACAGCCCTTGTACTCTACATAACGCCTAATTACATCTACTAATTTCTAAATGCTAGGGATGACTCCTCAACCTATCTAAAAACAACCCTAGGCTCATCAAGTTGCGAACTGGAACTCGAATGATTTGATTTCTGAACCTTTGAATATTGACAAGAAATAAAAATAAAATTTGACTATTGGCATGAAAATTAAGAACATGATAGAGTAGAAAGTTTAAAGCTATGCATTATGAATATTTAGCTACAACAATCAGAATTAGCGCGAAAATAAAATTATTGAGGTTCTTAGCTTTTTTTTAATCGAAATCATAACGAGTTTAGACGTTCGCAAATTGAGCAATTTTAACCGACGATGAACCTGATTTACACGATGAAAGAACAGAGAAACTCGACAGTCATGCAAATCAAATGATCTAGAAAATAAGGATCAAAGAGTACACATGGATATCGAAATAATAATCATATTGCAATCAAAAGTAAATTATAGACTTCTATTTAGCTAAACCTATTACTTTTTGCTCTTTACGACTCGCATTACTGCGCTCATAAAGAGTAGAAGAATAAAATAGGTAGACAGAATGCAAACGAGAGTGAAATATTCAGCCATGAAGAAGTAGGTCTTCATGAAGGTGCAAGTAGAAATGTAAGTGCGACTGAAAGAGCATGAATAGTTATCCTGAATGTTTGAGAGCGAGAATCAGACCATCTTTAGTAATTCAAAAATGCCCGAAGAAATTCGAAAATCGTATGATTTTTGAAGTCGTGGTCCTAGAGTATAAAACACGCTTCCGTGCATTATCAAAGATTTATCTGCTCATCTGCGTCGAGCATTAATATGCACTGCCGGCAGATCATAATCAACACCCATTCATTCCCATACGCTCAAACATTCATTTTTTGAGCATCTCGCTTAGCTGAATTTAGCAGCTAACTTATTGAACGGTGATCACTAAAAAGCATCCTATTTTAGTCTAGGCTAGCTAAATCATAAACATGCACGAAGAAATCGAGAATGTGTTGGTTCGAGGAGATGAGGGAGATGAAATTTGATGTTAATTGGCTCGATATCAAATGCCTAAATAGAGAAGGAAGGCATAAAAAAGTAAAGGAACAAAAATCCATGAAGAAAATGAGAAAATGAAAAGGAAATTAGATTCGGGAAGTTAACAGGCAATGTATTCACGGTGTGTGTGTGTGTAGAGATTTTTTGATGAAAACGAGCGTGATTTTAGCTGCCAGAGACTAGAGGATAGATGAGGAAATGTTTGAATGTTTGCGATTCGTAATGGCATTAGGATGGAAATGAAGGAGCAAGGGGACAGGGACGTTTGATTGAGAATTGCCCCCAGTCAGACGACTGCCTACCCTGACTGCTCTGCATTAGCTTCAGCGAAGGAAGGGACTATAAATGGATTTGCCACATTTCCTCCTGTCCGGCTGTCTATAAACGTGTGAAAATGTGGATGAAAACGAAAACGAAGACATAAAATTAGGCAATTTCTACATGAAGCGAATGGGAAAAACGAGGGCCCCCGACTTGATTGACGCTCATTCTCCATCGAACTCGACAAATTAAACGATTACACGACCTGAAATGAAAACATTTACTCGAACATCTTATGCGCTTTATGATATTCAATATTCGCTATAAAAGCCATAAGAAAATGGGAATGTCTGTCGGCTCGTTGAGTAAAGAAGAAACACGACAACCCACCTCTTCGTGATCCACTAAAAATGAGCTTGATGACGTAGATGCTGAGTTGTTCGAATAATTCTTGCATGGCTCTGATAGCTGTCTGAAAGTTGACCTTCTTTTAACCTTTTGCGAAATTAATGAAACCTTAAATATCCCGCAGGCTTCTTATTGCCGAACCTTCGTCCCCATGTACTTTCTCTTCGTTTCTCAGGCACCCAGTCATTATTCAACGAGCACATTACTCTGAAAAAGCAACGTTATGCGTCATTAATAAGCTCTTTTTCCTATTTTCTTTCTTGTCGACGTTCCTGATTTAATAATATATCGCTGGACTCTTTCTCACAATCAGACTCATTTGTCTTATCAATGTGAACTTTCTTCAGCAATGAGAGAAAATATCGTTTAGGTTCAAACCATTTTAATCTTGATTCCGTTCTTATTCTCTTATTCGGAAAGAAAGTAATTCCATCTATTCTAATTTGGAGCCCGAAAGATAAAAAATGATCAGATTGTCGAAATTTTTTGAACTTAGTGCTGTCAGTTGTTAGTTGCGTACCGATTCCAGAGATTTTTAACGATATTCCGTTCCGGTTTCAATTTTTTAGACTTCATCTGGTCTTATCACTGCTTTCTATCAAAATTTATGCAAAAAAGGTTACATGTAGACGTTCAACCTTCATATTAAGTTTTCAAACGATTACTTGTAAGAGCTGTTGTTTTTGACCGGAGGCGGGCATTTGTGGCTCGGTCCTGGTGTGAGAACATCCATGGCGCAGAGTTCCTCTACGGAAGGCTGCACTGTCCACCAATTGCCAGCCTCGCTTATCACCAGGAAGTCTTTTCGAGGCTGAAATTTACTCATTTCACACGCCTTTTGAATCGACTCCACCCTTATGTATTTTGTATGCAATATTTATAAAATATGAAAAAATCGTGAGATTATTTACAAGCTGTCATGAATTACCACAAAGCGGATTTTGTAGTCATTTCTTATTCTATGATCAAAAGCTCTTTCTCACAACCATATATCTTGAAAGTTCTCGCAAGTAACATCATCTGTTCCAAAGTAAAAAATATTAATTCGTGTACTTTTGATCGTGCAAAATGCGAGCGCCGCTGTTGTTTTGATTCTATTACGGAAAACCTTACATTCGGTGTGAGAACCCGCACAAAAACAGGAGAAGTTAGCAGAACGTGTCGAATACAAAGCCGCCAATGACGGGCTCTAGGCGAGCAGCGACTGGGCTGCAAAAGACGCTCTCGGCCGAGATCCTGCTCGCGACCGACTGTTCTCTCGAATAGATCAAATATAGCATTTAGTGGAAGTGCACGATATTCCGATGTAAGCAATGTACGGAACAGCCAGCAGATCATACTGCATTCCTGTGTCGAATTGCTTGATTCGGCATCTAAAATTGTACATTCATCGAGTTGATCATAAAATTTGTCGGTATCGAATCATGATCAGTCTGAATCAATTCATAAAACAGACCAAGACGAAAGTTCAGAATTAAAGACAATTGAAATTGAAACCGAAATCGTGATTTTTTTCTTTATCATTTTTCTCTTATCTGAAAGCGAAATTGATTCTTGAAATTGTCTAAAAATGACCTAATCCTTTGATTTTTGAAACCGAAACTAATAATTTGCATTACTACTTCATGATATTTTCAATGAAGCTCAAAATGATAATAGCATTAATTTAATCACATATAACTTCATTACAACATTAAAACTCAATTAATTTCTTTCATCATGAATTTTTAACGCACGAAAATATTCCATATTCAAAATCGAATGCTTCGGAATATGCTGATTTTTCCCTTCGAAACCAAAATAGAAAATTCCTCCATCTCCAATCCGAAACATTCGAATCGAATCGAACTCTGATGCTGCTATCAATTTCATATTCCTCAGAGTGATTATGTAGATAAAATGTCAGAGGTGTTTAAGAAAAGAGAATAAGCGATATAGTTGATAAGAATAAGCATGAATGTGGCAGGCATGAGTTCACTCAATTTATTATCCTTGATTTTTCTCATCTGCTTACCTTCTGTTGCTCGTTCGTTTTGTGTTTGGTAATAGTTTCTAGCATCAAGCTGTTCATTTTGATCATTGAATATGGAGGAATAGAGATCAGAATCGGAAGTGCCACAAGTAAAGTCGAAGTTTGGAAAGCAGACATCGAATGCTGAATTAGCGGTTATTGTCATAGACTACAATTTGTTCGATACCTCTGTCAGACGAATCGATTGAGCAGAGCGAGTCTGAATCATCGAGTGAGGATGACGGAGAAGGGGTTGGAGCAGAAGACGAAGAAGCAGAGGCAGAAGCGGACGTTGAACAGGTCGGCCAGAGGGAGAATTGCAGATCGAAGTCTTCTTCGGATGGAGACGCGACTGTTGACAGAAGCACTGACAGACAGCCACCGTCTTCCATTGAAATCGAATTATCACTGAAAAGGAGTTTTGATCTTGTTGACATCCTCATAAAGGTTGAGAATATACACGCATGACACGAAGTGACAGAGAAGTCTGCACCGATATTAGCTCGATCAGCCAGTAGATTTGAGGCTTAACGTTCGAACATTGATCCAACACTTGACAAACTTAGCAAAGTTATGGATTGAGAAATGAAAACCCAAACATGATCGCAGACAAGTTTTATGTACGAGCATTTCGGTGCATTGTGAGCTCAACTTATCTTAAAGATTCTTGTCATACCCCTACAAGAAAAACCTAGAGAAAAGTTGTAAGTTATTGGGAGCTGTGATCGACATAAGGATGAGCAAGTGTGAGGGGAGTTTGTAAGGAGAGAAGTAGATAAAGATGAAGAGAGCAAGAAAGCGAATACGTAGAAACCTTCATCTTCGTAAATTCTTCTGTCTCTGTTTCAGTTTCTCTCAGGGATCAGGCAGCAGAGAAGACTCTCTCCTCTCGGTGCAGTGCTCTCGCATGAAAGCCAAGGCCTGTGTAAACTGCTGAAAAACGTAGAAAGATTGTGGGCAAAAAGAGGTTAACCCTTCGAAAAAGTAAGGAAAAAGTCGAGAAAAGAATGAGAAATGAGTGAAGTAGGCAACGCAATGCTGATGGAGTCAGTGGAGTCAGAAGAAGTGAGTAGAATAAGAAATGCCAACTGTCGGCAGGTTGAAGGGAGTTAAGGGACGAGGTATGAAGGCCATGAGGAGATGCCGGACATGCCATGATTAATCATATCCAGGACGACAAATATCTACGTTGAGCTTGGCAGAGCTTTGCTTTCTTCTTCTTTGTTCAATCGAAGGAGAAAGATCACTCACATCGACAGACACCTCTCGCCTCAGATCTCATCAACGCCTCAAAAATCGATAGAGGAAAAGAATAATCCAGTTGATCAAGGGAATTCACATGAAACATAACAGATTAGAAAGAATAGAAATCTGTCCTATGAAAACGTCAATCACAAACCAATCTATTGAGACAAAAGAATGAATGAAATGCATAAAAATTCAAATCGTCGGCTTCGATTCTTCGTAAATATAATGATGATCGAAGAATGGTAAGTTGATCTTGAAGAGCTGCTGATATGCAATGTGCAATGTATCCTTCCATAGTGCAAATCTCTAGATCTGCACGAAAGAGAAGAGAGTCTTACACCTAAAGAGCGGTAAGGCAAACAAAGAAACAGGAGAACTGCACAGATTCACGTACAGTCCTGGCAATGAATATCGATTGGATAATTCGTTGATTAACAGGGCAATTATCGCATAAATCACTGGATTAGGCATAATTATGGATGGACCAAAAATGAACAAGCCAAAAGAGCAGAAACTGCAAGGAGAAAACGAAAGATGACAGCATAAAGGGGAGAGATTGGAGGGAGGGAAAAGAGGGCGGACAGTCGAGAGGGCAGAGACTGACAGAGGAAAGACACAGACGTAAATTGCCAACAAAGAACGACCAAACCCCGATTCCCCCATTTCAAGCTGCGTCTTTCGAGGTTTCATGGAGAAACGTGAGAGCTGTGTGCCGTCACTCTGATGCAACTCGAACAAGAATGAAATGGGGAACATTTTCACTGAACATTTCTCACTTTTTCATCTTTTTTGCATTTCTTCATGCACACCCAACTGGACCATCTATCAATGCAATTGATCGCCAAATGACAGCTATGATATATCGATGATTATAAATTCTTTGAAGGTCACATAATCAACACAACAATAATATGCAGGAAAAATGACGAAATCACAAGCATTTTCATGGGAAAAGGTTGAAAATTTTCTCGAGAATGTATGAACAGAATTATTGATCTAAAAATCACCTGTTTATCAGTTCACGTATAAATTAGCTTATAAGTCACAGATAAATATTTGATTCAAAAATTGTAAATTTAAATGATTTTCATGCTAAATATACTGTGATGTACTTGAAACGAATGCTTTGGCGGAATTTTTGCTTGACTGTAAAGATGTTATCTTCGTTTTAGCTTTCCTGAATCCTTTTGTCGTCAGAAGTGAAAATACTGCTTCACAAACGAATAGCCATCTCCGACCTGTTTCTTGAATCTATGTTTGGTAAAATAAAATTGAAAAATGTTATAATTGCTAAATTACGATTATAAAAATCACAAGATAATTTGTCACCGAGATTGTTTCGAATTGCACAGAATAATCTGTGTAAATGAATATTCGAAAGATAAATTCGGTCAATTGTATCGAGAAGACATTTCCGATTAAGATTGCCATAGACTAAATTATAATATATATAATAGATAATTATGGTAGTGGTTGTTGAAATTATTAAAAATATCAAACATGGAAGAGTAGCAAGTTCGTAATTCGCTGTTGTGTAGACTTCAAAGCATTCGAAGCTTGCACAGTATTGAAGTAGATCTTGAATGATGCATATGAGAGCAATGTAATTCCTGCCGCTATACATCCAATTTTGAAGAAATGGTCGATCAAAATTCATAATAATATTCGATATCTGATAACGAAAAGAATCTTACTGAAGGTGCAATGCTGTACCAAATAACACAAATTAGTCCACATATCATTTCGACTAGAAAGAGTATGATTATAAAATTATCCTGTATTTGGTTTCTTGTCAAAACTTGATATATACAGACGGAATAGATTTCCAATATCGTTGATAGTGTAAGTAATAAATCAAAAAATTGAACATAGACAATAAGTGTAGCATAGTAAAATACTGAAAAGCTATTGTCAATTTCATAAGCTTTATCAAATTTGAACATGATAAAATATTTAATTACCGCAGTTATTTTGGTTTCCTCGAGCATTTATTAAACGAATATGAGTCAAATTACATATGCTTTGCAAATTAAGCAAAGGGTTGTTAATAATTTCATAAATATATCCAGATAAAAATGGTTTGAACGTTCTTGCAGTTTCGGCATAATACGACGACCTATCTTTTCCCTCAAATGGACTAACTCCCGGTATGCGATTATCACTATCATCGATGAGAATATTCACATTTTCTAGTTGAGAACTGTTATGTATTTCGACTGGTGTAGCTGAAATTTAACGATTTTGTAAAAAAGTAAAAAATAGAATATTATTATTTTATTACAACAATTCTATGTAGAGGCCAAGTGGTTTTCAAAGTAGGTTAAATTGGGTAAATTTGATATCAGTGTGATGGCCGAGATCGTGACGAACTCAAAACTTTTTAAATTTTCAAAAACGGTTCATCCTATCGAAAGCTATGTTACTAGAGTTTCGACGTCGTTCATGCCTTCAGAAGGCCTTTTTCGAAAAACCGACGACGCCATCATTCCGGGAGCATTTTATTACCCTAACTGGTGTCTTGTTTTCATTTTAAAAGATTATTACCTAATTAACTTATAATTGAAGCGTCGGAAAAATTCATGCATTCTTTCTCTCCCTCAAAAGGGGGGACTTGGCCTCTATCTATAATAACCACTTTCTATTCAGTCGTATTTTGTAGAAGGGAGAAGCTTGCGATCCCTACATTTGCCTTATCAGATACATTTGATTTAGCGCATCTCAGGTGTGTAATATTGAACCATCATTAACTAGCTGAAGTTCATTGACTAATTTATCGTATTTATCACTCCTCACTAATGACTTTCCAATTCTATCTAAATCTCTTACACACCGATGTTCATTTCATGCAACTTTTTTGCATTCACAAGGTCATTCTATCATCATTCAACTCTTGTTTAGTTCTTCTAAGCCTTCATTACTTGTGCAACTTTTCCTCTATTCCACCCTTACATTCACCAATGTTCGCCCTTTTCATCGTGAATTTTCCTTCTCTAATTGGTGCATCATTACTCTATTCTCTTCACTGCATTTTGCACAACGTATCAAATTGCTTTCGATTTTCCTCTTTCGTTGTTTATCTTTATCGATTTCTGGTAAATTGACGAGTTTATTTTAGATCAGAAGAAAATTCGAAGTCAGTTCGAATCTGAATGTTAGTGATCGGACAGAGGAAGGCTGCATTCGAGCCGGACAATCCCTCCCCAAACGACTCCACGCATGGAACACAGAATTTCTTCGACAACGCTACTTCCAGGGTAATCTTTAAAGTTGTTATGAAATCTTGGATAAATTTCCATTTAAAAACCATAATCGTTCTGAAAAATGAATCTATGATTCAAGAACCTCGAAAGAAATTCCTACAATCCACAACAAATCGACACAAGTTGATTTTGTTTGCTTTTTTTATCAAAAAGTAGTTTTTTCATTAAAAAATTTGCGAAATGACCATTTTTGCTTCAGATCTGCACACTGCGAAACAACGGTTTTCTCGGCTTGACAGCCCGTGCAGTCGAAGGCGAACCTATTTCTGTCAAGTAAGAAATTGATTTTCTTCAAAATTTGTTCGTTTGTTTATTTTTTTATTTAACTTCTTCCTTTCAGAACCCGTGAATGCGGTCCAACTCGACTCGTCAAATTCTCTCCGAATTTGGAGCTCTGCATTCTGCAACGACACCATAATTCTATCGTAATTCGAAACTCGCCATCTTTTTATTTCAAAAGTGGAGAATTTCAGGACATTCTGATTTGTCGAACCAAATCCCCTTCATCCGTTTGCGACGAATTCTCGTGTTCTTCGAAATCTAAGGAAGAAATCATCACCGTGGAATGGGTCAGTAATTCCCAGGTAGAGAGTCAAGTTTTGTAGCTCTGAAACAAGCGAACAATTTTGCAGATAGTTTTGGTGACGAAACAGGTAGTGGAGTTGCACCAAGTGATCGAGGAGAAGAAAACCACTAAACTCGTTCGGACAACCAATGTTGACGCTGTTTGGGCCATTTTCTATGTATGTTTTTATTTCGCATTTCATATTTTATCTGAAAAATTGAGAAGTTTGATTATTCTTCTTTACTTCACGCACTTAAACCTTATCGGGATCATTCGAAATTAATAGTTAAAGAAAATTAAATATCAAAAACGTCAAAATCCTGATGCCTGTTTATCACTTACAACTTTCATTTCCCCGTCTAAAATTCCCGAATTCAGCATCCCCTGTCGATTTTGTTCATCGCAAATGGTTCGAATACAGCCACGATTCTGCCAATCGTCATTTCGCACAGCCAGTTGAGTCGGTTGAAAGTAGGGAGTTCATTATTTTTCTCAGAACAACAATTTTTTCAGAGTTTTGATGTCGAAATAGGAAATGGAAATTCGCGAGATAAATTGTTGGAGCAGGACGTTACAATTACTACTCTGTAAGTTGTTTCTTTATAAAAAGTGATCGATTTTTATCATTTATTGTGTAATTTTCAGTTATGGTCAATTGTATCTGATGGTGCTTCGCTACGGCCGCAATGCGGCGGCCACAGATTTGGCTCTGTACGAGATCTCTCCCGATACGTCGATCGCCTCTTCATTCAAATATTCACTTTCCCTAGGTCTGGTCGGTGGATGCGGAATTCAGATAATCGATAACGTCGTAGTGGTTCATCATCAGGCAAAAAATTATTTACTCTTCTTTCTATGAAATCGCGTTCTTTTAAATCAAAACTAATTCTTGAATGGCGATTACTTTCCTTCGTCCGGAGAAAACAGTCCTTCAAAACTATTCTTTCCTAAAATGAAATGGAAAAAGTGAGATCAACGTTTGAGAATAAATTACTTTTAAAAAATCATTCTCACCATACATTATTCAGGCCTCTAAAAGTTCGTTGCTATTCGACATCGGTCTATCCCTGCACCGTCCCTCGCACACTCCCTTCCTCACTCTCAGTCTGTCTCCTCATTCTTCCTGCCAATCCATCCAATTATACAGTCAGGTCTGGTTGATGTTCCAGCCAAATATTGTCATTGGTAAGACTTTACTCCCATACTTTTCTATAGAATCGTGCTGTCATTTGATATTGTATCGATAAAATTAGGTGACAGTTCGTGTGCCAAAGCGTGCTTCTTGCGAGAAATGCACGTATGAACTATGTGTAAAGAAGGAGGCTAGGGCGCTGAGAAAAAGTCGGTGGGGAACAATGGAAAGAGTAGTACACAATTTCCTCTGCGTCTCTCTTTTGCTCGATATTTTTCGACACACGAACTTTCACTTAATTTGGCCGATACAATAGAAGCCGTCGTCATTTTGAGAAAAAATCCCATCGATGCATCATATTGTTGTCGTCTTCTAATTTGCATTTTCTTATTTGCAGACCCGATCGCAGGCCAAATCTACGACGTGTCCTTGTGCATCGAACATTCCTCTGCCGAATTCACTGATCCGACTGCGCAGCTGCGTTTCCTCACAAATCGAGTCGGATCGGGAAAGCTATTCCTCGAATGTCTGCTGCAGGCTCTGACCAATCGAAAGATAACTCTCAGGAATTTGTCCAGAATTTTCTCTGATATCGTCGGAGCGAACAAATCGGGTTCAGGTATGGTTTTTTATGCTGAATTTTTCTGATTAAATTTTTACTTCCTTATATTTTTCATCGTCATTTTACTCGAATTTACAACATTTTTTTCTAAAAGATGGACACCTTTTACAAATGAAAATTATAACAAAACGATCTTCTCATAAATCTGAAAAGAACACCTGAATGAAATACCTTCGAAAGTTCATATTTTCAGAAGTGAGTAGTAGCAGTAGCAGCAAATCAACCACTCTTTTCGTGATTCCTCCATTCAAATCGTTGCAAATCGAGCAGAGAGACATGCAGAGTTCCGTCTTCATTCCGCTCACGGTTCGTTTTTCACTTTCTTCTTTGTTCTAGAATCAAATAATAGACAGCAATAAACTCCTATTTCTGAAATCGAATCCTGAATAAAACTATTCCGATAGTTTTTTGTTAATTTGATTTCTGGCCTGCTTTGCTGGAGTTCGAAAATTAATTGAGATTTCGAATATGAAAATAGTCTGTAAGCTTGGGCGAAAACGAAGCGCAAATTTTCATATAACAATCATGTCACTTTGAATTCAACGAATTTCATTTCTTCAGGAAGATGTCTCTTTGGACGAGTGTTTTGTGTCGAATGTTCTCCTGGAGTACCTTCGCAGTCTCTACAAGCAGAAGCAGCCCGTCGATTCCTACTTCCTCGAGTTGGTTGTGCAGACGCTCTGCGATGCGGGCCAAATGGGCAAGTTGCAGCAGCTCGTCACTTATCGGGTGGGGTTTTTTAGAATTATAAAAGTCCTTTACCTTTTGGAAAAGATGCAATTTTACATGTGCTAAATCTATTGCAAAAATGATCGTTCAAATACTATTTTCTTACAAGAATATCATTCTCTTCAAAACTTATTCCTACTCGAAGCGACTGAAATTTGTGAAGGCAGGAAATGGTATTCAAATGATCAGAGAGATAATTTATACAAAGGAAACTCTTTTGATTTTTATTTTAATGTATGAAAATTACTATCTTCTGAATTTGCAGGTGATTGAAGACTCGAAACAGCTCGCAATTCTGCTGATTTCGTACGCAGCCCGATGTCCTTCTCTGTTCCAGTCGGCAGTGGACATCCTCAGTCGCAGAAAGGCAGCAGATCAGATCATCGAGGTCTATCTGTCCAATGGACAGTTCATCGATGCGGCCAGGTACTTCGACTCGCAGACTTTGTCCTCTTCACTTGCTAACAAGGTAAGGGAATCATCATTTCAGGTTCCAATTACTAATACTCTGTATCAATTTCGCGAAAATATTGAATATTTTAACTGAGAGCTTTGTACAAATCATAACCATAGCCGAGACTGGTTTTCGCGTTAACTCCGAATCCTAAAGTTTTCAAGGAACACTTTCGAGTTTCAATCCTTTCTCGGATCTTTTCCCAACATGTACCTGAAGAAAATGATTCATTTTTCATACAAAAATTTCATGCTTCAGATCTGCGAACGATGTTCTCAAAACAAGAATCGTCTGGTGAAATACGCAGTGCTTTCCCAGCTGAACGAGAAAAGAAAAGGATCATCTCCCAGCAAAAATGCCTCTGCCAGCAGCAGTTTGGACCCGTGCAAGTGGTATTCGACAGAGGAACAGATCGAGGCGAATGAACAGGTCGCCACTTGTCATGAATTGCCTTAGAGCATGCGATAGATGCGATAATTCAAAACGGGCAAAATTGTTATTTTATATTCATTAGAGATAGTTTATGGAAATTGAATCAAACTTCTTTCATATCATTTATCCGCCTCTCGCTCAAGTATTTTCTTATCCGTTTCCTTTCACTAGGCAGATTTTTTCAGAGCATGTTTTAAAGTTCTACTATGTTTTTTATAACTATCTCTAAACTTTCTTTCTACTTATAAATGGAAATTAACAATGCCGAAAAAATGGGTGACTTCTTTGACAAGGTGCCTTTTGTGACAAGACTGTCGCATTCTCGTTCTCTGTTCATTTGTGACTTGTGATTGCATTCCTCACTCGGGTAACCAATTGCATCAATACAACGATACAAAACAAGCCAATTTACGAGCTCAATTCATTTTTAGAAAATTTTTATTTTTTGCTATAAATAAACAGAATTGTTTATATTATGCTCGAGCCGACTTGGGAGACTGCATTTCCATTAGTTTTTGAGCGATGTTACACTGAAAATGAAAATTGCTGCATTCCTTTGGAAAATGAATGGATGATAATTGGCTGAGATCATTAAAACATTTTAGCTTGAGTTCAAAACATGATAAAGTGGATGAGTTTGGATGTCTTTAGTTATTTCGCTTTCAAAATTAACGCTATGTTTAAAACAAACTAGAGAATCATCACATGAAATGCGAAGTTGAAAATAAGAACTCAGAGTGATGCCATAATTTTTCCACGATATTAAAAAGATTATGAGTATCATCAAGATATCATTTATTACCTTTCCATTCCTGATGAGAGCATCAGTGAGAGCGCCCGTCCAGTCGTACTTTGTCTTTAGCAATTCTATGAATGCGTTGATTTGTGCATCTGCAGTGCTCTGCAATTTCCTTCTGTTATTCAATAGTTTTGCCAAACAATCAACCTCAGCATAGAGTTTATTCATTTCGTAGGACTTGATGATGTTTCGAGCCACAAGAACTGGAGCCAGATCTCGGAGGTCGATACCTTGCAGAAGGGGACGGAGTGATTCGAGGCGAATTGCCTAGATTTTTAAAATGAAAATAGAAAAATGCTTGAATTACGGCAAATGGTACAGTGACGAATGGCGCACATTTTCATAATAATTATCATAACTCAACCTATTTCTATGCTGCTACCTATGCAATCAAATCTAGGGAGGACTTTCGTCAGACGAAAAGAAAATATAAGAGCAAGTGGCAAAAAACGAAGTCATAGTCATGACACTTTCTCGCAGATGCGAAATTATTATCTAGTGACAAATAAGAGTTGGGAATTTGTAAAAAGCAATCTTCTTCGAATAGATTGTATGTAAGCTATTTCTGTCTATCGTCTTCCCTAAAACGGTATGCAATTGATAATTTCGTGTTTTCTTTTTACAAACTGCCGAGAGAAAATAGCCTTCAAGAAAGTTTTGTATCTAAATTTCTTCAATTTTAATCAAAACTGAAGGAATCTGTAAATAATCGTGAATTGTCTTTCCTAGCAAATCAGCGATAAATGAAATACCCGCTTCTCACCTCCGATTCACGTCGATCCTCCCGCATATAATCCATTATTCCGACTGAGTGGACTGATGAACTGGAATAAATAAATGAATAACCGAATTAACAGCTGAATGCCCGAATGCAAAAGCTGAATAAGTGATGAAAATAAAGGAAAGAAAGGGAATAGAGGGAAATGGGCGTGTTTATTGGAAGAGATACAGAAAATGCCTATGGCCTTATGAGAATGGCACAGGAAAGGCAGAGATTATTGGCTGAAATTTGCAAGTCGCAGAGACAAAGAGACGGCATTGTGACTGCAGACTGTCACAAACGACATCTCGCAATGAGTCAGATTCTGTAGTCCAGGAATAGATCAGCGAATTTGTTTATGCACTATCGCAGAAAAACAATGAAATACCACGTCAGCCAAGACTTAAAAAAAAGAAAAAAGATCAGAAAGTTCGCAAAACAAGGGAAAAGGTTGATCTTCATCATGATTTCTTTTCGAAATGAAATTTTAAAGCTCAGCTTCATTAGAAATCGAGATAAATATATGAAAATGCGAGCTATTCATATGTTCGAAAGTAATAAGACCGAAACTTATTCTCCTCCTATCTATACGAAGCATAAAAATGTCTGTTTGACCAAGAAAAGAAGGACAGAGTAAAGTGGCGGGTTCGAGATTCTAACTTGATTTCGACCAACAATAAGATGCATTTAGTGTTGGGGCATCAAGTTGAGAAACGAACGGCACTACCAAAGTAGACATAGGGGAAATGGGAGGAGGGGAGCAATGAAATATCCTCTCCTTCTAAGAGGACAGGCCAAAGGCCATAGGCAGGTGGCCATAAAGCCTGGCCCATAAACGGATCGGATCAGGCAGAGAGAAGGGAGGGGATGCAAGACACAAGACATGCCCAACAAGCAACGGAAATGAGTCTATCGGGAGTGGGAGAAGAAGGGAAGAAGGCGCATAAAAGGGAATAAGAGATGGGGGAATCTAGAAGAAGGGGAGGGGATATGAACATAATCGGAGAATATAAAAGGAGCGTTAATCCACAATAAAACTTGTATAGGTTTAAATTCGAATGAAGCTTCTTCATTAGATTCAGGTGAATATTTCATGCAACAATAACAAGATTTTTTTTGACATTCTCTTCAAAATATAATTCTGATTCGAAATATTTCGGAACAAGAAATTCGTTAACATTCGTGCTAAAATCTCCACAATAGTGTTTATTATTTCTGTGAATGAATGAAGTTCTCTTCCATTTTGGAGTATCTGCTTATTCTTCTCATTTTGCATTCCAACCTCTGCCCTTATGTTTTCTGCTCTCTCACTTTCCATTGTCTTCTCCACATTTTTCCTACAACTTTCTTTCCCCTTCCTCGTTCATTTGCTCACTCCAATTCTCGTCGAATATTTCATTTACGCAAACAAACAAAAATGAGTAAAAATGAAAAGAATCGCTAGGTTGAAAAATCGCCAGACGAAACACTCGCTCTCCGCTATAGCTCTTTTCTACATATCAGAAGGAAGTGGCTTGGTCAGTTTGTTACAGCGTGAAGAAGTTGCCTAATCAGATAAAGCTGAAGAGATGATTTTACAACGCGAAAAATAAGGGACTTCAATGAAATTAAGGATGCGATATAATTGAATTTCGAGAAAGTATTGGGATAAATCAAAATAACATCTAAAAACCAAAAAGAAGTTAAAAATTTTGGAATTTGAATCGAAATTATGTCCTATCTCTGTTTGAAGTAGAAAAATAGTTTGAAAGATATATGCGCAGCTTTTCATATCTCTACTCCCGAATCCTCTCGAATAAATCGCAGAAACAATGAGCAATAGGCTTTTTGCGAGTTATAATGCATTTGGATTGTGAATACGGGATTGCATCACATTACAGCAGCTGATGCATCAATATTTGCACTGCTTGGATGCTTGGATGATGAAATGCCGAAGAAGATTCTGTTACAATTCCTCCAGCCACATGCAAAAATGGAAGTCTATCTCTGATATCCTTTCTTTCATTGACATTCATTCCATATTTATGTCTGTTCATGCCTCATGCCCCCATGACTATGAAAATATGCAGTTGAATGTTTTTGGCAGTATGAAAAAGTATATCCTGAGAATAAACTATTCAGAGAAAATATGTAATTTATCCTTTTTTGAATGGCTGATGCATCGAGATTTTTCGCAAAGTATGATAAACCAAAAATCATAAGAGTACGGTAATTCAGCAGGATAGAATGCTAGAAACAAATAAGAAGCCAACATTCTTCTTCTACAAAAATTTTGTTGATCCGCATTATCATATTTGGAGAATTTTCACTTTCACTTCCAAAAATGGTAATGAGCGGGAAACTCAAAGAGAAAATTCGAGAGTCACGGGAAATTCGATGCAAAAACGGCAAATCAGCAAAGCAGCCGAATGGAGGATGGCTTGGTGGGTAAAGGATAAAGCAAAGCAGAGCCGGGGAGGGCAGAAAGGTGGATCTTCCCACAGGGATTCCGATTCCACTGACTGCCACTGCATTCACGGCAGCATAAATGATGAAAACCCCTCTTCCCACTGTCCTTCTGCTTGTGTGTAGAATGATTGATGTGGGTAAAATCCAGGCAGATTAAATCAAATTTGTTCGAATTTTACAGCATGAAGATCGAAGAATGGCGAAGGTGGATGAAATGCAGCAGCTGATCGAAGAATTAAGCTGGTGTTCATGAGGAATATGTATAAAGCAGCTTTAACTCACTAAATGATCGAGAGAAGTAGCAATATTCTCGATCGAGGAGAAAACATTTTTTAGAAAATAACTCCTACTTGATAAATATAAGTGATTGGAAAATGAAGCTGGTCTTCATAATGAAAATATATGGAAAAGCTGTATCGTACTAAAATAATGCGAAGAAAATAATATTCGCTCTTGAATAATGAATTTTAGGCGAACACAAGCAAATTTTCTCTATCTGACTTTCAATCTCGGATGAATTAGAATGCAAGTAATGACAAGATTTGGAAATTAGGATAGACAGGCGGCAGATGGGAGTGAAATTGAAGTGGACGGACTCATAAATCTCTCGTCGTTTCTGACTCGGCTCTGCGGCTCTTCGCAAAGATGGAAAAAAAACCACAACAGCATTCGACAGAAAAGCAGGAAAGTGTGAAGTAACATCGTCCTGGACATGGACTGAATGACAGAATGGGGCTGCTAATTGAATAATTGACTAATCGAGTTATGGCTATGAATGGGATGATGAGATGAATGGGGCAGTGCAATGTGTAATGTGCCAGTCGGTGCTCACGCCTCTTCACTCACTATTCAATCATTCACATGCACATGCACGATTTGCTCATCAGAACGAACACTTCTGGACCCATTCCCTGTCCTTCTGTCCATTCAAAGACGTGCGCAATCAGATTAGCCGCATTCAGTCATTCTCTGCATCTGACGCACTTAAATTCCATACAATTCATGCACAAAATAACCGCTTTGCAAGACAATAAACTAATGGACCTGACAGATGCACAAAGTGATGTTGCAAAGCGAAGTGCAGAAAATGACTGCAAATGAATTGTGCTTGTTTCAGAATCTCTCCGCAGTATACAAACTCTGTGACAGAGTCGTCAGCCAGGTAAATTGAAATGTGCAACAGAGTGAGGAAGCAAACAGCACACCAAGGGAGTCGCGCTTTTTTGCCCCTTGCAAAACAGTTACTTTTGAGACAAAGTTGCACCTGGTTTCGCTGAGATCGTGCTACGCGTTAATTAGCTATTATTTTTAATTGTGGGTAATTAAATTTTTACATAGTAATTAAGTAGCGATCAAAGACAACGTGACTATATAACATTTATAGAATTTGCTCTTGTTATGCGCTTAAAAAAAGGATAGCTCGTACTTGAACAAAAAGGGTTCTCTCAGATAAATTTCTTTCTGTGGGCTAGTGTTGGTTGGTAGGTAAGCGGTTGATTTAACAGTGAAACAGTTATTGAATCACAATTTATTTTAACACAAACAGACCGCTCGATCGTAGTCACAATTTTAACACATAGAATAAATGAGCGGGAAAAGCTCAGGAGAGAGAATAACTAGAGATATAAAGAAAGCCGCCTCGGGGAAATGTTGTTAAGAAAGAGATAAAGGAAAATTGTGTGCATTTTTGCAGTGCTTCTTTTTGAAGAAGTCGTACTTTTTAAAGAAAGAAATGCGACTTCGAAGTTGGTGTTTCTTGGCAAAAATACCGCCACAGAAAAAAAACTTGTTGAATGAAGCGAAGGTTTAGTTGTAAAACTGTTAGTTTTTCAAATTCAAATTTCAATTTCTCATTTGAAAAATTTCATTTCATAAACTCAATGTTTACACATTATCACAAATCTGATGTAAAGTAATTTTGGATGGAATATATTTGAAGCTAGTCAATTCTAGTACCGATAAAATATATATTATAAAAGAAGAAAGAAAAGAAATGATACCCACAATTCGTTTGCAGAAATTACTTCGATTCGATTCAGATTCAGGATTGGTGTGTTTCATCGTGCTTGTGCTCAGAGTGTTCGGGGTGCTGTTTCCGCTTCTCCACGTGACCTCGGCAATGACCCGTTTCGCAATCCTGAAAGAAAATATTTTTGAGGAAAAGATAGTAGTTTTTGAGTTTAGTCAAGGAATGCATCATTCTTATAGATAGAATTGAATGCGGCTTTCATTTGACTAAGTGACAAAGTATGACACAACAAAGACTTCTTACTTTTGACGGAATGATTTTTGTCAAATGACAATGTATTTCTTGAAAATGAGAAACGCTATGATTGGCAAAAAGTCACTCCGTCAAGTAGGAATTGTCAGAATTACATTTTCACATCTCCAGTGAATTTGACTTGAAAGTAGGGTTTGTAAATTGAAGAAGGAACAAAACTTGGTAACATGGCAGCAACAATGAAAATATAATAGGTGTTGGCGTAAAAGTCAAGATTATAAAATTAAATAACGCCATTGTCACCAATTAAAAAAATAATCTTTATGAATGTTTTCTTAAAATAAACAGTACAAAGACGTTTGAGTAATTCGATTCAAAGTACTGACCGAATCGCTATCATCGTCGCTGCTGTCCTGCCAATTCTTGTGTTTCTTGTAAATGCAGCAGCACTTGCTCTTCTTCTTCTGCATGTGCTCGTTGTCCACAGTGTCTGTCGTCCAAGTCACCTTCGGCCGCTCTGCCTCTCCCTCTGCGGTCGAAGTCGAGGGTGGCGCCAAATGCAGTACTAGTTCCTCTTCTTGCTGTGTCTAAATTCACTTTTCACTTTGAAAAGTCGAATTTTTCGAGTATTTTCATGCCTTCTTTGAAAGCTTACCCATTTTACACACCGTCTATTCGGAAAGTTACCCACTTTTGAATTTAAGTAGTTATGGTAAAGAAGAAGTGGTTGAATTTCTCAAATGTTTGAGTGAACTGGGCGAATTTAGACAAAAATCGTTCTTCGCGATTTTGATTTATTTTCGAAATTTCTAAGTTTCCTGATTGATTTTTAAAAGAACTCTTCCCCACCTCGGGCTGAATAGTTTCGGTGACAGCCACTGATCCGGTCTGCGGCTCTGCCAGGCGCGTCGACATCGTTGGAGTCGCTAAAAATTAGAAAAAGAATAAAATCGAGAACTTTCGCGAAAAACGGCGAATCGATAGTCGCCGAAGTGAATTTCTAGGTACGCACTGTGTTTGTGTTTGCGTGTAATCATCACGCCATTTCAATTTTCGCTCGAACATTTCTCAGATTTCGCCCATTTTCTTCGTTAGCTGCCCAATTATGCTAATTTAGTGTTGCAATGGAGTCCGACGCGAGTTCAGACGAAGAGCCGCAGCCTCCCGAGTGCAATGAGACGGCCAATCAGATCAAGGTATGAAGGAATTTACTGGATCAGAAACCATTGAAGATTTTTAGGAGCTGACAGTCAATGAGCGAATTGAGCAGATCGGAGGCAACAGGGTCAGACTTAGGTCGGTGAAAATAACGAATTACAGATTAGAATTCCGGGAAGAGCTTCATATATTCTCGATGAGGCCAAAACATTAGAGAGCGCAAGAAGTTTCACGGCAACTATTTCTTTACTCTTTTCGGTTCAGAAAGATGAATCTCAGCGTAACTATGAATTTAAAAGATAGAGTAAGGATAATTTTTGACTTGGGTAATTGTAAAGCCTCTGAACTCTAAGTTTACGCGCTTCTGAAATCGAAAAATCATCTGAACATAGCTTAACTCCACTGTTTTTGGCTTATTTTTTGCACAGAAACGCTTTATTGAGTTTATAGTCGATCCTAGTATAGCTTTTTCTAGCAGGCTAGCCGACCCGCCTTGAACATGATTATGCTTGCGCTCTCTACTGTTAGCGAGAAATCACCATTCTCTTCAGATTGTGAAGAAAGTATTATTCACTTAGACAACTCGTAAATGTCGTGAGCCCTTTTCTCACACTATTTCGCCCCACTTTCCTTCCCTCACCTATCCCTAACTGTATAACGCACGTCCTCACAATATCACGACATTTACGGATTGCCATTCACTTAGAGGTGTGCGAAAGTAAAAAAATTTGAAACCAAAATTTTCGCCATTCTTGAATTCACTTGGTGTCAATCAAATAGGAAGCTTTTGTTGTTGCAGCAGTCAAATGAGTCTCGAAGAAGCAGTATCTGTGCTGCAGCCGGCCTTCTTCAATGCCGACATTCGAATTCGCCGCGCAGCTCTTCAAATTATGGCCCAGTTCGACGTTCAACTAGAGGAATATGTTCTTGCGGATGGCATTCACAAATCGGTAAATATTGGCCATCAACTATAAATCGTATTGAACCCATTCTGTATTCGTTCATTTGATTAATATTATATACAGGGTGCACTAAAAGTCTGGGCCACTAAAGGCATTCTTGAAAATCTGTCTAGACTTGTGAAGGATAGTTTTCTTCTAAAAATTTGGATATCACATGTCCTACAACTAATGTATTTTTAGGAAAAAGTTGAAGGAACAATGATTTGCTAGTATTAGTTTTTTTCTTCAAAGCGTATAAAATTTGCAGATTGCGTCTGAAAATGTCTACGAAATTCTGCTGAACGCAGAGCAAACAGAGCTGACAGATTTCCGGGCCAGGTTGTTGCAGTTCAGAAAGCTGTTGTACGGATCGCATCTCAAACATATGCCCAAGGGATTCACTAAACAAATGGAAGCGGTACCATTTTTATAGTATTTATAAAAATAAAAATAACTTTTCCTTTCACTTTTCCATACTCAAAGGATATGGGCTAGGTTAATTTTGCGCATTTAATTTTTTGCCTACAATTGTGCATATTCAGGTAATCGTGCAAGTTGGCTTCTCTCAATTCTTCGTGCAATTCAACCCGGTGTGGAAAGGCATCCACGAGCTGCTTTATTCGTTCGCCCGCGGAATGCAGATCGACGACTTCTGGAGCATCGCCGCCAACTGCTTCGAGCACATCTGTCAAAGTAAGAAAATACAAGTATCTTTCTGAGTTTCTTCGGGATAAATTTCAGAATGCGATGGCCTGAGCTCTTCTGAGGGAACTGATGAAGGATTGGGTTGGCTCTTACCCAACGAGAACCTGCGTGAGTCGAAAGCGGTTCGAGTCGATTATGGCAATGCCAGGACTCAGGTAGGTTTACATTTTTGTTTTCTTTAAATTAAAAGAAAATATTCTCTTGTCTACCTATTATCGTTTGGACTTTTCAGATGCTGAATTTCTTCGAGAAAATCGCGGATTTGGCAGAACGACGCACTCGAGTCCTCTCCCCATTGCTCATCCGCTTCTACAAGTTTGTCATTGTCTCGAAACGACTATTTATAAATAGCGAATGAAAAAAATCGCGGATTGTACTAATTAAGTAACAGATGAAATTTTTTCTCTGGCTAATACTATTTTCCCTACTTTCACGCTCCTCTCTTTTTTCATTCGTTAATTAGTAAAATTAGTGATTATCCATTATTTAGAATAGCCTTCAAAACATTCAACAAGTCGTTGATTCTATTATTCTAGGAATTCATTTCTTCCACTGGTCGACAATCCTGATCTCGTTATGAAGAACAAAGGAGCGCACAAGTTGACCGAATCGACAGAAACGGAAAGTGACGAATCGAAGGAAAATCAGAAAGACGAGGAAACGAGAGCAGAAAAAGAGGAAGAAGATGGGAATGATCCCCCGAAAGAAGACAATACCAACAAAATGAGCAGATGGAAACTCACTCAGGTATTTCATTCAGTTTTTTTTGTTTTTATCTTCTATTATTATTATGCATTTTTGCAGACTCTGATCGCTTTCCTCAAAATCTTCGCCAAATTTGAGGATGCAAAATCCGTTTTCATGGAGCCGCAAATCCGACAAATTTATGAAGAGGTTCGACATTTTGTTGTTTTCTTGAAATTTCCGTGATCGTCTAAGGGATGCTCACGGTTACCGAAAAACAGTGCCTGTACTTGGATTAACTCCTAAATGTTCATATTTTTACTTATCTTTTACTATGAACAGATACTGGATAAGTACAAGTTTATGTACCTATTACCTGTCTTTTTCAAAAATGAAGGAAAAATTCTGTACCTGTAGGGGCATACATAGATTTCCTAATTTGATTTTTCAGTTGCTGATGTCGAACAATTGCGAATTGCAACCGGCTGCCCTCGCCTGCCTCCTATCATACAAAAACAAGGCTGTCTCCCCTTACAGGTGACATTTTAATCGCTCATTTAATTCATTCACTTTCCTGTTCTTTTCATTACTTGATATTTCATTTCCAAAAAGCTGGAAATTTGCCCATCTTATTGGTACACTCAATTGCTAAATATTATCGCGTTTTTTTCCTATATTTGTTCTAAAGAGAAAAAAAAACTCAACTTAGCAATACAACTTTCCTGTGCACATATTCGACTTTCTAGTTGTTGTCGATAAGATGAGATAAACAAATTCTATAACAATGACGTGTAAATTTGCAGAGAATATCTGGAGAATCTGCTTGACGAGAAGAAATTCCGCAATACGATTGTGCTGTTCAAAATAGCCGAAGACGAAGAGGATGCAGTTGTGAATGCAGAGCACAGACAACACGTCATTCCTCTTCTTCTCAGGTAAATTCTGGTTAAAGATCTTTCTGTTAAATCATAGGAATTAAGACTTCTATGCGGAAAATTGTCGAGCAAGACGAAGAAGAAGGCACTGGCCGGTTCGCGTCGATCTGCTATTCTTCGGTATCTGGGCGGGTTGCGGCCCGAAGAGATGCATCTCTTCTTGCAGCTCTACTTCCAGACCTTCTTCGATTTAGTTGGTGAGCATATTTTCTTCTTTGATTTATGTAAATTGACATGCCCACGTATCTTCAATCTCAACCATTTAAAAAATTTTATGCAGATCAGGAAAAAGCTTGACTAGGGACTGCAAATGTTTTTTGGGAATAACTTGCTACAGTCGAAATGAGAGTGCTTCTTCTTCACTCATTTTCTATTGGAGCGCTCTCATTTCAGCACGGAATACTAGCTGCGAGCACGATACACGTGAAAAATAATGCAAATTTGATCGAATTATCCAAATTTGCAGGCGATGGCGAGGATAATTTCGACAAAATGCATCAACTCTGCCACAACCAAGAGCTGCTCTCTGCATTCGACCTCGACAGACTCAACAGGTTATTTATTTCAACATTTCAACTTAGTTTGAAAACTACTAGCCCTCACGCCATGCGAAATAGTGCGAAAAAAGCTTCTCTTCACAACTATTTCCCACTCTATTTCACATAGCTTGAGGGATTTATGGTTTCCAAATAGTTCATGCGAAATATTTTCCCCTTTTCATTGTGCTTCTGTACTTCAGATCCCTAGAGTCAGCCTCCGAAATGCTGCGTAAGATCTCGCGCAGCCTGGGCCCTCGTCAGTCCTCCACTCTGTTCTCGCTCTTTCTTTGCGTTTCTGTCATCGTCCGTCTCCGTCTGCAGAATCCGCTCACACCTGTCTATCTTCATGCCAAACTCAAGGATTTGCGCATGTCCATTGGATTGCGACTTGCTGAAGTAAGCATCGTTCATTAAAATAATACGAAAATCAACACATGAAATAACTGGCAACTTTGGGTGCAAAATGAATTTGAACATCAGATCTAAGCAGATTTTCACCCAAAACATTATAGAGTAGTTGGTCAGCGAAAAACTTTTCGAAAGAAAACTGAGGCATACAGTTATCTGAAATAGGATTTTTGTATAAACTTATGACAAAGGGGCTCACATGAAAAGCTTGGTTTGCATTGCCTAGATCGGATGAACGTCTAAATTGTTCATAGCAATATGATCCATTTTAGTTCTTCTCCGCCTTCCCTAACCGTCCAATTTGTTGTTCCCACTTGCGTGGTCTGTCAGACTTCTTCCTGCTGCCCTACATCCACGAGGCCAATTCCATCGACTCTTCAGCCTTCGGTCCCCTTCCGATTCTGCCTCTGTCTGGGGTTCGGCTCATCACTGCCTGGTGCAAATTGCCTGCGTGAGTCATTTTATTTGCATTTTTTCAGATGATCTCAATATTTCGAACAAAGTATACCATGTTTTTAATGAAAAAATGCAGTGTTGCAAATTTTAAACACGACGCAAATAAAATGGTTTGTGTCTTGTCTTCAATTGATCATGTCCAAAATATGCAACCCTGGAAAAATACATAATTTTATAATGTTCTTATATCAACTCATTGCTAATTATTTGCATAGAACATGCTATAACATTCTTTTTCAGAGTAAAGTCTATTTTGTTTCTAATTTCAGCTTCTATGATCTGCTGTTGATCAAACTTGACTGGAATGGAAAACAACTCCAACCGATCGAGTTGCTGCTCAATACTCTGCTTTGGAATGGAGCCACTGCACAGGTTATTCTAGTTTGAAGGACCTTTTCCCATATAATGACGATTTTCAGATCTGCAATGCAGCGAAAACAAGCATAAAATGTATGATCGAATTGTCTGATGAGGAGAGAGTGCCGAAACTCGATGCATTCGAATATGCTCAAGTGGAACAATTGGAAGGTAGGGTATTTTTTAATGATAGAGGATAGTAATATGATGCAGAACGGGAGAATTTTCTTTCGTGAAATTTTGGATCAAATAAGATTCTTTCATTTTAGGATTTGAAAACATTTCAATACATTTGAATATTATTTTCAGAAAAAAATAAGTGAGATTTTTCTTTCAGATGCGAATTACGGTACTTCCATTCTCGTGCAGCACATGTCGAAAATCCTCCATTTCTTCACACATCATATCGAATCTGAGAAATCTGTCAGAGTCGACACTCTCAACATCCTAAACAGGTCAGCAAATGAGTCTGTTTAGAGTTTATCAACTTCCTTCAGGCTCTCTGAATTCGTGCATGACTCTGAAATGGCAACTCGAATGGCAAATGCACTGTTGAGTTCGATGAGGAAGAACGACAAGAGGAAGGAGGAAACCACGGAGACGACACTCAGAACTGTGGGCAGACTGGTCGGGTGCACAAAGCAGTCGGAGAAATTCATCAAGTCAGAAATTTCTATTTGAAGAAGATAAATAACTTGATTTTCAGCAAACTGCCGCATCTGCTCTCCTCTATCGAAGGCCGTCTCTGTCGCTTAGCTCTCGTCGAAGTCGTCAAATCGATTCAGCATAATCCAAACACTCCGCAAAATGTAAGATTTAGAAGAAAGGCTTTCTGTATAATTTACAGGCGAGTAATTTTCCTCCAAAGCGTAGAAAAGAAAAAAGATCGTGTTGGGAGAGGAGATTGCGAAGCCATAGTTCACCAGTTCGTTATGATCACGGTGTGTGAAATTCAGTAGATTTTAGGGCTAGGTAAAATGTATGGGAGAGGAATAAGATAGCTAATTAATTTGTGCAAACCGCGATTATGGCAAACTCATGAATTATACGAGTGAGCGACATTGTATAAATTTTCGAAGATCATCTCATTGGCATATGACGGATGCATTGACGCATTGATAATCACTTCCAAGTTCATGGAATTATTTCATTTGCAGCTTCGTCTGCTTCTTCAAATTCTCGTATCGCTCGAAGCCTGGGATCAGAGGAAAATTGATGAGCCTGATCACGAAGCCAGACACAATGCGTATTCACAACTGTTCAAGGTTTGATTCAATCAACATTACGGAATCTGAAACTGGAAAGTGAAAAGTAGCGCACGATTATAAAAAAAAAAATAAATAAAAAATAGATATAGCACTTAAAAAAGAATACTGATCTAAAACTATTCTCTTCCTCCTAATTTCGGTCTTCAGATTCCGGAATCGACAATACTGCAATTCCATTTCTTAATTAAAATTAAAATTCAGATTTGGAATTCGAATGAGAAGATCAGCTTGACGATGGTTGCTGCATTCGCGCATGCACATTATGCCACTCTCACTACGGTAAATGAATGAAGAATGAAAAACTGAAATTCTCCATTCAGAGCTCCGATTTGTCGCTTCGCTCTGCCGCAGCCTCGAATCTGCGAGCCATGTTTCCCTACGTGAATCGACTCGATTTCGACGAACAGACAGAGCGAATGTGGACTATCGACACACACTTCGTGCCTCTCACTCTAAGGGTGCTCAAGAACAGCAATGAGGTAGGCAAATTAGAAAATCTTACTATTTTCGGTAGATTTTTCGCTTATTTTGTTTTAAAAAATTCCAATTTGAATTTTCGCGAACATCTTTACCGAAATAATCAGAATTCATTAAGCTGGTTGTTGTGGGCCTAAGATTGATATTCTGCAATAAATTTCATAAACAATCTAATTTCGTTCGGTAAAAATCACTCCGAGGAATAAGTGCATTGAGACTCAAATTCTTGAAAGAAGAATGCAAGTGTGCTAAAGAAAATGCGATGATGCAAATGAATGTTGCAGGTAGTCCGAGAGGAAGGAATTCGTTGTCTGTCAGCTTTGGTCGATGCATTCTCCTCGCATCCGGGTCTGAGTCAACTGAAGGAATTGAAGAACCCCACTGAAGACCTCGACTTCTTCCATAATGCAACTCACATTCAGGTTAACCTTTGACTGTTTGGGAGCATTAACATCATAACTCGAGATATAACCAAGATAGGCTGGGGGTGTAGGGTAGGACTTCCTTCCTTACATTATTCCGTCATGTTTTGTTCCATGATATCATGCGGTTTCAAGAGTACAAAATTATTCCTTATTGTTATACTTTAAAAAAAAAACTCGTTTTCAGAAACATCGTCATCAAAGAGCTTTCTATCGATTGGCAAACGACTTGAGGGATCACAAGGTTTGCATCTTTACTTTCTTCATCATTCTTTCTGCTTTCTGGGAAAGTTCACCAAATTTCCTTTCCCTATTAGTATATTTTCATCAACACACCTGGTGAGCTTTTCGATAGCTAATTTTCATTTTTTAATATTCTTTTGACAACTGTCTTATTTCAGCTCTCGATTTCGTTCGAGGTGCTCAACAAGTTCATTCTTCCCATTGCCGCCCCGTATTTCGTCAATTCCGACACTAAATTGTCAGGTAATTTGGAACTTCTCGTTTTCTGCAACTTCAACCTGAGTTGCTTGTGTTCCAGTAGTTTCTGACGAAGCCTTGCGTGTGCTGCACGAGACGATGTCTTCCTCTCCCTGGCCCGTCTATGCGAATTGCCTCAAACAGTGGCTGCAGAAGATGCAGGGCGGGCAAGACGGGGACAATAAGAAACCCATTGTCAGGTGAGCATTTTTGGACAAATTTCTATTCTTCCAGATCTATGAGTTTCTCGAATGTTCACCAAAATATCCTTATTTTGCATGTTTCAGTTGCATAATCGTTCCTGCCACACGCTATTTTGCCTTTTGAGAGGGATGATTATGCGGCCTGAATATTTTTCTTTCTCTGCTGTCACAAAATTTTATTTCAAAAGCAAGAAAAATGTAAAAGATCACCCTGGATTTTCCTTTAAATTTAGAGTGCTCGTTTCTGTTATCGACGCATTTCACTTCGACGTTGCTGATGTTGAAGAAGAGATGGAGGTTGAAGAGGCAGGCAAAGAAGACCAAGACGAGGAAGATAACAAGGAGAATGGAGAAGGGGTTGATGGAGATGAAATGGAAGACTCGAATGCAAATGACAATGACAATGCGGACAGGAAGCGATACGCGATCAGAGACAGAATCAACAGAGTCATTCTGCCGAAACTCGTCAAGTGCATCAATGGACATGTCAGTTTGTTGCGTTATTCATTTCGAAAAGTCATTTTTTCCTAAATTTAATTAGTTTTACCTCTACTAAAATCTGAGATACAAAAATTTACAACGCAAGGTGCGGAAAAAGTCTTGGTTGCTTTAACCTTTTCTCAAAAATTCACCAATATGATAATAGAAACAGGAATGTCTAGTAACTGAATACTAGCTTCACCCATATCAATGTTAACTATTGGCATAGTTTTATTTCGTTTGCCAATGAATTTGTGATTTTTATAGCTTCAATTTTAAATGGTGAAAATGGCTAGAATTTTTTGCGCAACTTATAAAATGATTCGAGATTAGAATGTTTTGTTGTTATATTAGTAGGTTTCACTTTGCAGACAGGCCGAGCCTTGGTTCACAGAAAGGCAGAGACATCCGAAACTAGATTCTACACGGACGACGACGACATTCAAAGGGCCCCTGTCGCACTCGCCACTGTCAAATTGCTCATCAAACTGCCTCCAAGGCTGAGGTCACATTACTTGCAAGGGTAATTATTCTCATGCTATATACAGCCAATTAATTATTCGGAGGTAGAAAACGACAAGATAGTTAAAATGGGCTTTTTGTAAATTCACCCATTCATCAATTTGTATAATTCATTCAGCTTTGTACTAGATTAAGTTAAGGAGTGCTAGCAGGTTGAATAGCCCAAACAGTTTACTCGATGAAATGATCTTATAGAAATAAAACATAGCTTGCCAAACACTACTCCTAGCCCTATGTCGTAAACCTTGATGAGGTAACAGCGAATGGAATATACAAATGGATGAACAAAATGAGCTATACAAAAAGTCAGCAAAATGCAACAAACGATAGAGAAAGGGAAAGGAAGCAAAACGCTGAAATAATCGTTACATAATCAATTCAGCTATTTTCAGAACAATTCTCAAATTGTCGACTCTGATGATTTCTCATTCCATCCAAGTTCGTGAGACAGCTAGAAATGTCATGATCAAGGTTAGAAATTGCTTAAAGCCACATTCAGACTTGCAGCTTTTCAAACCGCCAGTGCCCGCATGAACGAGATAGCGTGTTTTATGGGAGGAGGAAAAGAACATGCTCTCATTTTCTCGAAAAAACATACTATTCCGTTCCTGAAGACACCCACGGGTTTGAATATTTGCAAATCTAGTGACATTTCAAGGAATGAATGAGAATTGGGATTGCAGGTGTGTCAATGTCTCGGACCGACCTATCTGCCGATGGTCATTAGGGAAATGAAACAGACCATGAAGCAGGGATATCAGGTAGAAATTCTACTGCTTAAATTCTCAAATAAGTGCCATATTCATGTGAATGAAAATGCGCGGAATGACAATTATAAATCTCCATTTTCAATTTGCACATTGTTGCTAAAGAAAAGAATGAAAGTGCAATTGATTTTGCATTTGTGAATTTGGTCTATTTATTTTCAGGTCCACGTGGTTATCTTCAGCACGCACTCGATCGTGTCCTCGCTCTCTTCGCAGCTGTCGTTCGGCCAGTTGGACGTTTGTCTGCAGGACATTCTGCAGCTCTGCATGCAGGACCAATTCGAGAACGCTGCAGAGGAAAAGGACGTCGGAAAAATTCACGGAGAGGTCAATTCACTCAAACCTAAAAAATGAGTTATCGCAACTATTTTCAGGTTCCTGAAGCTAAAGCAAAAAAGACACCGCAAATGTTCTCGATTCTGGGAAGATTTGTGTCTCAAAGATCCATCGGAAAAGTCATTCGAACTTTGAGGTACTCGTTTGCCTTTTTTAAGAATTCATTTTTCCACTGTCATTTTCAGAGATATTGTCGACCAGAAAACCAACTCGAAGACCATTCAGAAAGTCAGCGATTTGCTCGAGAAATTTGCATATGGACTGAAGGCGAATGAAGGTGAAGATTTTGAGTTTAAAAAATGAATCACAAACAAACCCAAGTATGGTTTAAACCTGACCTTACACTTCGACTTCTATAGTCAAAAATATCCCTTTAAAATGACGCTGAGGACTTCAATATAATTTCCACTTCAGACTGTGAGCTATCTTAGATCTAATGCTAAAAAATCAGGTTTATCTCCATCGATTCAAGTCGAGTTCATTCGGAAAATGCTGGTGGAAGACATCGAGAAAATGGAGAATACGGCAAAGAAGATGAATGGAGAAGAGAATGGCAAGAAGGGACTCAGGCCTGAACACTGTCTCATTTTGCAGCCGGTAAGTTGAATGTTCATTTTTACTGCAATTTCTCGCTTGCATTTTTCATTAATAGAAATTCAAAATTTCTCATCAAGTAACGAATAAGCATTATCAATAATGAACAAAGTTCTGTCTTTATTTTATTACTCTCGCATTTTTATCAAATTCTTTCGACTTTCAAATTTTAAAAGTTTGCCTCTTTTCACAGTCAATTTTATCCTAATTTTTACTCATCAGAACTAGTTCGATGAATTCAGGAGCCTAAGCGAATCGGCGCAATCGTGAAGACGGCAGTGAAGAGTCGCGTGCACGTATTCGTGGAATTCGAACTGCATCTGTTGTCGATGCTCTTGTTTGGGAAGAGATTGAATGCGAGTCGGGAGGAGGATAGACAGCTCATCGATGCTTTCGTGCCTCTGGTCATCAAAGGCCTACAACTCAAATACGATAAGGTGAGAGATGTGGAACATTTGAAAATGACAATACCTTTAAATTTGTATTCAACTCGACAAATTAATAGTCAATATTCGAATCTTTAGTAGTCTTATTAAAAAAAACATGCTAATTTACTGTTTTCCAGATAATCTCCTATTCTCTCCGTTGTCTGACTGCAATGCTGCCAATGAATCTGCCATCTTTGAAGAATTCCATGAAGGAAGTTCCTGAACGGTAAGCGAATGAAACTGTTTCTCCTAAAGAACTAACTTGCAGACTGTTTGTGATTCTGTCGGACTATTCCACGATCGGCCATGCAGCCAACAAGCAGAGTGTTCTGCAGCTCAATCAACTTTTATTCAAGGTTGGAATTATTTCATTTTATTTTAATACGCAACGCTGCAACAGTCAATACTGTATTTATTCGTTTTTATTATTTTTCTTCAAAACTATTGTTCCTAAATCCTAAATTGCAGGCTCTGACCCAGTTGATCATCTCTGCGGAATCGAGTCAGCTGCTGACGAAGAAGCACATTTCCCTGTTGCTGAGCTATGTGGAGGCGGACATTCTAGACGCGGACAGACAGGCTACCGCCTTCTCGCTCATCAAAGCCATCGTCAAGAAGAACATCAAACATTCCAAGGTCGGTAATCAACCATATGAATAATTTTGATTCATTGTTTCTTTGATTCTATAAATTTCCTAAGGTTAATTCCACAAGATTTTAAATGCCAAAAATTCCGAAAATTTCTAATATGAATAGTTGGTCTTCGATCAAAATATCGTTCTGTTTGATTCATTTCTAGAATTTATTGAATAAATTTCACAATGGAGTTCTGAAATATCATAACGAGACTGACTGACTCGACCTATTTGCTAGTTTTTCATTGGTTATCATTATCTTAGAAATGATATTTTTACAGAAAAAATTCTCTTTCAGATTCCCGAAGTGATGCAGCGGCTGTCAGAACTGTGCATCCAATCATCTCTCAAACACATCAGAGCTCAGTGCAGAGAAGTAACGATACAAATGTTTCTTAAGCAACTTAGTGAATTCTCTGTTAGAATACTTAGTTTTTGCTGGTATAAGGACATTGTAGGGTAGAGCCAGGAATATTGTCTCAAAATGAATAACTCGCTTGTTGGATCATGTTTACGCTATACATATCCTTAACTTCCTTATCCCATACCATCAAATATGCTAAATTCAAACGGTATCAAATCTATCATAGAATGAACCGTATTTGATGATTGATTTTGCAGACCCTGGCAATTTACATGAGCCATGAATCGAATGTGGACTCAGCCAAGGAGTACATAGAATTCTTCTTGGCCCAACTGGCCTATGAATACGAGGACGGCAGACTCAGTGCCGCAGAGATGCTCAATGCTTGTTTCGAGAAACTACCACAGGTTTGCATTTCTAAATTATCAAAATATATAGGCATCTTCTTAAATTAATTTACTAACTATCATTATCAATTTGCAGTTTAACATTTTTACCCGAATTCATAGAAAAAGAATAGGTAAAAAATGAGTTGAAAATGATCTATGCAAAAGGTCACAAAATCCGAATAATCGTAACTTTATCTTTTTATATCTTTAACTTAAACTAAAATATTATGTTCAGGAAATTCTGAGCGAAGTGTGCATGTTGTGCGTTGCCAAATTCGGAGCGCAGATTGTGAACGAGGACTCGTCCACGGCTCGGTTCGATTTATTATTTAGCTATTTGCATTGTCAGAATTCTCCTTTTCAGTAAATTCCTGTGTGGCGCTCTGCGACAGTTGCTGGAATCAGTGTCGAGTTCTGCAAAGGAGGATGTCGTCTCGGCTGCACTCGAGTGGATGCACAGTCAGAAGGTTGGCAATTTGCCTATTTGAGGGACTTTTGTGTTCGGAGGGTGATGAGTAAAATAGAATATTAAATATGGACGAGGTATTTCAAGGGCGGTCTTTTATGCGGCGGACATAATTAATTCCCAGCAGGGGGATATTGACGGTGTTGATGTGGATTATGGAATTTGAAAGTTTTAGGAAATATCGATTGAAGTTTAGATAGAACAGGAAAAAAGAAATAGAAATAAGAATTGCTGTAAGAAAAGAAATGTCTAACGTAATACAAGCTTAAGAAGGCTTCACATATGTCGTAGCAATTGACAGAATCTAGAAATTTGATAATGAGTCAAAGGTTGCAAAAATTCAATCGATTGAAGAAAATGTTCTTGAATTGTAGCAGAAAATAGTGCATCTATTTAATTAAAAAACATGTTTTTTCTTTTCTCTATTACAAATTCACTTACACCCTATGAAGCAATTCAATAATTAATTTTAGGAGGGCACCCGTTCAGTTGGAGTGCAGGTCGTTCTTCAATTGAGTGTGGTGGAGAAGAATGCCTTCTTCACTCGATTACCCCTCGTCATCGAGGCCTATGAGCAGTGGTTCGACAGCGAGCAAGTTCTCATCCAAAACAGGTCTCTTAATCGATGAACAATCGACTAGTATCTTTTGCGGCAACTTTCAACATTTAAGCGAAGAAAATAACGTCCCACTATGCCCCTTCCTAATCATGCCATGATCTTTTATTATTAGAAGTCGCAGAGAACCTAAGCTTCCAATTCTTATTTTAATATTGTTTAAAAACGTCTAATTTCAGTGAACCAACCCTGGTGACCGCGTTGACAGCACTTATTCACATGGAGAACAACTGCGAAGAGACCGTTCAGAAAGATGAGCAATTGAGCAGGAGAATTGTCGCACTTATAGGTAAGTAGCCGCTAATATTTTGTTTCTAACAATAAGACGTCGCATCAAGAAAGCCTGGAAGGTTTAACACGTTTGAATCCGAAACGATATTCATAAAGAAAGAAAATGACCAAACGATTAATGAATGAATTGAATAACTTGCAGAAAACTTTTCAACGAAACTTTCAATAACCTGTCAAAATTTGTAACTCTTTGAATATAATATTATTCAGGCAAACTCGAATCCCTAGCCAAATGTGCAGATTCTCTGGCCCTGCGCAAAGCGGCCTCTGCCTTCATCGGCAAGTGTCTGTCTCTGTCGATGGCCATCGGACAAGGACTGCAACTGGAGAATGGAAGACTGCTCGAATGGGCTGTTTGGATGATGAAACAGGCCGAACTGGATGAGGAAGCTGCTTTGCAGGTTTGGGTATTTATTCGAATGGCAAGAAAATGGGATATTCAGGCGTCGAAGAACATTGTCCATTTAGCTGAAGGACTCGACAATGAAGGCCTGCAGAAGTGTATCCATTCACTCAGCAAGGTCTGCAAATTCGAGATACAAAAACTGCCCAAAGATGCGATCAGAGTAAGTCAATTTTTGATTTAAAACGCGGATAAGTTAGAAATGTCACTCAATTCTCCACTTATTGCATTTTCAATAATATTCCGATCCTGCTTGTTGGATCCAATCCAATCCTATAAATCGGATTGCGATTTTTGAAAAAAACAAATCATTCAAACCGAATCGAAAATTTTCGATCCGCCAACAAGCCTGATTTCAATGAACAATTCGAGAAAAGGATCCAAATCGTTGATTTGTGTGCACTAAAGGAAAATTTCAGCGATTGAGCTGCTTCAAAATCGTGGCTGCCCTGCTGATGAAGACAACGGACACGACTCGTCTGCAGCTGCTCATCGAACCGTTCATGCCTCTGCTCGTCAGAGAAATCAATAGAAAGAGTGAAGCTAGTAAGTTGGCTATATCATTTATTATTGTCTTTGGGGAAAAGCTGGTCTCCACAATCATTTTGCATTTCGCCTCTCATTTTGAGACACAATAGTATGTAAGTTCAAGAGACACAGCCTTACAAGCTTTAGCTTTTGGAAAAAAAGGAAATAGTTTATGAAAATAATAAGAATATTTTATTTATACAATTCAAAAATCACTTATTTTTCTATTTTGACCTGGAAAAGTAATCGTTTATTTTCCATGTACCATTTTTCGATTTATCCAACTTCATGGTTTGCAGATGCAGACGAACTGTGCACTATGGCCGGAGAAGTGGCAGAGGTAATTCGGAAGAAGATCGGAGAGGAGGAGTACACTAAGAAATTGGCAGAGACGCAGAGGAACATGAATACAAAGGCTGCTGAGAGGAAACGCAAGAATAAGGTATGCATTATTCTCGAAGATATTCCTTTTGAGTTACATTTTAAAATTTATGGTTTTTTTTACAAATATACTGAATCTCTATTTTCATTTGATTAGTGAACTTCTTAGTTTTTTTCTCGTCAATCTCATCTTCTGATTTTCTAAAATTACTTTTTCTGATAAATCGAACATTTACATAAATTTCCTTCAGGAATTGGCCGTGGTTGCGCCTGAAGCGGCTGCAGAGGCGAAGCGAAAGAAGAACAAGAAGAAATTCGAACTGAAGAAGAGGAAAATCGACGAGAGCAAGCCGTACAGAGTGGCCAAGAGACGGAGAATCGAGAAGTTCCACGCGAAGATGGATGAGGATTGAAGTGCAAGCAAGGGGAATTAGCACAACTAGACAGCTAATTGTTACCGTTGAACCTTTTTATTATCGTTGTTGATTTTTGTTGAGAATTTTATCATTCTAGTTGTTTTCGTTATTTGTTAAATTATCTGAAAATTTTATGAAAATGAAATTTCTGATTTCTAAATCTCGTATTACTGCATTACAGCAACTTGTAGCATGAATAACAAAAGAGTAGTAACACACTAAGAGGCTATTTGTAAGACCCGAACAACTCCGCATTTGGGGAAGTCTTTCAAATCACGATTTGATCATAGAGGTAGATACCACTATGGGTCCTAATCACAAAACCGAAGAGACAAGGCTTCTCTTTCACAAGTGGGCGGAACTATGCTAATTTGAAAATCGCGATTTTGACGCTAAAATAGCCGTCAGATGGTACAAAGAAACTTTCTATAAGAGCTCCGAAAGGTTTACAAAGTATCATGTAGCCCATTTTCTGATATATAATTTTTGGGGTGTCAACCACTCGCTGGTACGGTAGACCGTCCCGGTGTTAAAGTAGAGGCAAAAATACCCTCCAAATTTGCAGAAAATCGCTTCCCCTGAACAAAAAATGTTCTTTGTTACTTCTATCGGTTATCTTTTATAAATGGTGGGCACATATATGTCAGATGAAACATCCAATCAAGTGATTTGTGATGGCTACATATATCTGCAACGAGCATAAAATAATCTTTTTGTTATGTATTCGACAGTGATATTTTGCTGAATTCATTCAAAATTGATCTTATTAACATTCTAAAAGTATATTCTGTGCTAAACCAAATATAAAAAATTCAAATTTCAATAACTCGGTTGTTATCAGACTACGTATCGTCGATGCGAATGAACGTTATGAACAATCTCCTATCTTCCAAATAACTAATTTTAGAATTCAACAGGTTTTCAGCAGCAATAGAAACTATCATAACGTTAATAATCATGGAAAATACTTGGTGATACGAGGTGTTCATTTGCGTCGTTCATAATCGATAAGTAAATACATGGATAGTTTTATTTCAGCATGCATCTTTCACGTTTTAGGATTCTTAAATGATAAACCATGTTTAGGAATCGATTTTTAGTCTGATAAAAATTGCGAGGCATCAATTTAGTAGTTTCATTCTACTTTCTTCAATGATCAATTTCAAACTCAATAATTCCAGACTTTCTCATTCAATCAATACTCTTTTACTATTTCCATTTGAAATAATACTATGCCAATTGTTTAGGCCTCTTAACAAAGATGCTAGCCAATTTGCCAGTCGAAATTATACTATTGATCTGCGAATATCCCGAATTCAAAGATCTGGGACAATTGGCCTGGACTAACAATCGAATGATGCAAATAATCAAGAAATATCTGCCGATGGCGCTCGAGAGGAAAATTTTATTCTATCGTAAGAAAATATTTTTCGTATGAGCGAAAATGAATTCTAGTATTTAGTGTATTATAAAAACGACGATGTTAGAGAAGGAATAATTTGTCTGTTTGATTCGCATACTAATTTTGTTAAGCAGATTACGAAATTTACCAATTATGTATTAACATATGAAGTAGCAACTACAAAAGATAAGGTAGATTAGTTTATTTGGCATTGCCAATTTTGTAAATTTTAGATTTTCACAATATTTCTTTACAAATTGTTTGAAATTTTTGATCTGAATACTCGACAAATCACTAGAGGTAACATTACAAAAAGTCAGTGGATTGGTTTAATTTTATTGCATTTTTTTGCAGGACCAGATCTTCCTGAACGGCGTCATAATGCATCTGTGGCTTACTTCAAGAGCAGATTGTATTATTTGGGTGGATACGATCCTAAAACAGGAAATTATACGAATCGAATTGATGTAAGAAGACCGAATGAAAGTCCATGAAATAATTTATTCAGGTTTTAATAGATGGAAAATGGGAAATAGGACCTGCTCTTCCTCTTTCAACTATTCATGCTCAAACAATAACATGCGATGGGATCTTATACGGTCATATTACAGCATATTCATTATTGTAATTATGGATATTCAGTTATTGATGGATGGAATAGTGGAAAGATATATAGATTATCAAACGATGAACGGGAATGGGTTGAAGTAGGAGAGATTCCAGAAAGACGGTATTTTTTCGGAGTCGCATCGCTAAATGGAAAAATTTACATAACTGGAGGATACTGGTTGTTAATTTTGTCTGATAAATAATGTATCATTATATATTTAGGGATGAAGTACATAAATCCTCCTGTCTGTGTTTCGACCCCTCAGCTCCAGTTGACAGTCGAATTTCTCGAATCGCTGATATGAATTATGCAAGATGGAATCATTCGCTCATTGTTGCTAACAAGAAATTGTATGCAATCGGAGGGTGAGCTGAGATTTTGCATATCTTTATACGGAATATTTGTTAACTTAGATTTCAAGAATATTTACGTGAAAATTTTTGTAATTCAATCGAGGAATATGATCCACAAACGAATAAATGGCAAAGAGTCGGAGAAATTAATATCTGAAATCTTTAATTTCAATACATTTAAGTTTTCGTAATTTTCATATGATTTTAATAAAAATATCTATTCAATTTTTTACATTCTAATTTGATTCACATGATACAGACAACTCTCGAAGACATCCAAAAGTGATGAGGGATAGTTGTAACTGAAATAACTATTCTTTAAAATATTTTCTTTCAACAATTCTGCAACCAAATCCAATATTTATTTTATAGCAATTTCAATCCATTTATGAATTTTAAAGTAAATTTTTCAAAATATATACCAGAAATAGTTGATCGATTTCTTATGAACAGCTATTGTTGACACTCCGCACTCAGTTTGATTACACGTCCCAGGAGTACATTTTTACTCCGGGATGTTATACATAATTTTGAAACCTTTATATGGGGGCACAATAGTATTGTTTTAGTTTTTATTTTTTTTTTAAATTTCCGATTAAAAAATTGATTTTTGAGTGAAAATATGTCAAAAATGGTTAAAAAGTCAACTTTATGTTAATTTCGATCATTTTTTAATCTCCATAGTATATTTGTGTAATTGGTGTGGAAATTTTAAAAAGAGTGACTACATTCTTATATAGTACAGGTAATCATGATTGCGTCATAGATATGCATGATGTTGAATTGTGAATGTGGTTCATATCTTTAGTTGAATGTATCCTAAATTTCACACGATTACTCTCCAAAGTTGGTTAGCAGTTTCTAATGTCCTGATGGTTCTAATGTTCACCTCCCTAGTTCGGCGCATCGTCGTGCCATTCCCCCATTCCTTTGCCTGTCTGCTTGTGTCTTTCTGGATGGTCCTCTCCCAGGGGCATTTGCCCTTGTCTTCTCGACTTCTCGACTTCAGGCACGTCATTTCTTCTCCTCTTCTCCCTTCCTTCCATTTTGACTTGTCTCATCATATTTTTGCCTATCTGCATGCATTTCATGCTTTTCTTGTTGCTGTTTATCTTTTTTATTCCCTCCTTCTTTATGTTTTCATCTCTGATTGTCACTCTCTCCATCTTCCATGCCCATATTCAGCTTCATTCTGTCGAATCTCATTCCTTATCAGATTCAGATCCTCTTATTTCATATCTCATCTTTTCTATCTATAGAAATGCTCTGAATTGCTCAAAATAGTCGATTCTGAAATTCGTAAGTTTTCATTTGGATTATGCAATTATTATTATTATGATTTGTGATATTGTGTTATTTTGCCTGAAAGTTTAGGATTCCGCGCCAGTTGAGATTTGCCGTTCCTGAGAAGCCGGACGAAACGACAATGCTGTTGTCCTCCTCGTTCCGGGAGAGACTTGAGAAGGGGCCCTACACCACGACTCGGGCCAGAGTGCGAGAGAGGGAGGGGAGCAGGCGAGGCAGCAGACCTGGTTTATTCCCGAAATAATGGCGTTGATGAATTGTCATTTTAGGTGATACGAAAAAAAGTCTATCGACACTCGCACAGTTAATGTATCCGGCACTTATTGAAGAGGTCAGATGATAATTGGCAAGAGATAGCATGCAGTTTATGCCAATTTAGGGTGGCAACAAAAATGAAGGGGAAGGAAAAGCGCTAGAAAGAAGAGCATCGAGAAGGAATCTGCTCAGAAGAGCTCACACCCAAATCAGGAGAGGTGCAATGGAAGTCAAGGATGTAGGTTATTTTTTAATTATACAACTATTTCATGGATTGTAAGATCAAATAGTGATGCAATTATGAATGAACGGAGCATAATTATTTAGTCAAAAAAGTTTAAATATTATAAAAAAAAAATTGAAGATAGTAATCAAGTTCAAAATGAAAAATCACACGATAAACCCGCTGTTAATTAATGGTGATGAACTCCTAACTATTTTGAAGATGATAATTTCATTTTGTTAATAATCGGAATCTGAAATAGTTTCATTTTTAAATATACTAGATACAGAGTGTTCCATTAGTTATCCATTACTCTATTCAAACCGTCATATTTTCAAAATTGCAATATTTTCGAACGTAGCTAGTTGAAAATAGTGGGAAACAAATGATAAAATCAAAATTTATTCCATCGTCTGGGCTAGTACAGCATATTCGGAACAATTTTGGGGCGTACGTATAATTTACTAAAAAGAAAAGATTGTGATATCGTCAGAATTCAAACCCCGACGATAGTCAATATTTTTTTATTGTGAATAAGTTACAACGAGAAATTAATGATAAAAATGTAGTCGTGATAAAATGAAATCTGTTCTAATAATCCATTGATACATAGCTTAAAAATGGTACCCAATTTAAGGCATTTCTGGTTATTTAGTAAATCCGAAACATCACGGTTTGACACAGAGTAGCGGGTAATTATGAAACACTCTGTAGTGCAAAAAGACTTTACTTTACTCTATCCAATAAAGTACTTACAAAATTCTCAGATAGCAGAAAGAGCTCACCATGCAGGTCGGCGACAGGTTGAAAAACTGCAAGAGAAACCTCCTCTGTGGATGTCGATTCTCTACAAATCGTACCACAAATACGGAGGCAAACATCTCGTTCTCGTGCTTATCTTCCTGCTTTACACTACAATTGGAGCTGTCATTTTCCTGCACATCGAGGAAGATGCCCAAGAGGAACTGGAAAAAAAGTGGAAGAAGGTAAAATAACTGGCGATAAAGTATTTACTCGTTTCCTTGTTGATCGATATTCAGTCTAATCATCAGAGTTTATCGAAACATTATCAAGTTTTGTACACATAAATAGAGATATATGGATGCAAGTATATGTCAAATTTCAATTCAATTCGATAAGTTCAAAATACCTGACTGAATGTCGACTAGATTAAGGATGAACCAATATCTTTGCCCGCCATTATATATCCTGGATATTTTATTAGAATATCATATTTAGCTTCTTGATCAAAATCGAACTCGACAAGTTTCAACTTTGATGGGAAAGATGTTCAACAATTCCGTGTATCTGGTTTACATCAAAGGAAATACGACAGCTCAATTGAAGCAGCTCATCGATTTGTAAGCGCATTTTCTATCTTCTAGTTTATGTATATCATATCATACATAAAAATCGAATAATTATTACTGTACTAAAAGTTTAAAGAAGAATTTTTTACTAAGCTAAACAAATTGTATTATATTTATTCGTTTTAGCGTTAAAAATTTTGAAGACACTTTGAAATTCTTCTGATTAGCTAAATGTAGTCGCTTTTGTAGAGTGGCATTTTCATTCCATCCCGAGTGTCGAGTCGGACACTCCCCCCTCTTCTTCGTCTTCTCATTCCCATTTTCCCCTCGGGACGCATTTTCTTTGGCCTTTTTTCCGGCTGCACTTTTGTCTTACTCAAGGCTTTGAGTTAACAAGAAATGTGCAAAACAAAAATCTGGAAACTGAAAATACAAGAGGGAAGTTAGCTGCAAATGGATGAATAGACTGGAAGACAAACTGGGTGGCAAGAAGCAAGAGGATAGAGAAATGAAGTGTGAAGTGTGTTTGGAGTTTTTTGAATGTGTAAATTATTGCTTCATGTTTCATCAAGAAATCAAAAATTGCATGGAATTTTCGTCATAATTTCAATTGCCAAATACGAAAATTAACAATCCCGACAAAACGTTGTCGGAAAATGAATAGTTTGGTGGGGTGAATATTGAAACATTTCATGAAAAACGAGAACTGGAAGCAGAAATGAAATGAACTATGATGCACCGCTCATGATATCTAATGGCATCATTGGAATAGTCAATTATGCAATACTTTACTGATGGAATAGTACAAATTTTCTTTCGTTATTAGAATTAGGGAAATACGATATTATATAGTGAGATAATCTGTGTTGCAATTCCTTACACCCTAAAAATGTTATAGAAATTCTCGCTTATAATTAATGAAATACTCAAAATTTTCAGACAATTACGGGAATACGAGCAGGAGTTAGGAATTCGATGGAGTCAGCAGAAAGCGGAATGGAATTTTGCAAATGCGTTGCTATATTCTGGGTCCATTTGTACAACTATCGGTTTTTTCACTATCGTTAGCAGTAATTCACAATAATGGCTTTCAGGATGGGGAAATATATTCCCAGTGACGAATGCTGGTCGAATTCTAACGATGATCTATTCCCTTTTGGGCATCCCTCTCGTGCTCGTTCTTCTGCAAGATCTAGGAAAATTGCTCACAGTCGCATTGAAATATCCTTGGTTCCAAACAAAACGGGCTGTTAGACGGATTTTACGGTATTTCAATGAATTATATTGTTGACTAGATTGAAGAAAATCCGAAGTTATTATTCCGAAAACGTTCAAAATCTAGTTTCCGATTTAAAAGCATTTATACTAAACAATTTTTTTTAGGATTTGGAAATTAAAATTTGCAATATCTTTGATTCGTATAAAAAATCTCCTCTTTTCAGATGTTGTACAAAACAATCACTGCTTGAAATGCGGGTAATTGAAGATAAAGAGAGAATGGAATTAGAAATATTCGATCTGCCTATCGTCGTCGGTCTTTGCCTTATTTTTGCATGGGTATGATTGAATTCTCACAAAATGTTTTTTTTATTTTTCAGGTATTCATTGGCTCCTTTGTAATGTCGGCCTGGGATGAGTCATGGACAGAGTTTGAATCGTTTTATTTCATATTCACTAGTTTATCGACAATAGGTTTGGGGGATTTAGGTAAAATTCATTAAGAAAACTAGAAAGGCGACGAATAAATTTTCAGTTCCAAGCTCACCGTACCTGATTATCACGATGTTTTTCTTCATTCTAATCGGTCTTTCACTAGTCTCAATGGTCATTAATTTAATTCAGCTCAAGGTAGAAAATTTCTGAATCAATTTAAAGAAAAACATGTCTAATTTTCAGATGAAAAAGACATACGAAGCGGGAAAAATCGTTGCAAACTTTGAAAAATCTACTGAAATGCAGACTTCGTTAGGAATTATGCAGGTGATTATAACAAGCGAAACTATCAGTGTGTTATTGTTGATGCCAAAATCCGGGATATGTGTAAAATGGCGCATAGTTATTTTTAGTGGTTAGAAAATCGAGAAATAGTATGCGAAAATGAGAGAGACTGGTCTAAAATCATTCCTTCTCTCTTTATTTCGACCTCCAAAATTTCGGCGTCAACAATACTCATAGAATAGGTTCATATTTGCAGGATAAGTAAATTCGGACCTGCTGATAAAAAGTATCGGGCTAAAAGGCGCTTTCCGTTTATCCTGTTTCCAGGATTTTGCACCGAAGTTTGACTCTTTTCTTTACTTTACAAATATGAGCTGATTTTGGGAGTAACACTGATAGTTTCCCTTGTAAAGAGTGTTTAGAATTTCAAGCCCGTTTTTCTAATTTCCTACATTTATTTAGAATTCTTAATTTATAGCTGGTAATTCCGAAAGATCATCCTAATGATTGTGATTTTATTCAACGATAAACAAAATAATCTAGAAAAATATTCTGAAAGTTACGCAAGTTATTAAAAATTGTGCATTTTAGACTTCATCAGAGCCAGAAAGGCCCGTGGTGAAAGTGGACCTGATAACTCGATCGACGCAGACATCGCTGAGTCTGCCTGCAATCAAGCAGGTCGTTTTGCGGTCTGATGGAGTGCATTGGATCGGGGAAAACGATGAACATAAGAGTCCGGATGAAGTATAGCTTTTAGAATATTCTCGATGACCGACAATTTGAGACAAGATTTAAAAAAAAAAAAAAAACCGATAATAGAGTGAATGAAAGTTGCGCGTTGTTTTCAAACGAATATGGCGATATTTGAACGACTCAAGGAATAAAGCTTATGACTATTTGAAATTATGCAACACACACTTTGCAACTTCTTCGAATTTGCGCAATATTTCTTCCGTCTCAATTTATCGCTCTTTAACAATCGAATTACTTCGAATCGTACTGTATATTTTAGGTTACGAATTTGTTGGAATTCGAATCGTCAAGTCTAAACGTCTGTGAACAATTGGGTTAGTCTTTTAAACGTATGATTTCGATATTTTATGAATCAGAATATCTAAAAGGAATTTCACATTTTAGCGAAAACTCATTGGGTTTCAACTAACTTGCATATTTCAACGTCAGACACTCTCGTAGCTTTTGTCGAAGTCCATCATTTGAATGCCATTTTGGACAATTTGAACAGATACTTGTTATGCTAATTCCTACCTAAATTTCAACGCAAAAGTATACGAAAACAATTTTGGCTCGATGAATAATAACCGGTTGTAAAGTCGAAATTCTAGGAGACACAAATGAGGACAATTCGGAAAGCGATCAGATGGCGAGTCTGCCTACAGATGCATTGCTCGAGAAGATGGAACTGACTGATGAAGAGGAGGGGGAAAATGGAGATGAGGAGGCTGGGTCGAGCATCCCTTATGAATGAATAAAATAACCAGGAAAAAACTATCATCTTTCTATTTTTCAGATGAAATTTTACCGTACGGGAAGTAACTAAATGGTTTGATCTAAAGCGTCTGTTCCTCCTTATTTTGTTGTTTTTCTTCTCCTAATGGCGAAATCAGATAACTTGGATTTGTCGCGATATCACACGACATGAAAATGACGCGACGAGTTTTGAAATGTCGCGGGACTTCCAAGTCAAAAAGTCCTTTAAAATACATCGTGTGATTCTCACGTAGCGAAGTTGGGACAAATCCAAATAGCCTGAAATGATAACAATTTTCATTCAATTTTTTCTTTTTTTTTATGATTTTTGAGATTTTAGTATCATTTTTTCATCGTACAATACTCATTTACAACTTTCCTACCAATTTTCAATCGCTGATTTCAAATTGATGCATTCGCATTTGCATATTTTCTCTCATTCACTCACAAGACCTGGATTATTTTCGCCAACTCACCAGACTGCCTGCAATATTTGCTCTAATCCATTTCAACTATCGAGGATGATTCGCTGATTCGCGTCAACATACTGCAAATATGCAAATTGAGTCATAATTTCTGCAGCAATTATCTTCAACTCGATGATTTTTTCGAGAATAGTAATTTGAAAATTACAATGCAACTGATTGGATGTACTGCATAAGAGTGATAATATAATCTTGAGTAATAAGGCTTGAATCGAATCTGAAAAATAATACCAATGAAATGGAATTGATTTTTCATCTTTTAAGATACATTTTCGTCGTTTTGTAGTTTTCCTTTTCTTCTAAATTGTCACTAATCGACTTGTTTCGTCATATTTTCGTTGTCAATTACGTGTTATTTGATTTGCTCCTGCATTCCTTCCCTTCTTTTTCTGATTATTCATGCTGGGTCATCCGTTTTCCCCTTTTTCGCGATATTCTTATGTTTCTCCTTGATTTTATTTCATCATTTTAACCCTCTTTCTTTGTCTAGTTTTGTAAGTTTTGTTCATTTTGTTCGTTTTGCCATTATCGATTTCAATTTATCGCTAATATCCTTTTCGATAATGCTCTTCTTTATTTATATAATTTTGTGTGAATAACAACGTTGGTGCAATGAATCACTCACAAATTTGACATTTTATTGTTCCGATGATACAAAACGGCGAAAATAGTGTATTTTTATTGCAATTTTTCTCTCGAACGGAAGTACTCGTCTGCATTTTTCGAAGATAAAAAATTGTCACAGTTCGATTAGATCGGTTAGGATTGTCGGACATGTGTATGCGAATGTGTCTGGGGGTCATTCGACTATCATCAATCTTTCAGTTTTTAGTTTGCCAGTCTGTTAGTCAGCTTATATGTAGTAAGACAGGGACAGACCCATGTAATCGATCTCTTCTGTCACATTTCACAAGTCACAGTCATTTTTATGCAAAAATTCGTTAAACTGCTTTTTCGGCAATATCAAATTAGCTAGTACTGGCTAACGATTTACTTGCATACTATATACATACAAGAATAATCTTAGAAATACACCATTTTTGAAAAAAAAAACATGTGTTGATATATCACACTTGCATTTCAACATATACTTGTCATTGACAAAACGAAGAAGTTGTAAGAGGCCATGGTTCGGTTTATTTTTTCGCGTTTATGTCATACACAAAATAAACTTTCGTTTTTTTCTAAATTCATCGAAAGGGAAATCAAAATTTGACGTGACAACTGATACAAATCAACTATGAGTTTGAATCTTCCGATAACGGTTACGATTATATTTTCTACCATATTGAATGTGCTAAAACATCGACTTCAAATATTCGAATGATATTGTAGGACGTGAGAATGAATATATCCAGGCAAACCCATTCATTTATCTTATCACGTGTTAAATATCTTCTCATCCAGTCTCTTATCCAGTACACGACCAAAATAAACCCGTTAACCGTCCTTCGCAATCCCACCATAGCAGAAGCATGACGGCTATCTCCTAACAGTGCAAGTCTCCTTTGTCCTTCATCTTATCTTATCGCCTTATCTCTTCATCCTTATCATTCCCAGACCTAAACAGGTTGAGTTCCCGTCTGAAGGATTGTCGGAATTTGCGACTGGCATTTTCATTTCAGACCCTAATGAGAGAACCGGTGCAGACGTAGCCACCAATCAGACGGCGGCTAATTCGATCCAGTCCCTATCGTCATTCTGTTCCAGCTTTACTCATCTTTGCGCCCACCGGTCTGATTTATCAGATTTATGCATGCAAATTTTCGATCCAAACGATGAAGCAAAAATGCCTGACCGCCGATCGGCATTTCTCCCCTCCTTTGTCCTGCATTCGTGTAGCTATTTTCGTGGCTTTTATCTGTGATCTAATCGTGCTGACCGGCGAGATCCTCTGCATTCGATGGCTATCGTCCTTCATTCCTGCGAAATTCCCCTTATCTTCTATCATCCTTCATCTCATCTCCTCCCTCACTCTCTTTGCCTTTTCCCTTATCTTCCTCGTGTTATCTCAATTCGGACAGACCAGTCGAAGGTCGTTCGTTCAGTGCAGGTTCTCAAATTCTCCCAGCAGTTCTGTATACAGAATGCGCACTCAGATGACCGACAGATTACAAAGAAGAGATTAGCGGCACTTTTTATACAAATTCACAGCATGATTCTTCTCTAATTCAAGATCCAAAATAAAGTTTTTAGGTATCGTATGCGAGAATTTTTTTCCTATATAATTTTGAGATAAAAAAACACTTTTCTGAATTATATTTTCAAAAGGCGTCCACTTATCTTTATAAAATAAAAGTAACTACATCTTTCAAAGGAAAAACATGCCTATTCCATTCGAAGTTATAAGTTTATGAATTTGAAATGTGAAGACTGTTCATTATTAATTTTCTATCCCAGAAATGGATATCGAGTTTCGCTTCAATATCTATTTTAGACGAAAATAACCTCATTAGGGAATGGTTTCATCATGGATTTCTAAATAGTCGATAGATTCTATTTTAGAGTAGTTCGTCAGTCAAATTGTGGTTTGATCGTTTTCTTAACATTGTGATATGTTATTCTTCAACGTGTCAAGCCTACAACATGTCTTTAAAATCTTTGTTTCTACATCATCCTACTTTTCTAGATGTTTGACATCTTCATGTCATTCATGTCATATATGGAGATCTATATTTTTATCAATCGATTTCAGTTTTTCTTCATCATTTTTCTCGCGTTTATGTCACAGTTTTCGCTCCAAATGAAACTAAAACTATTGCCAATTACTAGCTCATAAATTATCACCTCGAATTATCGAAAATTAAAGGAGCAAATTGTTGTAGAACAATTAGGCTGATTATAAATTATATTGAGTATCAATCGTGTTTATTTTTCAAAATTTTAGAAAATATCCAGACGAATCTGAATCTGGATATGATTGCTTTCTTTCAAAAATGATCGCTAAAGACAAACGAACATTTAGCAGTATTCTTTACAATTGTGCAAATGAATTAGGCAAAATTTAGGTATAAAAATTGTAGCAGAATTTTTTACCAACCTGTATAAATTAATCTGAATTCAATAACATTCTGTTGTCTAATCCATAATCACTATTCTCCCTGATATTAGCTGTCACTTTCCATCCAACTTATTTACAACCATATCAAAATGTCTCATTTGCATTCGGCAAATCGGCTTTCCTCCTCTCACTTCGAGTATTTCACCCTCCATTTGCGTAAGCATCGTCAGCCTCCTGATTTCTTTCCTACTTTCCTCTATCTCTTCATTGATAATCTCCCTCACCTTTTGTATCATTCAGAATGAGTTTTGTCAGTCTGCAATCAACTTCTGGTTTGCAAAGATGCTCGAGAATATAAAGTTTGGCATTATTATGAATTGTTTTATTTAATTTTGGTCGAATATTTGCTATCATTTTGAGAGTCCTAAAAATTGTCGTTTTTTTAATTGTGCCAGCTCACAAAATCACTATTAAAGCTCTTATTTCGACACCTTTGTTCTGTTGGTCATTGCTTCTTCTTCCTCATTTGCATTTCCCTTTTTCGTCCTCTCACTATTTCATCTTCTCGTGCCACATGCCTCATGGCGTGTCAATCACCAGCGATAATATTTCACAATTTCAGACTGGTTGTTTTGGGTCCGAAATATGAGTGACAATGCTTCGCAACAACAACAGCATTTCCATTCCAGACTTGCAGGTCAGAAATCTGGCCAGAATTGATATAAAGTTGCCCCAAATTTAAGCCACCTAATAGATAACGACGTAAAGTATCTCATGAGTTATGACATTATCGTGGGAGGCTTGTTGAACACGCCGGTGGGATAACAAATTGAAAATAGATATATATAGGGTAGGGTTAGGGTCAGGTATGGTGAATTTAGTATCAAAATAGTCAGCACGCCGAGTTCACATTTTGATATCAGATTTAGTCTATACAGTCCCATCCCTACCCTCTTCTTATTCATTTTTCAATTTTTTACTCCACCAGCCTATTCAACAAGCCTCGCAGGACAGTAGATAAACAGAGTCAGGGATAGGGGAATGTATGAATTTTGACTTCAATTTTTTTCAAATTGGAACTTCGATTTCAAAAAATTTCAAATCGAAACTTCGTACGCTCCTGGTTAAGGATAGAGAAACTTCCTTTTGAAAAGTCGGAATCGGAATTACTTTAAAATATTTTTGGTATTCAATTCAATTTCAATTCTGAATCACTCTGATTATTTTGAAATTAAAGGAATATGCGTTGCCTCACAAATAAATGAGAGAATTTATCAATTTTGCCACGTGTTCCAAATCGTTTCTGACAATAAGCTTGATCATCACATAGATGGAATATTTATCAGGAATATTTGAGATTTGAATCCAAATCTAATAGGTTTTTAATTCTTTCGCTTTTTTCGTTCCCTCCGACATCCTTCTGCAGAATATCCTTCAGCTGTGCAAACAGTCATTCATTTGTATCGATTTATCCCAGACACAACAGGATCTGCTCAAATTTGCTCCAACTAACAAAGGGGTGGATTTGGCGGATTTATGAATTTGAATTCCTTTTGAAATTAGGAAAAGTTGCGATCGCGTGAACAAACATTATGCAGGAAGTAGAAGTCAGTGGGAGTTGAACAAAAAAGTCAATCAAAACTAAAATCCAATGAAATTTCCACCAAGTATGATCATCTGCGAAAATTGTGGTTATTGATCTCGAAATGGCGTGGCAATTTGATTTTTTGGCCAAATTTTGTATTTAATTTCACGAAGAAGAAAAAATCAATTGAAAGCGTCAACGATAATGATTAGCCTTTTCAGCATTGATGAAACAGCATAAAGAGCAGAAATCAGAAGGAATGAATGGGAAGAAAGAAGAAGTGAAAATACAACCACCAATTCAGTCTGGAGACGAGGAGATTGTCATTATCGATAGTGGAGGCATCCCCGATATCAATATAAAGTGAGTTAGTTTAACATGTAGCAATTACGATATTCTGATAAGCATTATTTGAGTTTAAACTTCAATTTATCATGTAATTTGTTCATCGTAATGGTTAAGTTTCCTTGGTTCTTGAAGCGAAAAACTAAGATTCTCATAAAATATCATAACTTCACGTCAAGTTTCCGTCAACTCTCTTTACAAATTACGATTTTCGCAGGGACAATCCATCATTTTTGGCGATATGATTCTGATAGTAGGCGATCACGCAACACTATTTGATTACAGCACAAAACACGATTTCTGCAGATCTACACCTTTCTTCGTTTATGATCCAAAATTGATAAAACTAGACTGGTGTCAGTGTTACTAATTTTATCAGTTGCCTTCTCTTCATTCCTCCTTCACTGACTTCATCAGGTTTCTCGTTTCTAGATGTTTTACAATATTTAATAGCGTCATAAACACGCTAAATTAAACTTATTAATTTGGGATTTTTTTTTATTTCGAAAAAATTTCATCGATAATTTTCCATTCAAAATTTCTATCTTTATTTAGCATTTTACGTTTTTCACTTATGATGCGCGATATATATATATATATACTCTTTCATATTTGTTTTAAGCATGGCATATTAAAAATCGTATCAGATTTCGATCTAAGACAGATAATATTTTATTCGAAAGATAACCTCGGGATGTTTCACATTTTAGTCTGAATCTTAGTAAAACATTCTTATCCACGCAAATCTTGAAAAAATCTCCGTAATTAATCTTGTGACGAAGTTTTCAAATACGTGTATAATCCCTTCTTTTTCACTCAAAAATCAGATCCATATTCTAAAATCACTTCCTTGATGCGTATCTGCTAAAATGCCCTAAATTTCGGCGTATAATAGTTTCATATATTTCGTGTACCAATAATAAATTGACTAGCTAAAACAATAGAATGCTTCGAAATGAGTCGTCTCATTTCACCCCTTTTCCAAATCCCATCTCAATGTTTCTAATGAATCTGTTTGCGTGTCTTCAGCTGTCGAATAGTTGAATGTCTCCTGTGTTGCAGTTTCATTACTTTTCTCTTCCCTTCTCTTCTATATCCTGTTGCTCATTTATCTGTTGGTTCAGATGCGGTTTATGAATTCGTCTCGTTGTATGAAACAACAAAGCTGTGCAAACCCTCTTCATGTGTAATGTATCAGTCGGCCATCACTCCATTTAATTTTTGCCTTCAATCTCCTAATCGAATCATCAAATCCATCAAAAGTTCATCCTTTTCTCGTTTATTTTCCTCTTCTTTTTACATGACCCCAATTGGCCAACTCGCACTTTCGTTTGGATTATCCGGATAACAAATTCACGCAGACCACATTCCATAATTTTTCTTAACCATCACAAATTTTGGATTAAGATCCGAAGAGTTCAGAGCCGCGATTATGTTCTTGGATAATATCATCACTTTCATCATTCATTAGTCTTTGTGAAGGTCGATGATTTATATTTAGTATAGATTTATCTCGAGCTTTTCTTTTGGAAGATCAAATCACCATTGGAGTCATAACTAGCCAAAGTATCGTTTCGATTTTGAGTAAAGATTATAAGTTTCCAATTAGTTAGAGATTGATTTGATTTGCGTTCAAAGGAATACTAAATTGTACTGTCTGCATTCAAATGTCTCTGCCTAAAGTTCTACAGTTCTATGGTTAATGTCTCTATTCCTATTCTCCTGCCCTATTCCATATCAACTATCAATCAGTCTGTTGACTCTCCCTTATCAGTATGTCTACAGATTGTCGGAACATTTATGCCTTCATTTGAGTATATTTAACCATAGTTATGCAGCTATCTTATCAAATTTGGTGAGGATGCAACGCTGCTTATTCGATTGCCTGATTGCAGACTCAGCACTCAGCCATAAAGCAGTCAGACCAGACAGTGACAAGACCTTATCTTTTATCTGCTTGTCTGTTTCCTGCAGCTGCAGTCTCTTAATCACAGCTTTCCCCTATGCCTATATTACGCACTGCTCTATCCATGCATGGTTCAAGCCATTATTCCAGAATAACCTTTCCCATTTCTATTATCGCTAGCTCACCAACAAAAATGCACACAAAGTAACTCAATTCTTATCTTTCATTTTTCTTTTGAAGTAAGCGTTTTGTGAGCACATGAAAGGCTTAGAGAATCAGTCAATTTCTATTTCGTCTTTGACATTTCACATTAACGATACAACTGCAACTACATTTGGTAGAAGCCTCGCAATTTTCAATCGTCAACAGGTCCAAAGATTGTCCATTCACTTTGCAGTAATTTTCAGTAATCCCGTGAATGCGCTGCGCAGCGTTCCCTTCTCTGCCCAATTTGTCCTTGTCCTTCCGTCGATTTCCACTCCTTCCCCCTCATTTGATCGTATCACTCCCATCCACTTTTTCGATTATCGACTGTCTATTTTCTGGTCGATTCGCAATTCATATGACCCAAGTATTTTGATTCTTCCATTAGTCGTCTGATTGATTTAATTGACTTATTTTTATTGTCATGCGGCTGCACCCCCGTTTATTCCTTATCTCCTTATCATTTTTATTTGTATCTTTCATCATTTATCATTCCTTTATCATTCGCCCATTATCATTCATCATCTTATCAGTGGCCTTTTCCATAATTCTCTTCCCACGTCTTCCCATCAAATTGATTCGTTGAATTCTCGTTTCGTCAACTGAGACTAGACATGGAGAGACATTAGGAGTGAATCTGTTAGAAGAAGGGGAGACAGGGATGGACTGATAAGACAGGGCGAGGAATGATAAGTGATAACTGCAGTTCTACAAAGTGATTGCTGATTGTGAGGTCAACTAGACCACCTCCCCCTGCAGTAAAGTGATTACAGTGACTGTGTAACAGAAAAGTATGCTGAGTGCGTGTTTGGATAAAATCGAGAATGTAGAATGATACTGAAAAAGCGACCCATCGACTTACGATAGCATGACAAATTGACGAATCAACGAATTAGTTGATAACAGAAGTGCATTTCGTTGAAATCGAATGATAGCGACGAGTTCCTGTAACTGATAATCAAGTAATGTCTTTCAGAATGGAAGACCAAGAAGAGGTCAGAAAACGAAAGACGTCTTCTGAAGAATTGGACAAAGAGGAGAATGGAGCTGCTGCGAAGAGGGCCAAAAATGAAACTAACCCAAATGGAAATGGAACCGAAGCGAACGGAGATAGTGCTGAAGCACAGAATGGTGAGATGGAGAAAACAATTGTCAAAAATTCAATATGAACCCTTGTAGATCAAGGGGAGAAACTCGATATCAAGGCCTCCGATTTTTTTATGCGAATGATTATGAACGATCCGAAAGATTCGCAGCTCAAAACTATTGATGGCCTAATCTCGACCTTGCAGTGCCTGAAGGTAAAGTTGATCTTCATGAAAATTTTCACAAATCTATGAAGATGTTATGATTTAAACGCTCAAATTAAGCGGAATATTACTCACTATTTACCTTCAGGACAATGTATCAGGTGTGTCGAGTGAACGCAGCAGTAGCACGGCTTCGCTGCAGAAGCAGCAGATCGACGTGACCGCGACGGCCAGCAGCTCTACCCCCAACACGGCAATTTCCGCTGCATCCGAAACTGGATCTGGCAGTGGATCTAGAGATGCCCAAACAACCCAAACACAGCAACAAGTGGCTTTCGCATTCAATCCTGCTGATAGCCCCGTCATAGGTACGTATACAATTTATGACAGAGATAAGAGAGAATCTTGTCTTTGTCTCTTCGTTTGAGAATGAAGATTTGTCCGCAATATCTCCTTCTTCTTCTCCTCGATTAGATCCATTTGACCTATTCTGGGTTACCGAGGACACATTTATCTGCAAGTTCCATCCCTTTCACACATCTCCACTCATTCTTATCTTTAGACTATCGCATATACAAAGATTGCTCACAAGTTTATATCCTCCTATTTTGATAGTAATTGGACGCTTATTTGCAGTTCAATCACTTCAATTCACGTGTTTATTTCTCGAGTTTTGATTATTGACCAAATTCATTAGAAAGTTTGATCAAACAAAAAAAAACTCGTTACTTTTTCGATTTCAACCTAAATGAATGGTGTATAGTGTTACATTTCTACTGTGACTTATGCATCGCGGCAAGCTATTTGATGAATGGGGTGGCGACAACTTTATACAGTTGATCAAAACACATAGACCTATCTGGTGATTGGCACAAGAGAAGTAAATAGGAGGAACGTAGAGAGAGAGAGAGATCCGGACGAGAACGGAAAAATGGAATTATTGTTTGAGTGATTGATTGATTGTCTAATTGATTAACTTCAGGCATTTCGCACCAGGCTAGAGCTATGATGCAGCACAATCCAACTGTTTCTGGAATTCAGACTACTCCCATTGTCGCTACGTCTTCAGGTAAATAGCTATTCTAATCAATAGACACTCGCTCATTTCAACATTTTAGCCATGAATTCCCTAGCCTGCAGCCTCCAGCCAACTGTGTCCACTCCATTGGATTCCAATGCAAATTCACTTGTCAGTGCTTTGCAACTCCAGAATCCCGTCGTTAGCAATGCATTCCATAAGGTAGACATTTGATAATCAACCAAATTTAGACAATAAGCAAAGCTCTTTAATTAGCAAAATGTTATTTTTTCTACTCTAATCTAATGCAAATATGAGTGGAGAAGCTAAGTCAATTCTCGGGATTGATAAACATAGAAAACTACACGTTAGAACATGATAGATGAGGTTACCCGAAGCAGAGTGCTCTTTAGATCTCCGAAAATGGCTCAGTAGGAGCAAAGTTATGGCCAGTTTTGTGCGATATATCTTTCTACAGTCACTTCCAAAATTTGCGATTTTTGAGGTTTTATGGAAAGGTTTCCAACTATGAAGTTTGAGAAAAATCCATTGTATCATACAAAAACAATTTTCCGTGATTATCAGTTAGGAACCCTGGCAGATAGGTCGGAAAAGTGACCGAAAATTTCGAACTCTAATTTTTCCATTCTGGCATTCTAAATATGAGGTTCTCTTTTATCTACTTCATATATGAAAAAAATCTTATGATGAAAATCTAAAATTTTACGTAACACAAAAGTAATGCACTCTCGAAAGAAAGTTTTGCTAATTTTTACAAGTCTCAAATCTGCTTATGTCTTCTGAAGGCATCAGGATAATGCTTGATTCAAACAAATTGTAGATGCCGGCTCTCGTAGCTGCCCCTTCAATTTTTACGGGTCAACAAAAAATGATGCAAGCTCCAAAATCTGCCACATTGCAAAGTCCTATTGTATGTCAAGAAATTAACAATTATGAGAGAATTCATCTTTCAATTTCAGACGATGCAGAATGCAGCTCAACCAACTTCTCAAGAAATACACTTGAGAAATCAATTAGCACTTCATAATGCACAGATTTCTATGCAGCAACAGCAGCAGCAGCAGCAACAACATGCTTTGAGACTTCAGGTACTGACGATCTTTCATCATTGTAGAGTTTCGTAAAAAGTGCGCAGTACACACTTTTACGGAAGCTCCACAATGGCGAACGATTGAAAGTGTACATAGTATACATTCTTCTTTAAATTATATTATCGCCTGTTGAGATGCTTATTTTATCGAGGCCAACAGAATTAAAATTGGTTGCTGCTCAAAATACTAGAGCCAAACCAAGATAAATTTTCGAACTGAAACAGATCATAATTAAAATACCTTCAAACTAAAAATAGTTCCACTAAATTTTTCGTAGTAACTCAATAAAAGGTGTTAAAAACTACGACATTTAGGCTCAGCAAATGCAACAACAGCAACAAGTAACCGCTCAGATACCACAGCCAGTTCTCGGAAAGCCATTCGGAGATTTAACCAGAGATGAATTGCAGCAGCTTGTATGAAATTTTGATGATGAAATAATTGATGATGTTTTTCATAGGTATTGGACGGAATTCATCGAGTTCACAATGGCAGAGCTACAAACGAACAAGTTCTAGCTATTCTGGCACATCCGTACCTTACTGTCAATGGAAAACTCATTCAGGTATATTCATAGCTAATTTCATAAAGCAGTTTTGCGATTTAGAATCCGTTCTTTGAACCAGCCCAGCCTCAACCGGTACCCAATTCCATCAGCCTCGCTCTGCCACAAACTCAGATGCAGATTCCCTTGTCTCAGGCAATGCAGGCCAATACAATCACTCTGCAGCCGACACAACAAATCCAGCTTCCTGCAGGAATCCAAGGCATCCAGCAGATTCCTATTATCGCACAAAGTAAACACTTACACTGACTAAATTGCGTAAAAATCAATATTACATGAAGGTCATCTTTTTTTATGTAAAGTGTATTTGGGCAGCCTTCAATTTTGCACAATCCAATCGATTTAGAATTTGTTTTCAATGCTAAGCTGGAAAATGCTAAAAATTAAGAGCAAACAAATATTCGTACAATTCCGCACAATAGAATTCCACAAAACAGCATTATTTCAGATGGAGTGGCAACCATGCAACCAAATATGTTTGCAAATGCATTGACTGCCAATGGAATAGTTCAACAACAACAACAACAGCCACAGCAAACTCAAATGCAGGTTCAATCTCAAGCAGCCATGCAAGTGCAGGTTGGAAAGAAGAGCGAACGATTGGTTCGAAATCGAATTATTTAGCAACAACAACAGAAGGCGACTCTAATGTATCCACAAACTCAGCAAAACGGACAGGCGACCAATGCAAATCAACAACATCTCACAAATGTAAGCATTCAATCACTTTAAAATCTATACAAATTGCATCTTTTATGTAAAATCATATAATTAAAGCAAATCAAAAATGCAGTTGTCTGTCTTAAAATTAGCCTTCATAGGATATTTTGCTTCAACATTTTCAATACATGAAGGCTAATTCATTGTGTGCCATGATTTGTTTGCCGTTCTTTTCTTCGGACTCTTTCCTGCCTGCCTGTCTGTCTGCATCGACTCTGTCTCTTTGCCTTGAATATTTAATTTCTTGACTGATGATGAGATGGGACATTTTGCCACAGGAAGGATTCTCGCTCTGTGCGAAAGATGTCGATGGAAATGCGGCTGAATGGACTCAGCTCAAGAGGGGCAGACCATTGAAAGACGCGGCGAAGAGGACCAGAATAAGGAGGAGGGACAAAACACTGGATGGGACAGGGAATGTGAATGGGACTGTGGCGTGGAGGAGGCAGGACGAGAATCCAGTGCCAGTGGCCAATTGTCCCATCATCAACAACTACAATGTCAATGTAACTCTCTTACTTCTTCTTTCGTCGTCTGTGAAGAATGCATGAATGTTATGTTTTGATTTTGACTCAAAGAATCATAGCTAAAGGCGAACTTCACATTCTTTACAGACGGCAATATTATTGACTTCTTGGAAGATTCGCCCTTTTGGGTAAAATAACTTTGCTGAAGATGAAAAACTGACGGGGGTTTTCAAATAGCTGATGGATAAATTGGGTGAATTGTCTGAGAATCGTGTGTTATTATCGTATGAATGGAATGGAGATAGTTCACTTGCATTTTTGAAGGGGAGATGTGGTGATGTCATTGTAATTCATTTGAAAGTTCCAACAGTTTGTCTGAATGAGGAATGCATCCACGTTTCCTCTGGTGACAGCTATGATTTGATGCTATGAAAATGAAAGTTGAAAATTTACTTCACTTCCTCCTTTCAATTTTCGTCTCGATCAAACTGAATGTGGCAAGTGAACATGGGTGTTTGTTGGTTTGCAAAAAACCAAATGAAAATGGACTTCAAATCGACTTTCCGCATGATGTGCGCATTTTGCAAATCAACGGAAATCTGGTTGTTTGAGAAGTGGAATGACTTGAAATGACAAAATAAACATCTTGGGAATTTCAGACACAAATTCCTCTGGGAACGCGACTGATGATTGGTGCGCAACAGCAACTAGCTACACAGCATCAGCAGGTGCGGTTTGCATATCATATCAAGCGAATTGAATTCAACTTCATCTGAATATTTATTTTAAAATAGTTTTAATTTTGAAGATCGAAAAAAATCATGTTTAGCAACCAGCTAAATCGACTCAGCAATTAATTGCCATGCCTGGCACTTTCCAAATTCAACAGACCCCTCAAATGATAGCTCCACAAACTCAGTCTCAACAGCAACTGATTCATATGCAGGCACAAGCCGCCGTACAGCAACAACCTACTGCTTCTATGGCTCATTTGCCAAGTAAGACTTTAGCTATTAGAAATACAGTCGTGTTTTTCTCCACCATCCTCTACTCATGCGTCAACGAAAACAGCTATTGAGTTGCAACTTTTGGATGACCAAATATGGGATTTTCCGTAATTTTTTTAGTTTCTTTGTTCGCAAGAACATCCCCAATTGCTAGAGAATCTTTTGAAGCAAAAACTGCAAATTTTTTTTAATTTTATCGTTAAAAAGATCAAAAATAAATGAGCTTATGCGCACGTGCGCATGTGTACCACATACTTTGGCTTTGTATAGTATCTTTCCGGGAGGTTTTAGTTAGCTCGGCCGTAGGCAATTTTATAGAAACTCATTAAAACAGTTCGATTAGATCTGCTCAGTATATTCTGTTGCAACTTCAATTTTATTCCATAAGGAAAAAGTCAAATAGTGCACGCCTATCTCTGTGTACTCCTACTCTTTTCAAATTACCTTCGAATTTTTGTTGGTTAATTAAGGTAGCCACTAGGTTTTAGAGGAAAACCACTTGTTTTTTGTATTAGGTTGGGAAGAAAGTTCTGTCACATGTAATACTCTTCATAAAATCAATATCGCCAATTATTCAAATCAGATCCAATTGAAACTAGTATTTGTCAAATATCGTCTGGACAAAGCATATCCAATCCAGCAGTTTCATCGAGATTTGTTGTTGTTCTTCATCTGCTACAAAGATTGCCAAATATTCAGAGCATAGAATGTGTGTGTGTGTGCGTATGACTCAACTTATTAACTAGCTTATCATTTTGGGTCAATATCTCATGCTATTTTTCAGCCCCGACAGCAAGCCGTCCTACCCAACTGCCCACTTCGCTGCCCCCATCATCGACGTCCACAGCCCCAACCCTTCTGATGCCTTCTCCCATGCTTCACTCCCAGCTTATCGCCTCGTCCGAGGTAGGCAGAGGTACAATTAGCTTTACCTAGCTTATCCTATGCATGATCCTATTGTGCATGAACTAGATCAGTAATCTTCTATGTGGGCCGGAATTCTCATTTATTTAGATTAGTTTCTAAACGTTTTTTTACATAAACATAATGTTTGCTTGTAGAAGCTAAATTATGAATTATGAACAATTTTTGCCACTTTTCCAATTTAGTGCTCTGTCCTCTTTGCTTAGTTCAGCGAAGACCCCTTAAAATTATTCAAAAATCGATTTTTGATTCATAACTTATAATACATTTTTTAAAATCTGCCTCGATGAAATTGTCGAGGATATTTGAGCGAAAAAATAATGATCGGATGAAGAGTTCTATTCAATTTTTCAAAAAAAAAAAGATACCGAATAGGTCAAAGCACTGTCAAATTGTTCATATTTTTGCAAAACATTTTAAAGTTAGATTAATCTATTTTGCTAAAAAATGCATATACAAATCTTTTTTCGCAAAAAATGAGCCTGAATATACAAACAAAACTGAACTATTTACTGTTTCAAAATTCAACCAATTGAATTGAATTTTAGAAAGCTTTAGTTTTGTTTTTAATAAGACGATGAAATCTTTCATTAATTAAATTTAGAACCGAGTGCAATCGCCATCGGAGGCCATCACGGTTACTTCTCCTTCAAATAAATGCTCGGGTCAATTCCATGTTAATGGAAATTTCAAAGAAGTAAGAATAAGTCTTGATCAGGTCAAGAAGTTCTTGCCGCAGTTGCCTACTGTTTCTTCACAAATTTTCGTAAACGCTTCTTTCATTTCAATCGAATATATTATCGACTATTTTCGTCTAATGCAATCCACATATTGCACCCATGAAATATTCTTTCGGCAGAACAACTAATGAAGGTTGCAGCTATTTCAAAGGTCAATTCGGCAAGAAAATTCAGATCAACCTGATAGATTGTTTATGAAAACCAATTTATTTGCATTATTCAGAAGAAAAAGAAGTATCCGGTTGTGGAGATAACTGAAGCGAGAAGTTGTAATGAGGTTAGATTTCAAATTAGTTCTTTCAGTAAGTTACTTATTTTAGTGGAGTGTGGTTACAATTCCTTTGCCAACAGTTCTACATATGCAGTGCCAATGTTTTATCGATGATATTTATTGATTCGCTGATTATTATTATTCGAACTTGATTTGTTTTCCGTCATTTAACGTATTGTCAGATTATCGTGCATATTCATAGCGGAATTTTATGTTTGAAGTATTTGGAAGAGAAAGAACCAGTGTAAAACAGAAAGAAGATGGAAGTTTGTTTTATATGAGACTAAAATTCGTTCTAGCTCGACTATTATACCTTTCGATTGAATTGTGAAATGTCTTCGAAGATAGTGGATTTACGGGAAGAAAATACGCTACTATTCTGGCCGCTTCAGTTTATATTGGATCTTTTCCGTAACTTATCTCATCTTCGAAATGATATCTTGATTTGTAATGGCTGCGTTCAAATTCATTTGTATGCACTACTTTGTAGTCTCAGGGTGAGTGTCAAAAGATAATTCATTTGTCTCATTTGTCCATCCTTCAGTCTAGTCCTTTCATGTGTTCACGAAGTTATAAAAATCCATCTATTATTATTTATACGTTGTGTGTAATGTAACTATTTTACTACCTGCTAAGAAGAACGAATATTTTAAATTTTGGTATGGAAAATGTTCTATTTATTGGTTGTGAATGTATCATCCTACTGCAGCTCTATTCTCCCTAAATTGTGATAAGAAAGTAGATATCCACTCATCCGTTATCATTATCGATTGATTTGTTGATCTCTTGCTCAGCAATATGATTTTAACGAAGAAAAACATTATTTTTATTCAATAAAAATTATATTTCAACCGAGAAAAACTAATAAAAATTTGAGATAAAATGATCGTGTTAAAAGCGATCTCAGCTCATAATCCGATTCGAATTTGAATGTAAAATGGCAAGAGCAAAAGAAGGAAAGTGGATTACCCATTCGGCCATTCAGGCGACTTTAGGCAGTTTGCTGACGAAGTCCTCGTCCTGAAGTTCCTCGCGAACCACGTCCAGTCCGCCCAGCAGTTCTCCGTCCAAATACAGCTGAGGATAGGTCGGCCAGTTCGAATAGCTCTGCAAGGCTAGTCGTCAATATTCAACACACTCAACTCTATGGAAAATAATCCTAATTCTTTCTAACAAAGTGCATCCAAAAGTACATCGAAACAATGATGTTTCATTTTCCTTCATTTGACTTGCAAATTTTTCTGCTCAAGTTCTTTCATGTAAAAATTATATGAAATTGCAGACATTGTTTGAGGGATGTTAATGTTATTATTGAAGTATTCCGAAAGATCCAATCGAAAAACGGTCTAGATTTAATTTGTTTATTTTCGCACCTTCAATCCCTGCCGCACATCTTCATCGCTCAGAATGTCGAAAGTTCCATAGTCGACTTTGACGGAATTCAGCAAGTCGGTCATTTGACGAGAGAAACCTGCAAATTAGCAGGATAATCGTTTGAACATGATTGTAGGAGCATTTCTCCATTTAGTGATTTTGTTCTTTCAAGTGGGAAAATAATAAAACGAAGAAAAAATTTAAGAATGGACTCAAATAATTTCTACCAAGCTCTTCCTCTATCAAGCAAGACGCGCTCCAACTCTAAAATCCCCGCTCCAGTCAAAAATGAAAGTTCCGCCTCTTCGCACTCATAAGAGAGGATAAAATTCGTTTTTAACCGGAGCAGGTATGTCAGTGTTGGAGCGCGACTTGCTTCGTTGCGCGTATAAAAGGCAAGCTCAATAAATGTCTTATGTTTCATCTTCATTAGATTTTTAATCTAAAACACTTCTTTTTCTATTCAACAAAGTCAATAGTTAAGTGATAAAGAATAGGTGCCATGTTTCAATGGGAAAACATCGAAATACCATACCGCATTTGGGCGCGTCCTTGTTTCCTTTCATGAAGAGCATCAGCTTGTGCGATTCAATCAGTTTCTTCAATCGAGCATTCAAGTCTTCCTTGGTCATTTCCTGCGAATCGTTTTCGTCTGCACTGCCCAATTTCGAGTTGACTTTGCGCCGGATCTCGTCCATTTTGAATCCATCAATGCGGTCCACTGCAGTGCCGTTCTAAAAATCAAACCCATTCGGCTGTTACTGATTAAAAATGATAATTTTTCTTTATTTTTACACGATTGTTCCATCTTTTCTTCTAGAGAATGTTTATGATCAGGTTAAAACAGTTCATAAAAAATTCTCTAAGATCAAACACCTTGAAGAGGACGACAGTGGGCACTGCATTGATGTTGTGTTTGTGGGAGACGGAGGGCAGCGCCTCTGCATCGAGGAAGGCAGCTTCGACTCGATCGGCCCCGAGGTCCGCGGTCAAATCCGAGATGAACGTGTTCAGCTGGCCGCACGTCTCCGCCCACGGAGCGAAGAAATGAACCACGTTGAGTCTGAAAAATCGAGAATATGAATCTGCTGGAGAAATTTTAAGTTGGTTTTTATTCAGAGAATTTGAATTCTGAGATTTACTGAAAGTCTTAGTCTTGGTTCGAAAGTCGTTTACAGATTTCCAACTCTTAAAAATTCCAGACCCACAATCAAGAATTTGCACCCGCACCACATCGCGGGTGTGAGTTCTTATACGCAAGTCTGTTCGAGTTGTACAAGTCAATTTTGACTAAAAAACTCAGGATTAGGTGTCCAAGATTTACCCTCTCTGAACCCAGTCCACAGCCCGTCCAAAATTTTTGGCGATTTTTTCATTCCTATTTCAGACGTTAAGGAAATTAACCTGTCCCCGTCCCAGAAAATGTACATCTTGGACAAGCCTGTTAATTCAAGAATGAAATTTCGAAACACTCCCGATCTCATGAACCTTGACCTATTTTTGACTTACTTATCGCTGCTCTTGACGAAGCTGTTGAACTCCTCCTCTGTCGTGATCTGCTTCATCGCTCGATCTGAAATACGAAAATCACGAAATTTTAAGTTTATAAAGTTTGTCTACCACTCATGTGAAAAGCCTGTGCAGTTTCTCTTCTTACCAGCACTATTTCGCTTCAAAACTGCATGATTTTTTCAAATGAGTGGCAGTCTAACTCTGAGCTTTTGCAAGAAGCTAAAAAATCACGAAATTTTCAAATTTTAAACGAGGAGTTGAGCAAAGTGACCACTTTACGAAATGGAATCGCGCGCTAAACACACTGCTTCAACGCATCTTTCAAACCCTCTATTTTTTCAGCTTTTCGAATTCAAGTTTGGATTTTCAGCTCGAAAATGGCGAAGAAGAAGCCTGTTGGTGACTCTGACTGGACGACAGCTCTGTTTGCGGTATTCGGACTGTTCGCAGTCAAACTATTCCTCATCAAATCGTACACGTCCACTGACTTTGAGGTAGTCTACACTTCTATTTGTACTTTGCAAATTTCGTTTTCCAGGTTCACCGCAACTGGCTAGCGATAGTACACAACCTGCCCCTGTCAGAATGGTACGTTGATGCGACATCCGAGTGGACTCTCGACTATCCTCCATTTTTCGCTTACTTCGAGTGGATCCTCGCTTCTGTCGCAAGGCTCATCGGATTCAAAGGTTTTAGAATTTGGATTTTTTCTCATTTTTTGCTATGGAAAATTGAAAAATGATGAGCTGGAAACTTGAAGAAGTGGTTGATTTTGAGGGACAAAAAGTTATGAATAATTTTAAAATGTTTAATTTTCGAAACCTTTAAATTGAAACCACCCATCAGAAATGAAAGTAATAAATGTTGTCACCACTCTTCTCACAGCCCGGATATTTTACTGGCGATTTGAACTTGTCGCAACGTCGCACGCGATCAGGCAAAATAAGCTGTAAGGTTAGGAGGGAGGCATATGAAAATACTCACTTGCACACTATGTCGCCATGACGAGACGTAGCGATAAATCTAAATTGTAATTTTATTCCCAAGAAGCTACAATTTCAGACATTCTTGTGCTGCAGAGCGAGCCTCTGATAAATGCCCGAGTTCTGCTCTTCCAGCGGATATCCGTCATGGTTGTGGATCTCTTTTTTGTATGCCGTGTTCGTATTTCCCACATTCTAATCGTGGATTTCAGATCTTTTCCTGCTATGTCCTCTGTTTTCGCAGGATGAATGTTTCGAATTCTCAGCGGTTTGTATTATCCTTCCGTCCATTCTAAGTTGCTGACGTTTCAGCCTGTCTTGCTTCATTCTGCTCTCCAGCCACTTCGGTCTGCTCCTCATTGACAGCATCCACTTTCAGTACAACGCCTTCCTCACTGCTTTCGTCATTTTCTCTATCCATTTCAGCGCCCATTCACAATTTCTTCTGGTATGTCTTTCATCTATCTTCATTCAAGGTCGAAGTCTGAAATTTGGAATTATCGAGACTCGAAATCCCTTTCTCACTTTTTAGAGTTAGCTATTTCAGGCTGCCTTGTCATTCTGCGTCCTGCTAAATCTGAAGCATATCTACCTCTACTACGCTGCTGGAATTGCTTTCTTCTATCTTCAAGAATACCTTCAAATTCACAAGGTAGATATATTATATCGTACACTTCACTCAGCATGCAATTTTTCAGCTATTCCGATGCGATGGTTCGAAAGAGAAGAAGAGTCTGTTGAAAGTTATTTATGACGGTAAGCAATTTACGTGAGTTCGGAAAGTTTCAATTAAGAAAATTGCAGGAATCGTTCTTGTCCCCTTCGTTTTTGTTCCATTTGTGTTGGCCTTCGGGCCATTCCTGGCAAAAGGAGGATTGCCGGCTCTTGAACAAATCGTTCGTCGTCTATTCCCACTTGGAAGAGGTTCGTTTTTCATTTGTTTATATTTATCGTGATATCTCTAAATGGTTAAAAGACGAGAATAGTTTGTTTTTTATCATAATTCATCGAATATCGCAATAAATTCTGTTCCGTTTTTCATCTTCCAATCTTCAGGCCTGACTCACGCATTCTGGGCTCCGAATTTCTGGGCTCTCTATAATTTCGCAGATCTGCTTCTCTATCGCATCCTCCATATTGTCGGATTTCGCGAATTCAATCCACCGACTTATTCATCTGGCCTGGTTCAGGTAGTCATTTTTGTCTTGAAATGCATTATTTTCATCCTTTACTTTACAAAATATTTGTTGGCAAAAAGTCTTATTCTATAATATGTATCAAATATTTGCAAGTTTTAAAAATTTAAAGAGGGAACAATTTGTGTATAATTTGTATTCAAAAAATGTTGTCTGCTTGCAATGAAAAGGTTCTATCAGACATTTCGAATCCTTTATTTCAGTATATTTTTATCGCAGTTTACACATTCAGATTGTAATACTTTTACACATATCCTATGAAATGTTTCTCAATTTTGCTTTCATTCAGATATACGATCACTCCGTTCTGCCCTCGATCAATGCCTCAATCTGCATTCTGCTCGTTCTTTCGGCCTCTCTACTGCTGACTCTCGTCGTCTGGAGTGGGAGGTAGGAATAATGTCTCGTCATTTTTTTCATGCTCTCAATTTCAGATGCCGTTCCCTGTCTCTGTACCTCGTGCTCAGTTCGACGACCTTTTTCTACTTCGGCTATCACGTTCACGAGAAGGCCATTCTGATGATCACAGTGCCTCTGATAGTGCATACGATTGTAGGTTGAATTTTCCTTGATAAACTCCCAAGTCCCAGTTTTGGTCTTCATCTCAAAAATTGCAGGAGAAATGATCAACTCGTGATTTCATTCATAAAAATCAGGATTTTCAGTTAT